>CM037632.1:4103895-4175799 GCA_015227895.2 Colaptes auratus
TGGTCTCTTCTCCCAGGCAACCAGCACCAGAACAAGAGGACACAGTCTCAAGCTGTGCCAGGGGAGGTTTAGGCTGGCAGTTAGGAGGAAGTTTTACAGAGAGAGAGTGACTGCCCACTGGAATGTGCTGCCCGGGGAGGTGGTGGAGTCAGCATCACTGGAGGTGATCAGGAAGAGACTTGCTAGGGTGCTTGGCTGCATGGTTTAGTTGATTAGGTGGTGTTGGATGATAGGTTGGACATGATGATCTCAGAGGTCTATTCAAACCTCCTCTATTCTATTCTATTCTATTCTATTCTATTCTATTCTATTCTATTCTATTCTATTCTATTCAAAACATTTTTTTTTCCCCCTGTACCAAGAGTAAGGAATTTTATAATCTAGACACAAATACATAACGTTAAACTTTCAAACAGGAAACAGGCCAGTGCAAACTGCATGAGGTTCAACACATCAAAGTGCAAGGTCCTACACCTGGGCTGGGCCAGTCCCAGGCACAAAAAAGCTGGGTACAGAGTGGGTTGAGAGTAGCCCTGAGAGTAACCATAGACTGGGCATTAGGAAAAAAACTTTTCATGGCAAGAGTGGTCAGGCATTGGAATGTGCTGCCCAGGGAGGTGGTGGAGTCCCCAAGCCTGGCTGTGTTTCAAGGTGGTTTGAATAGAATGGAATAGAATAGAATAGAACAGAATAGAATAGAATTAACCAGGTTGGAAAAGACCTTCGAGATCATAAAGTCCAACCTATCACCCAGCACCACCTAATCAACTAAACCATGGCACCAAGTGCCTCATCCAGTCTCCTCTTAAACTCCTCCAGTGATGGTGACTCCACCACCTCCCTGGGCAGCACATTCCAATGGCCAATCTCTCTTGCTGGGAAGAACATCTTCCTCACATCCAGCCTAAACCTCCCCTGGCACAGCTTGAGACTGTGTCCTCTTCTTCTGGTGCTGGTTGCCTGGGAGAAGAGACCAACCCCCACCTGGCTTACAACCTCCCTTCAGGGAGTTGTAGACAGCAAGAAGGTCTCCCCTGAGCCTCCTCTTCTCCAGGCTAAACAGCCTCAGCTCCCTCAGCCTCTCCTCACAGGGCTGTGCTCCAGACCTCTCCCCAGCTTTCTTGCCCTTCTCTGGACATGATACAGAGAAGGATGGATGTGCTTGGGTGAAATGGATTTAAACTGAAGAAGAGGTTTAGATTGGATCTTAGGAAGAAATTCTTCACTATGAGGGTGGGAAGACCCCGCAATGGATTGTCCAGAGAGGTTGTGGATTCCTTTTCCGTGGAGATGTTCAAACCCAGGTTGGATGGGGCCTTGAGTAATCTGGTTTAGATGAGAGGTGTCCCTGCCCCTGTCAGGGAAGTTGGATTAGATGATCCCTAAGGTCTCTTGCAGTGTAGACCATTCTACAATTCTATGATTCTATGTCACCCATCAACAAATATTAATAGTTCAATACAAAAGTTTCAAGGAGGCAAAAGCACCCTTAACTGGGAAAACAGAGTAGACATGCTAAAGGCACAAGGACAAGGCCCATACCTGCTAGATTTCTTTGCACAGGAGTTTCCTGCTTCCTCAGTGGGATTTTGGCACAAGGACTGTGGTCGAGGTGTCTAGACTGTGTGTATTCCCTGAACAGCACTTTCCTGTAGCTAACTTGATAGAAATGCATTATACAGAGCCACACAAATGATGAAGGGAGTGGAACATCTTCTTTATGAGGAGAGCCTGAGGGAGCCGAGGGCTCTGTAGCTTGGAGAGAAGGAGCCTCAGAGGTGACCTCAGTCATGTTGATCAAGATGTGCAGGATGAGGGCCCAGAGGCTGGAGCCAGGCTCTGCTGGGTGATGCCCAATGCCAGCACAAGGGGTAATGGTGGAAGCTGAGGCAAAGGAAGCTCCATGGAAACAGGAAGAAAATGTTTTCCCTGAGGCTGACAGAACACTGGAAGAGGCTGCCCAGGGGTGTTGTGGAGTCTCCCTCTCTGGTGATATTCAAAACCCACCTGGATGTGTTCCTGTGTGATCTGCTCTGGGTGCTCCTGCTCTGGCAGGGGGGTTGGACTGGATGAGCTTCTGAGGTCCCTTCCAGCCCCTGAAACTCTGTGATTCTGTGAAATCCTGTACTTTCCAGTAGAATCTTTTTCTCATTTACAGTAACTTTAATATTCCCTTTTAAATTCTAGGTGAAACTTCAGAGTTTTGAAGTCAGGAAAAGAAGCCTCAATCTATCTTCACGCTGCATATACTAACATGCAAACCAAACAAACTCAAGGATATGACAAAGCAGCCTTTCAACATATGGACAGAATGATTATCTAGGAGTTATTTTTACATAAGAAAACTCTTTATCTGTCCCAAAAATTCCCAGTTGTTTGGAGGAATGTTTTCTGATGCTGCTGGCTTTCTTCTGATGCTGTCTGTGCTCTCTTCCAGAGGATCCATGTGACATTCAGAAATGTATACTCCTGACTAATTCAGTTGCTTGCTGACTCCTTCTGACACACATGATTCCTCAACATAACAAATCCAGCAAATAAAAACACAGCAAAGCAAATAGAAACTGCACAATGAAATTCTTAGCTCTGAATCTGAATCATTTAGATTCTCTTGGGAAAAGAACCCATTGAATTGTTTCTCACAGGATCAGGATTGCAGGATGTCAGGGGTTGGAAGGGACCCAAAGAGATCATTGAGTCCAACCCCCCTGCCAGAGCAGGAGCACCTAGGAACACAGGAACACATCCAGGTTTTGAGTAGCTCCAGCAAGAGAGACTCCACAACCCCCCTGGGCAGCCTGTTCCAGTGTTCTGTCACCCTCACAGGGAAAACATTTTCCTCCTGTTTCCATGGAACTTCCTCTGCCTCAGCTTCCACCACTGCCCCTTGTGCTGTCATTGGGCAGCACCCAGCAGAGCCTGGCTCCAGCAGGGCACTCACCCTGCACATCTTGATCAACATGAATGAGGTCACCTCTCAGTCTCCTCTTCTCTATGCTCCCCTGCTCCCTCAGTCTCTCCTCCTAAGGAAGATGTTCCACTCCCTTCATCATTTGTGTGGCTCTGTGCTGGACTCTTCCAAGCAGTTCCCTGAGGTCCTTCTTGAATGGAGGGGCGCAGAACTGGACACAATATTCCAGATGTGGCTGATGTGACCCCAACAGCAGAATTTCAGATCCTGACTGAAATGTTCTAAGCTTCATGTTTCTGGCCATTTAATGCAATTTACAATTGCTAAAAATATCCATGCACTGCACAGATGGGAGAGATCAGCCAGTCCAAAAGAGTCCTAAGGAACAAATTTTAACCATACTCTGGATTTGTTTTGCTTGCACATTCCAACACTCTTTCAAGGTGACTGTCACAAACAGAAAAATGAAGAGGGAAAAAGGGGCACCAAGCTTTGTGTGCAAGAGCATAATACTCCAGTCAGGACTGCAGTCTGTCAATTGCTTTTCAGATGTGTCTGGGCCCAGACTTTAATACAACTTCTTTCAGGACAGCATCCCGCCCGAGTCCCACCCTCAGAGTGAGCACAGACCTTGGCAGCAATGTTGGGTAGATTATTTCTGTTTCTGTGAGAGGAGGGGAAATATGTACTGAGTGTTGTGTCCCTAATGAAACAAGGTAAGGCTCTCTTCTTTGCAACTCTAGTTCCCTCCTGTTGGCACTTCTAATGGTCTTTAACCTGCCCATGTGGCAGACACCAGTACCCAAGTTAGCAGGATGAAATCCAGGCATCTGCTGGGCCTGACTTTAGGATTCTTTCTGGAGCTGGAAGAATGCAAACCACTGATGACCCTGGCACGAGTTTTCCTTTATAAAGGACAATCAAAGATAGTAATCAGAACAATTATGCAAAACTCACTGAAACTTTCAGGAATTTACAAGCTGGTACTGGTAAATAGTCAAGTAACAATCAGTGGGGTTGCAAGTGGAAGTCCTTCTTTTTTTAACCCCATAGCCCCAGAGAGCAAACACCAGGAGACCACGAGAAAAGTGGTTACACTGATCTGAAAAAGTGCAGCTGAAGTAAGAATCACAGAATCAGGAGATGTCAGCAGCCAAATTAGCATAGAATCAGAGAATCAACCAGGTAGGAAAAGCCCTCATTGGGTCCAGCCTATTACCTAATACCCACCTCCTGACAACTAAACCATGGCTCCAAGTGCCACATCCAAGCCTTTTTTGAACACCTCCAGGGATGGGGACTCCACCACCTCCCTGGGCAGCACATTCCAATGGCCAATCTCTCTTTCTGGGAAGAATCAGTCTGTATCCACCCATTTTTAGTTTTGTTCCATCCCCCCCGGTCCTATTACTCCCTGACACCCTAAAGAGTCCCTCCCCAGCTTTCTTGTAGCCCCCTTCAGATACTGGAAGGCCACAATTAGCTCTCCTCGGAGCTTTCTCCTCTCCAGAATAAAGAGCCCCAACTCCCTCAGTCTGTATCCAGAGCAGAGCAGCTCCAGCCCTCTGCTCATGCTTGTGGCCCTTCTCTGGACACCATCCAGCATGCAGATCCTTCTTGTAACAGGATTTTTGCTTGATAGGACTCTCCACAGAGTGCACCTTCACCACCCTCATGGTGAAGATTTCCTTCCTAACATCCAACCTGATTCTGTTCCATCCCCCCAGTCCTATCACTCCCTGACACCCTAAAAAGTCCCTCCCCAGCTTTCTTGTAGCCCCCTTAAGAATCACACCACTCATCACAGAACCACAGAGTTTCAGGGGCTGGAAGGGACTTCAAAAGCTCATCCAGTCCAACCCCCCTGCCAGAGCTGGATCACCTGCACCAGATTACACAGGAAGTGGTTGATGAATGTTAACACATCCAAACAATATGGTAAGGAAGATCTATAAACATAACCACAAACAAGCCATAGGGTAAGTGGGGGGGATAAGATTTTATTCTCTAATTGCAGATAACTCTTTACTCTCAGAAGGTGTCTCCAGTGTCTTGCTGGATTGTAACCAGAGGAAAAGTAATTTGGAAAAGACTGCTTTGATGAAGTCCTTTTCCTCAGCAGTTACCTGCCCATCTGTTCCCATTTGAAGGGAGAATGGTTGCTTATTTTCATCCTGCCTACCATGTCATTCAGAGTTGAGAAGCAAACTTCTGCCTTTGACCAGCCCACTGTATCATGCCCATTGCCTCCTGCTAGGTTTTTGAACACATGCCTCCACACTGTCTCATGCTGTCCCAAACACTGAGGAGAAACTCTTTGAACAGTTCCAGAGCTGCCTCATAATCTTTTCTTCTGGTCTCCCTTAAAACTCTCCTTTTGCCACATTGCCCCCAAGAGTTTGCACAAAACTTACTAGATTGACAAACACTTGTTTCATCACTTCCTTAGGCTTGTTTTTGTGCCTTTCTGCTGCATCTTTTCCTAACTTCCTAGGTTTTGAAGGGCTAGGGCTGTCTTCTTGTGTGCTATTTAAACAAGTTCTCCTCAGAGCCTTCTCTTCTCCAGACTGAACAACCCCAACTCCCTCAGTCCAGAATCACAGGAGAGGAGCTCCAGCCCTCTGCTCATCCTCGTGGCCCTTCTCTGGACACCTTCCAGCACCTCCAGATCCTTCCTGTACTAGGGGCTCCAGAACTGGACACAGTGCTCCAGGTGGGGTCTCACCAGAGCGAAGCAGAGGGGGAGAATCATCTCCCTGGCCCTGCTGGCTCTGCTTCTCTCAATGCAGCCCAGGATGTGATTTGCTTTCTGGGCTGCAAGTGCACAGTGCTGGCTCATGTCCCCCCTTGCTTATAAGATCCTGCACACTAATACAATGTCACTGTCCTTTGATCAAACACACACAGATGAGTGGCTTGGCTCAAAAGAAGAAACAAGGTCCATCTGGGGCACTTTCTTTCTGAGTTATGGCAGTGGTGGCAAACAGCTTCAGACAGCTTTTAATAGGAAAAGCTGTGAATGCCTACCCTGGCAATCCATCTACACACAAGGACATAACAGGTCCGTGAAACTACTCAATTAAAACACATCAGCCTTATTTATTGTCCTGCCTGATCAGGTCACTGAGAATTGCTGGAGAGGCACTGTGCACGCTGCCACTGCTGTCAGCAGCACCTGCAGCTCAGCCCTGCCAAGCAGGAAGCTAGGGGGTCAGATTTCCCAGGTGAAAACAAAGACCTTCCAGATTACCAGGCCCCTTGCAGAGCTAATATCCTTGCTTTTTTACCTGCACAAATTCACTACTGAAACCTGACCCTTGAAATGCTGCTGTTTATCAGGCCCTGAAGGGCTTGGTGTTAGGCAAATAGAACTAAGACAGTGCCTGAGACTGCCCCCTCCTTACTGATAGTTTTTCTGGGTTGGGTTAAACTTCCTGAGTGTATCAGATACTTTCCTTTCAGGATAAATATAAAAAAGCCACCAACCAGGTCAAGTGGAATGGGAGGGGCCTCCACCCTTACCTTAGTCACAGTGGACCTGAGTGGAAATGCCCCAAAGGATGATGATGCAAGAAAACAGCACAGGAGATACCCCCAGCTATGTCTCCATGAGCCTACAGGGAGTCCAGCAAGAAAGAGCACAGAAGTCCTGGAAAAGCAGAAAAGCAATGAAGACCAGAGGAGAAGCCCCAGATTCTGAACATGAACCAGCAGTGTGCCCAGGTGGCCAAGAACGCCAATGGCATCCCGGCCTGCATCAGGAATAGTGTGGCCAGCAGGACAAAGGAGGTTATTCTTTCACTGTACTCAGCAACGGTCCTGTGAGTCCTGTGTCCAGTTCTGGGCTCCTCAATTCAAGAGAGATGTTGAGATGCTGGAACGTGTCCAGAGAAGGGCAATGAAACTGGTGAGAGGTTGGAGCACAGCCCTGTGAGGAGAGGCTGAGGGAGCTGGGGTTGCTTAGCCTGGGGAAGAGGAGGCTCAGGGGAGACCTTCTTGCTCTCTACAACTACCTGAAGGGAGGTTGTAGCCAAGTGGGGGTTGGTCTCTTCTCCCAGGCAGCCACCAACAAAACAAGGGGACAGAGTCTCAAGTTGTGCCAGGGGAGGTTCAGGCTGGACATTAGGAAGAAGTTCTTCACAGAGAGAAAGATTTGCCATTGGAATGTGCTGCCCAGGGAGGTGGTGGAGTCACTGTCCCTGGAGATCTTCAAGAAAAGCCTGACTGAGGCACTTGGTGCCATGGTCTGGTCGATTGGATATAGCTGGGTGATTGGTTGGACTGGATGATCTTGGAGGTCTCTTCCAACCTGGTTGATTCTATGATTGTCAAAAACAGCTAAGCAAGTTTCCTGACTGAGCATCTCAGGGTTGTGGGTGCACTCACAGCCCAGCCTCACCAGGGACCAAACCTCTACCCTTTTGACCCAGGCCCCATTTTGACCCAGGCCTGTCAATCACCATCTGAGCTGTGATGTTGAAGTGCCAGTCTCCAGTACCATCCTGACTGTGCCTGGTCATGGACCCCCTTGATCCTTGCCTGCAGAATGACTTTCTGGCTTGACCATGGATTCAGCTCACCACCACAGAGGTGCCAGATGATCCAGATGTTCCCAGCTGCCCTGATCCCTACCTGGGATGAAATCCTGCCCTGGCTGTTTCCCTGGTGAGCCCCTGCAGCCCTTGGCCCTCAGAGAGGTGCTGGTCCAGGCAGAAGCCTGGGGAAGTCCTGACAAGACGGACAGGGCTGCAGTGTGCTCAGGGAAGCACTGCTGGGTAGGATCTGCAGGTGTCTACTTCTGCCAAGTAATTTCTCAGACTATGTACAGGACTCTGAATTTTCTGTAATTCAGAGTTGAGAAAGCAATGCAGAGCACACAGCTCTGGTTTCACCAGGGTGCTGTACATGCATGCTGACAAGAACATGAGAGGTGCCTGTTTCAATGGGAGCCCTCATTCTTTGTCTCACAATGCCCTTGCTTTGTACAGGCTCTCTCCCCAAAAGGGATTTTCTCTTTTGCAATCTGATCCTCAGCTAGTTGCTTGGCATCAAAACCTCTCCATCACACAACACAGGGCTACTAGGCACCAGCACAATGAGGCTCTGTTACTGGCCTGCCCTCACTGAAGAAATGGAGACCCCCAGCTCTTCTGCCTGACATGGCTAATAGGTGGTTAACAGCTCCTGACATGATGAAGTGACTCCTGATTCCCAGGGTGCCCTTGCAGAGTGTCAAACACAGGCAGTGGCCAATCCTGAAGCTGGTGCCTGACCATCCCCTTTCATGATTTGGTTAAATTAACAAGAAGTCCTACCTCCTTTTCTTCTCATGCTTTCCTATGGGAGCTCATGACAGATTTATTTTCTCTCTCTCTTTCTTTTTCTTTCTTTCTTTTCCTCCCTCCCCCCCCTCCTCCTTCCTCCCTTCCTTCCTTCCTTCCTTCCTTCCTCCCTCCCTCCCTTCCTTCCTTCCTTCCTTCCTTCTTCCTTCCTTCCTTCCTTCCTCCTTCCTTCCTTCCTTCCTTCCTTCCTTCCTTCCTTCCTTCCTTCCTTTTTTTTTTTCCAAATGTGAGAAATAGAATGATTCTGGGAGATGGAGATCAGGATAATCTAATTAGCTTTTATGACCAGGACTCCTCAGAGATAATCATAAAAGTCAATTAGACTGTATTAAAATGCAGCCATTCCCCTGAAGCTTGTGTGAAACAGCTCTTCCTGATTCAGGAAAACAGTAAAAATCTATCTAGAGAATCATAGAACTGTCAGAGTTGAAGGGACCTCAAGGAGCATCCAGTTCCAACCCCCCTGACATGGGCAGGATACCTCACACTACAGCAAGTTGCTCAGATCCACATCCAGCCTGGCCTTCAAAACCTCCAGGGATGAGGCTTCCACCACCTCCCTGGGCAACCTGTGCCAGTCTCTCACCACCCTCAAGGGGAAGAACTTCTTCCCAACATCCAATCTGAATCTATCAATTTCTACATTTTCCCCATTCCCCCCAGTCCTATCACTCCCTGACAGCCTCAGAAGTCCCTCCCCAGCTTTCTTGTAGCCCCCATTCAGATACTGGAAGGCCTTCTCTTCTCCAGACTGAACAGCCCCAGCTCCCTCAGTCTGTCCTCATAGCAGAGCAGCTCCAGCCCTCTGCTCATCCTTGTGGCCCTTCTCTGGACACCCTCCAGCACATCCAGATCCTTCCTGTACTAGGGGCTCCAGAACTGGACACAGTACTCCAGGTGGGGTCTCACCAGAGTGGTATAGAATCACCTTCCTGGCCCTGCTGGCCACACTTCTCTTGCTGCAGCCCAGTCTCTGGTTGGCTTTCTGGGCTGCAAATGCTCACTGCTGGCTCCTGTTGAGCTTCTCATCCCCCAGCAATCTAATCTAATAAGAAGAACAGCCATGTAGAAAGAATGCTGTTGCCTTTTTTTCCCCCCCAGTGTAACAGATTTCCTTCTGCACTTCCTCAGTGCCTGCAATGCATTGGCACCTAGAGGTCACCCCCTGAGCTGATGCATTCCTACGGCCAGCCACTGTCAAGGTATGATCTCACAGTCCATTTCCAATAGGATTAGAAGAAGATGGTTAGCAAAGTGTGGTGCCTCAGGGCAAAAGCTGATTATCTGCAGGAATGAGGAAAGCACTGTGTCCCTGCCGCGCTGCCCTTCCTAATTCCAGATGTTCCACACACAGAGCTGGCTGAGCGTGCCGGAAGATGTGCAAATACCTAACCCCAGAGCCACAGGAACACATCTGAATCGGTGCCTCCTTGCCTCACCTCTGCCTCTCTGTATTGTAATCACATCTTCATCTCTGCTATATTTAGGAGCAACTCTGAGGCAATACTTGGTGACCATCCAGCATTTACCTGCTTGGTCTCTCTCCATCCATCCTACTGCACTGGAGCAGGCTGCCCAGGGAGGTTGTGGAGTCTCCCTCTCTGGTGATATTCAAAACCTGCCTGGATGTGTTCCTGTGTGATCTGCTCTGGGTGCTCCTGCTCTGGCAGGGGGGTTGGACTGGATGAGCTTTCCAGGTCCCTTCCAGCCCCTGAAATTCTGTGAATCTGTGTGATACTGCACGGCCTCAGTTAGTCTATGCATGGTGGGTCCCTGCCTTGAGCCAAGGTTGTCTGTTACTGTTGTAGGTGAAGGGAAACGAAGGGTTAATTGGTATAACCACAAAGAAAAGTCCTGCAGAGGGTAGAGAGTCCCAGGGGGACAGGCAGTTCATCCCAGGATATAGTAATCTGTTATTCCATTCCATTTTCCTGTATGTCTCCATTTGAGGGGGTGTACAGCCAAATCCCTCTCTCCTCTCTGTCTTGGGATGTGTGCTGTTATCTTATAGTCTGGGGGAGAGCTTTTGTATATATTTGTAAATAGAATTTCCATCTCAGCTTCCAAACCAGTGTGGAGCAGTTTCATTTCACTCCTTGGGAAGGGGTCAAATATCTTTCCTGCCCTTTTGCCCTGGGCAGCTCGTGACTCAAAACTAGGACAGTCACTCCTATGGGCTTGGTCTCCAGGGCACCCTGAACTTCAGGTTGCTGCTGAAGCATAAGCTTTTGAGGGTAGGAATCACATTTTTGGCAGCTCTAGTGAACATTACAGACACATATGACTGTATTATAGAATATTCAACATTTAATTTTTAGGTTTGCTTTGCTTAGTTTTTCTTATTATTTTTCTTTTTCTTTTTCCCTCTGAACATAGAATCATGGAACAGTCCAGGCTGGAAGGGACCTCCAAAGGGCATCCAGTCCAACCTCCCTGCAGTCAGCAGGCACATCCCCAAATAGATCAAGTTGCCCAGGGCCTCATCAAGTCTTACCTTGAACATCTCCAGGCAAGGGGCCTCAACCACCTCCCTGGGCAACCTGTTCCAGTGTTCCACCACCTCCATAGTAAAGAACTTGTTCCTAACATCCAACCTAAATCTGCTCTTCTCTAGTTTGAAGCCATTGTCCCTTGTCCTGTCACTGCAGGCCTTTGTAAATAGTCTTTCCCATCCTTCTTGTTGCCCCCATCAGGTAGTGGTCATTACAAAGAGCCACATTCTACTTTTAACTGGCCTGATGAAGCATGTACTCTCTTAAATACTACTATTTCTCTTATTGCCAGGAATGCCTTATATTATTCCTGCAGTTATAAATTGTCCAGAGCAGAGACTGGGGGGGGAGAGGTGTCAGCAATCTACAGCTCTAATATCATGCCTACCAATAGTTTTCTCTTAAGAGAAGGAGTGGCAGAGCAGCTGGGCAGCTTCCCCATCACTCTCACATGCAGCCAGTCCTGAATTCCAAGCAGAGTCTTATTTATTTCAATTAGCTCCTTGGACCTTTCAAGCCTCCTTGCTTATCTCAAAACCAAATATTTGCTGCACAGCACGTCCCACTGCCCACTATTGTGTTCTGTGCCTAAACCAAGTCCTTGCAAAACACACACACAACAACAAAGCCTGCTGTGAATTTATTCTGAGAGTCTTCATTCTGGCTTTACCTGATTTTTACAGGATTAATGTCTGGGAGTTGATGCTGCATGAGTGTGACATCTATGTGGACATTATTGTGTTTCATAATAACATCACAGAATCATAGAATTGTTAGGGTTAGAAGGGACCTCAAGGATCATCCAGTTCCAACCCCCCCTGATACAGGCAGGGACACCTCACACTAGATCAGGTTTCTCACAGCTACATCCAGCCTGGCCTTCAAAACCTCCCGGGATGAGGCTTCCACCACCTCCAGTTCTAAAGTTCATACTCAAGTTCTAAAGGAGGCAAATGTGCAGCAAACAAAGCTCCTGTCAAACATGTGGCAGATAAGAACCAGCATTGTCTTGAGATCTGATTTATTATTTTTCTCCCCTCCCCCTCTTTTTTTTATGGTCTAAGAAGAAATATCTGATAGCTAGCAAGCGTGGCACTGAGGTGATGTCCCTTGCATCGACACAGTTAAACTCTCAGCAGTTCCATCAGCAAACCTTTTTCTCAGACCTGTTAACTGCAGCCTGAAAATCAATTCCAGACTTAATCATGGACAAAGGGGTGTGTGCCACCATTCTGCATGCCAGTGATACTCATAGATCATTAGGAGAATAGATTCCACACTCTCAGACCATGAGAAACTTTATGCTTAAAATATTTATCATAGAATCACAGGATTGTCAGGGTTGGAAGGGACCTCAAGGATCAGTCAGTTCCAAACCCATCTGCCATGGGCAGGGACACCTCACACTACAGCAGGTTGCCCAGAGAGACATGTAGACTGGAATTAAAAACCTCCAGGGATGAGGCTTCCACCACCTCCCTGGGCAACCTGTGCCAGTCTCTCACCACCCTCATGGGGAACAACTTCTTCCTAACATCCAGCCTGAATCTACCCACTTCTAATTCTGTTCCATCCCCCCCAGTCCTATCACTCCCTGACACCCTCAAAAGTCCCTCCCCAGCTTTCTTGTAGCCCCCCTCAGATACCGGAAGGCAACAATTAGGTGTCCCAGGAGCCTTCTGTTCTCCAGACTAAATAGACCCAGCTCCCTCACTCTGTCCTCATAGCAGAGCAGCTCCAGCCCTCTGCTCATCCTCGTGGCCTTCTCTGGACAACTTCCAGCACCTCCAGATCCTTCCTGTAATAGAGGCTCCACAACTGGATGCAGTACTCCAGGTGGGGTCTCACCAGAGTGGAATAGAGGGTGAGAATCACCTCCCTGGCCCTGCTGGCTCTGCTTCTCTTGATGCAGCCCAGGCTCTGCTTGGCTTTCTGGGCTGCAAGTGCTCACTGCTGGCTCATGTTGAGCTGCTCATCCACCAGCACCCCCTGAGTCCTTTTCTTCAGGGCTGCTCTCAAGCCAGTCCCTGCCCAGCCTATATCAGTGTCTGGGATTGCCCTGACCCAGCTGCAGGATCTTGCACTTGGTCTTGTTGCACTTCATGAGGTTGTCACGGGCTCCCCAGTTATGAGAGAGTATCATTTGTCGTGCTACAGAGTGCAGACAGCCAGACAGAATAGGTGATTCAAATGCAAAATAGTTTGATGACAATTCCTTGCCCTTTGGCCTTATCATACAATCCAAGGCATGTAAAAAATTGTGCTGGAATTTGCCTCTTGTCATATCTTGTTGATTAACTATTAAACATGTTTGGTATGGTGCAGTTGCTCTATAAGAAGGACTGTCATTACTAGGCCAAACAAAATTCCTTGTGCTTTTGTCCTCTTAGATAAGCAATACCTGGTAAGGGCCAGGTCTGCAGCTCCTGGCTGAAGCAAGCATGGCAGGGTATAATCTTGGGGCTGTGCTGGCATTCTGAGAGCAGCCAGGCTCAGCATTTTTAATTCCTTATTGTTTTCTTCAGAAAGATACAAATCCTGAATCCTTCCCTCCAGCTGCTCAGATAATAACAGAACTAAACAGGTTGGAAAAGACCTCAGAGATCATCAAGTCCAACCTATCACCCAACACCATCTAGTCAACTAAACCATGGCACCAAGTGCCTCATCCAGGCTCTTCCTAAACACTTCCAGTGATGGTGACTCCACCACCTCACTGGGCAGCACATTCCAATGGCCAGTCTCTCTTGATGGGAAGAATTTCTTCCTCACATCCAGACTAAACCTCCCCTGGCACAGCTTGAGACTGTGTCCTCTTGTTCTGGTGCTGGTTGCCTGGGAGAAGAGACCAACCCCCACCTGGCTACAATCTCCCTTCAGGGAGGTGTAGAGAGCAATAAGGTCTCCCCTGAGCCTTCTCTTCTCCAGGCTAAGCAACCCCAGCTCCCTCAGCCTCTCCTCACAGGGCTGTGCTCCAGACCCCTCCCCAGCTTTGTTGCCCTTTTCTGGACACATTCAAGTGTCTCAATGTCCTTCCTAAACTGCAGGGCCCAGAACTGGACACAGGACTCAAGGTGTGGCCTAACCAGTGCTGAGTATAAGGGGCACAATGACTTCCCTGCTCCTCCTGGCCACACTGTTCCTGATCCAGGCCAGGATGCCATTGGCCTTCTTGGCCACCTGCAGGCTCATGTTCAGCCTACTATCAACCAGTACCCCCAGGTCCCTTTCTGCCTGGCTGCTCTCCAGCCACTCTGACCCCAGCCTGGGGGTCATTGTGGCCAGTGTGTAGAACCCAGCACTTGGATGTGTTGTCGGTCTCAGTTTGAACTGTTTGCCTGCTTTCCCAGATAGTGTTCATGAGGTGCCACCTTTCCACTGATGCTTTTTGGAATGGTCCCATCTCCCAGCTGTGAACAACAGGTGCAGTTTGGCATCTCCTCTTAGGCACCCAAAAGCTGAGGCATGCCCCAGCCAAGTCAAAGGCTTTTCCATTCCATTGTGAAACATCTTCTTGAGTCAGAAAGGGAGCAAAAGAGGTGTGAGGCTCAAACACTGATGAGGTAGGGGCTCTCTCTTCACTGCCTTGGTCACAGAATCACAGAGTGTTAGAGGTTGGAAGGGACCTCCAGAGATCATCAAGTGCAACCCCCATTGCCAAAAGCAGCATCACCCAGGGTAGGCCACAGAGGAATGCATCCAGGTGGGTTGGAAATTCCCCTGAGAAGGAGACTCCACAACCTCTCTGGGCAGCCTGCTCCAGGGCTCTGTCGCCATCACAGTAAACAAGTTTCTCCTCATGCTGAACTGAAACCTTCTCTGTTCAAGTTTGTATCCATTGTTCCTTGGTTTATTACTGGTCCCGCTCATAAGTTCTGATCCTCTTCACATGAACCTGCAGCCCAGGCAGGGCTATTGGCCGGGGTCTGAAGAGGCACAAGGAAGTGCCATGAATACATAGTGACCTTGCAAGCACCTCTGCTGAAATGCCTTCGGCTGCAGGGATCAGGAACCAGTGTGACCTCCGTTGTGATGCACAGAAGGGCTTGACTGGAGGAGATGCTGAGCTCCTGGCCTCATGACTAAGGTGCTGCTTAAATGCAGGGTCTACCCAATCTGAAAACTGCAGCTGGGAGCTGGCTGGGAATTTCTACACACTGCTTAGTTTTAGTTTTGCTTTTCCAGATCTGCTGGAGCCAGGATGAGCCCAGGGTGAGCCTCAGGAGCCTGTCGGGGTGGCAGCCTGGGAAGGGCAGCAAAGTGCGCCGGTGCTGCAGCTCCTTCTGTGGGTGAGACGCTGATAATTTATCTTCATCGGTGTTTTGTGCTACACACCAGCCTGCAGGCTGGAGCAGCTGAGGTGCAGGCAGACCCTCCACAGCTGCGCAAGTGGTTACCTCCAGTGCAGAGCTGATGCAGGGGCCGCTGCATGGCAGGGGTCCCTGCTCCCCGCTCAGTCCCCTTGGGGCTGTTTCCGCTCCCTCCTCCCACCTCAGTCCCTTGGGGGCTGCGCTCGGCTGCAGTCGGCACAGAGCAAGCCTCCCTCCCGGCTACTTCAGCTCCCAGCACCGCAGTGCAGGCACGGGGCTGTTCCTGAACACCTCTGCTGCAGAGATGGCAAACGTTGGCAGAGGACAAGGCAGAGAGCTGGAAGGGGCTTTTATGGGCAGGGCCTTTTTGGATGGGAGGACGAAAGAGTTGAAATCCTTATATGGGTCTTATGCAGTTTATACAAAGGAGTTTTACAAAGGAGTTGAAAACCTTATATGGGTCTTCTACAGCATATATCTCATCTCTGGTGTATGTTCTCCACAGCAGTGTGATGGCTTTCTAGCTGTATAATCCAGCTATATTTCTCTGGAAAAAAACCCAGGCTGGGGCTATGAAAAAGAAAATAAAATATAAAAAACCCTAGGTCATTTCTTTTGAAGCCAACTAACTCAGCACTTGCAAACCTGACTTTATAAAAAGAGCTTTATGCTGAACCGTGGGGCCACCCCACCCCACCAAGCTTTTCAATGAATTGGAAATGATTTCTCTTTAATGTCTTGACCTCAGGGCTCGAAGGGGGATCTGGCAGCAGCCTCGTACAAAAGCCCAAGTGTGAAGCATTTCTTTTCCCTGAGACGTTGTCTCCTGCGGTCTCCGCGAAGAGGAATTTGCTTCAGACCGCGCAAGGTGAGTTTTATGGATGGTGAAACTCTGCCAAAGTAAATACATGTGTCCTCTCTCCCCTCTATCATGCACAAGCGGGGACAGAAATGAAGATCATATGGTAGAATGCTGATGGGAAAGCCTAGCTGAGGAGCTCCTTCAATTTTATCACAAAATCTCTTGTCCAAATAGTAGAGGTCTGGGTAGGGCCTGGCTGTGTTTGCCGTGTACAGGAGCCCTCCATGTGCAGGGGGAGGAGAGGCTCTGAGCTGAGTCGCTGGAGTGGCTTAATGAGCAGACAGATTGCTCTATTGCTTCAAAAGGGTTGGGGTGGGTTGAAATTAACCCCCCAAAATAAAACTGCCAGACTAGCTCAGATGGAAGCAAATGAAACTGTATTTACAAGCACACTACAGTCTAGAAATATGGAATGCAGTGGGTATGTACAAAATAGACAATAGTTACACGTGTTTGCAATTTACAAACAACACAAGAACCCCCCTGGACAAAACCAGAGGATTACCAACAGCTTCCTCATCTCCCCCCCACCCTTCCCCTCTGTACACAGGACAAGAGAAAAAAGGAGAGAAGCAGAGAGTAGCTTATTAGTACTAAGCCACAACAAAGAAACACAGCCAAGGTCAGAAGCAACCACCTAGTATCTCCTAGAATGAAGAAGCAGAAAAGAGAGAGAGTTAGAATAGAATAGAATAGAATAGAATAGAATAGAATAGAATTAAGCAGGTGGGAAAAGACCTTCAAATCCAAGCTATCACCCAACACCATCTAATCAACTAAACCATGGCACCAAGTGCCTCATCCAGGCTCTTCTTAAACACCTCCAGTGATGGTGACTCCACCACCTCCCTGGGCAGCTCATTCCAATGGCCAATCTCTCTTTCTGGAAAGAATTTCTTCCTCACATCCAGCCTAAACCTCCTCTGGTGCAGCTTGAGATGGTGTCCTCTTGTTCTGGTGCTGGTTGCCTGGGAGAAGAGACCAACCCCCACCTGGCTACAACCTCCCTTCAGGGAGTTGTAGATGGCAATAAGGTCTCCCCTGAGCCTCCTCTTCTCAGACTACACAGACTACAATGCTGCAGTTACATAGTGGTGAGCACAGCAAAGCATATAAGAGACAAAGAAATCCATAGCAAGCCAAAACTTCACACACAAGTCCCTTTACATCAGGCCACACCAATTCAGACCAAAACACTAGAGCTCCTCTTTCACCCCCACCTGGGGTTTACCATAAGCCCCAGAGCTATTTCTTTCCCTCTATTGTTAGGATGGTTTGAGGCTGGCCAGGCCTGAACTGCCCCTCCTCATTTCTCTATCCCAAAGCCCATCAGGGCCTCAGTACACCCCCCATGTCTAGACCATAACTTCACAGTAAATATACCAGAAGGTGCCTCCCATGGGAGCAGTGAGGGAATAAAAAGAAAGAAATTGGCTTTGCAGCCAGCTTTCCAGGGATGCAGGATTGATGGGAAGAAATACAAAGATTACACCTTCTGATACACCTCCCCAGCTTTCTTGTAGACCCCTTCAGATACTGCAAGGCCACAATCAGGTCTCCTTGGAGCCTTCTCTTCTCCAGACTGAGTATCCCCAACTCCCTCAGTCTGTCCTCATAAGAGAGGAGCTCCAGCCCTCTGCTCATCCTTGTGGCCCTTCTCAGGACACCTTCCAGCACCTCCAGATCCTTCCTGGAATAGAGGCTCTAGAACTGGACACAGTGCTCCAGGTGGGGTCTCAACAGAGTGGAGCAGAGTAGAGGGGGAGAATCACCTCCCTGGCCCTGCTGGCTCTGCTTCTTTTGCTGCAGCCCAGGCTCTGGTTGGCTTTCTGTGCTGCAAGTGCTCACTGCTGGCTCATGTTGAGCTTCTCATCCTCCATCACCCCCAGGTTCTTTTCTTCAGGGCTGCTCTCAAGCCAGTCCCTGCCCAGCCTATATCGGTGCTTGGGATTGCCCCAACCCAGCTGCAGGACCTTGCCCTTGGTCCTGTTGCACCTCATGAGGTTGTCATGGGCTCACCTCTCCAGCCTGTCAAGGTCATCATCACTTGGATTCATGTGGGACCTCAACTCAAGAGATTCTGCTTTTACGACTTTGGCTTCCTCTGTCCCTATCTCAGGAGGGAGCCAGGAGTTTTCCCATTGTGAATTAAATTAATGAGAAAAGAATCTAAGGCAAATTGGCTATTCTTTGGCTGATTACATATCCTGCTAGCTGTGTTGGGGTTCGGTGTTACTGAAGGAACGAACAATACTGTGTCCAGTTCTGGGCCCCTTAGTTTAGGAAAGATGTTGAGATGCTGGAAGGTGTCCAGAGAAGGGCAATGAGGCTGGGTCTGGAGCACAGCCCTGTGAGGAGAGGCTGAGGGAGCTGGGGGTGTTTAGCCTGGAGAAGAGGAGGCCCAGGGGAGACCTTACTGCTCTCTCCAACTCCCTGAAGGGAGGTTGTAGCCAGGTGGGGGTTGGTCTCTTCTGCCAGGCAAGCAGCACCAGAACAAGAGGACACAGTCTCAAGCTGTGCCAGGGGAGGTTTAGGCTGGATGTGAGGAAGAAGTTCTTCCCAGAAGGAGTAATTGGCCATTGGGATGTGCTGCCCAGGGAGGTGGTGAAGTCACCATCACTGGAGGTGCTTAAGAAGAGCCTGGATGAGGCACTTGGTGCCATGGTTTAATTGATGAGATGGTGTTGGGTGATAGGTTGGACTGGATGATCTCAAAGCTGTTTTCCAACCTGGTTAATTCTATTCTATTCATTCCATTCCATTCCATTCCATTCTATTCCATTCCATTCTCTTCCATTCCAATGCATAATCCAATTAATATGCTTTCTGCACCAGAACAGCATCTAAAGAAGGGTTCAGCCTCTTGCAGCAAGCACTTTCACATCTTTTGCTCTGCAGTAACATTAAACCAGCCAGCCTCTCCAAAACGTGGATAATGAATTTCTTTCATCCCAAACAATTTACTCCCCCTGTGTATTAAAACACTTAGCCAGATCAGTTGTATTAGGAGCAGTGCGTGCTCCGACGTGCAGAGCAGTGGAAAAACTGAGCAGCCAGCGGTGTAGTAATGATTATTTTCTTGGTCAATGCTTTTCCTAACAATGATAGAAATAAAATCACATATTTCGCTGTCAGAAGTGAGTGCTGTTTACACAAGCAACATGAATAATGAAAACAAGCCTATTCCCTCCTGCCCTTACTCTCTTTGGACA
Source organism: Colaptes auratus (assembly GCA_015227895.2). Lineage (NCBI taxonomy): Eukaryota > Metazoa > Chordata > Aves > Piciformes > Picidae > Colaptes > Colaptes auratus. Next base: position 4,123,025 of record CM037632.1, read on the forward strand.
CTCTCCAGCATTGACTGAAGTCAGGCAGGGCTCTGCGCTCCTGGAAACACCACGCAGATGGAAAAGTCCCACAGAGAAAGCAGAGCTCATTGCACTCGGGGTTATAGGGATCCAGGCCTCAAAGTTCTACACGTGGGTTCTACACTTCGGACACAACAACTCCATGCAGTGCTACAGGCTGGGGACAGAGTGGCTGAGAGCAGCCAGGCAGAGAAGGACCTGGGGGTACTGGTTGACAGCAGCTGAACATGAGCCAGCAGTGTGCCCAGGGGGCCAAGAAGGCCAATGGCATCCTGGCCTGCATCAGGAACAGTGTGGCCAGCAGGAGCAGGGAGGTCATTCTGCCCTGGACTCAGCACTGGTTAGGCCACACCTTGAGTCCTGTGTCCGGTTCTGAGCCCCGCAATTTAGGAAAGATGTTGAGATGCTGGAAGGTGTCCAGAGAAGGGCAAAAAAGCTGGGGAGGGGTCTGGAGCACAGCCCTGTGAGGAGAGGCTGAGGGAGCTGGGGTTGCTTAGCTTGGAGAAAAGGAGGCTCAGGGGAGACCTTATTGCTGTCTACAACTCGCTGAAGGGAGGTAGTAGCCAGGTGGGGGTTGGTCTCTTCTCCCAGGCAACCAGCACCAGAACAAGAGGACACAGTCTCAAGCTGTGCTAGAGGAGGTTTAGTCTGGAGGTGAGGAAGAAATTCTTCCCAGCAAGAGAGATTGGCCATTGGAATGTGCTGCCCAGGGAGGTGGTGGAGTCACCATCACTGGAAGTGTTTAGGAAGAGCCTGGATGAGGCACTTGGTGCCATGGTTGAGTTGCTGAGATGGTGTTGGGTGATAGGTTGGACTTGATGATCTCTGAGGTCTTTTCCAACCTGTTTAATTCTGTATTCTGTAAGGTCAAAGTTGGGGGGGGGGATGGAAAAAAGAAGATATTAAAGCAAAGGTTTGCATGCTTTTTTCCCCCCTACCATTTTAGTTTCTGAAGCATTAAACTCTATCTGGTTGTATTTTTAGGCTCTGTTCCCAGAAGCAAATTGAAGAACTAAAAACTTGATGAAATGAGAGTTAAGGTTTCTGCATGACCATTTCACTTACAAACCCCTCGTGTTCTGAAAGAAATACCATGCCCTACAACACTTATTAAAATACAGATATGTTGTAGAAAGGCTGTTTTAAGCTAGGCACATGAATCAGGTCTCAGGAATATAAATCCCTACTTATGAAAGTTGATATGACTGCACAGAAATGTAAGGGGCCCATCCTTTCATCACATGTGTTTTGGGGTTGATTTCCAATAAAGCCAAAGGCATCCTGGCTGGGATCAGCAATGCTGTGTCCAGCAGGAGCAGGAAGGGGATTGTCCCCTGGGACTCAGCTCTGGGGATTCCACACCTTGTGTGTTGCATCCAGGTTTGGGCACCTCAATCCAAGAGAGATATGGAGGTGCTGGAGCCAGGGCAGAGGAGGGCAAGGAAGCTGGGAAGGGCCTGGGGAATAAATCTGATGAAGAGCAACTGAAGAAGCTGGGGATGGTTAGTTTGGAAAAGAGGAGGCTGAGGGAAGACCTCTTGGCTCTCTACAGCTACCTGAAAGGAGGTTGTGGAGAGGTTGGTGCTGGTCTCTGCTCCCAGGGAATAGAACAAGAGGGAATGGCCTCAAGCTGCCACTGGGTAGGATTAGACTGGACATTAGGAAGGATTTTTTCAGGGCAAGAGTGGTCAGGCATTGGAATGTGCTGCCCAGGGAGACAGTGGAGTCCCCAAGCCTGGCTGTGTTTGCAGGTGGTTTGGCTGTGGTGCTTGGGGCCCTGGTTTAGGGGTGAGCCTTGTAGAGTAGGGTTCTGGGTTGGCCTTGGTGATCCTGAGGCTCTTTTCCAACCTGAATGTTTCTGTGATTCTGTGATTCCATATTCTTCCACAAACTTGCTGGTGAGAGGCCTTGAGCACAAGCCCTGTGAGGAGAGGCTGAGGGAGCTGGGGTTGTTTAGCCTGGACAAGAGGAGGCTCAGGGGAGACCTCATTGCTCTCTACAACTACCTGAATGGTGGTTGTAGCCAGGTGGGGGTTGGTCTCTTCTCCCAGGCAACCAGCACTAGAACAAGAGGACACAATTTCAAGCTGTGCCAGGGGAAGTTTAGGCTGGAGGTGAGGAGAAAGTTCTTCACCAAGAGAGTTATTTGCCGTTGGAATGTGCTGCCCAGGGAGGTGGTGGAGTCACCATCCCTGGAGGTGTTCAAGGGGGGATTGGATGTGGCACTCAGTGCCATGGTCTAGTCACGAGGTCTTGGGTGATAGGTTGGACTTGATGATCTTTGAGGTCTCTTCCAACCTTGGTGATATTGTGATATTGTGAATTAGACTTTGCAGTTACAATACTCATGAATGGTTTTCCAAGCAAATGTCTTTCATCATTCTGATAAAAAAGGAACTTAGGTAAGAGTAGGTTCTACTTCAGAGAACTGAAAAGGAGTAAGGTTTGGCCTGTGGGGGTGGGATTCATCCTGAGCACAGGGTGATGTGGACCTGAAACAGGCCCAGGTCAGCAGCTTTGCCTGAGCAAATAAGGGCTCACTTGAACTTTCCATTTGTACATTCATAAAGGAAGAGATTTGGCTCTGTCTGCCAGCCTCTTTAGTCTAGATTTGAAAGCATATCAGTTGGGGCTATTCATGTAGTTGTAAAAACAAAGCAGATTAATGAGAGTTACCCCTAGAAAACCTGCTCCACAGGCACTGAACACAAGAATTTTTATTCTGTTTTGTCCCAAGACAGATGAAATTGTGAGACTTTCCCCCATCATCAGCAGCCTCCCTGAGGAATGGTTCCTTTTGGAGGTTCTTCTGCTGCTCTGCTCTGCCCTGCTGAGATCACAGCTGCAATCCTGTGTCCAGTTTTGGGCTCCCCAGTTCAGGAGAGACAGAGACCTGCTGGAGAGAATCCAACAGAGAGCCACAAGGATGCTTAGCAGACTTGAGCATCTCCCCTGTGAAGAGAGACTGAGAGCCCTGGGGCTGTTTAGTCTGGAGAAGAGAAGGTTGAGTGGGGATATGATCAATGTCTATCAATATCTGAGGGGTGGGGGTCAAGTGGAGGGGGCCAAGATCTTTTCAATGGTGCCCAGTAATATGACAAGGAACATTGGATACATACTTGAACAGAATAGGTTTCAGCTCAACATGAGGAGGAAGTTCTTTGCAGTGAGGGTGCCAGAGCCCTGGAGCAGGCTGCCCAGAGAGGTTGTGGAGTCTCCTTCTCTGGAGCCTTTCCAAACCCACTTGGATGCATTCCTGTGTGGCCTACCCTGGGTGATCCTGCTTTTGGCAGTGGGGGTTGGACCGGGTGATGTCTGCAGCTCCCTTCCAACCTCTAACATTCTGTGATTCTGTGGCAGAGGGCAGTCAATTTTCACTGTGGTTCAGCAAGGCTCTCCTCAGGGCTGCACACTTTCTGTTTGGCACCCACCACCTTCCTGGCTTTTAGACTTCATTACAGGTAATCGGCTGTGAAAGAGAATATTGAGCCTGTGTGCCTCCACCACCCAGATCCATGCCCTGCTAGTGCCAGATCTATATGCTGCTGCCATAATAAAAGCACAGAGCACAGCAGAACGTGCTCCTAAGGAGATGAGTGAAGTTTAATCATAGAATCATAGAATTGTCAGGGTTGGAAGGGACCTCAAGGATCAGCCAGTTCCATCCCCCCTGCCATGGGCAGGGACACCTCACACTACAGCAGGTTGCTCACAGCCACATCCAGCCTGGCCTTCAAAACCTCCCGGGATGAGGCTTCTTCTGTCTTTGTCTTACACCCCATTTAGAATCATAGAATCAGAGAATCAACCAGGTTGGAAAAGACCTCAGAGATCATCAAGTCAAACCCATCCCCCAACACCTCCTGACAACTAAATCTTGGCTCCAAGTGCCACATCCAAGCCTTTTTTGAACACCTCCAGGGATGGTGACTCCACCACCTCCCTGGGCAGCACATTCCAGTGGCCAATTACTCTTTCTGGGAAGAACTTTCTCCTCACCTCCAGCCTAAACTTCCCCTGGCACAGCTTGAGACTGTGTCCTCTTGTTCTGGTGCTGGTTGCTAGAGAGAAGAGACCAACCCCCACCTGGCTACAACCTCCTTTCAGGTAGTTCTACAGATCCACGAGGTCCTCCCTGAGCCTCCTCCTCTGCAGGCTAAACAACCCCAGCTCCCTCAGCCTCTGCTCACAGGGCTTGTGCTCTGCTTGTTTAGCAGCATTCCTTCCAAAGCTGTGCACATCTCTCTCCAGCTGTATATTTTCAGCACATGCCACTGCAAAATAAATTATTCAGGGTTGTTGGATTACTTATAAATGACACCAATCAATTAACACCCCAGTCGGCAGTCTTTGGGGCTTTTGTCAGAGGCCAGGATGGTGCAGCTCTCGACTCCACATTTCCCAGTATGAAGGATTATGGTAATGACAGCTTAATTTTATTGAATTTTTAATTGATGAGTAATATCCCTGGACTTGCTGTGCTAACATTAGGCCTAAGGAGAACTAATCTCTCGAAGGAGAGCATGATACAGCATGGTAGTTTTAGGCTGTACCTTTAAACACTTTCCACAGATCTTGAACAGAAAGTGGCAGAATGGAAATAAATCACTCTTGGGTGTGAAAAAGGAAAGTAATGATAGTTCTAAACAATCCTTTGGATAGGTATCTATCATAAGAATTAGTTTGATACACAATCCCTCTCCCTTCTCACTTCCTCGGGCTGTGAGATACCAACTTTGTGCTGTGCTGGCTTCTGCTGGACCTTGGCTGAATTGTTTGGGGTAAGTCAAACAAAATCTCTCTCTACTCTTTTCTCTTTGTGTCCGAGTGGGGAGGGGAAACAGGGAGGGAGAAGCTCTTATCATCTCCCCTGCTTTTTGGCCGGGGGGTTCTTGTGCTGTTTGTAAATTGTAAATACCTGTAAATATTGTACATTTTGCACACATTCATTGCATTTCATTGTAGATTGTAGTATTGCTTGTAAATACAGCTTTCATTTGCTTCCAGCTGGGCTGGGCTGGCAAAGTTAATGTTGGGGGGAATTTTCAACCCACTACATACAAGCAGAGCTGCCCTTCCCCAGACAAAAAACCTCATTTGAAGGTGGCACCTAGCAGGCACCAGAGTCGGCTGCTGTCGATTGCCAGAGCGTTTTCTAAGCCTTTGCAGTGGAGATCTGTGCCTTTTCCCTCCATGGGGTCTTTAAGGAGCCCACACATTAACATGCACTTCACTGCTGTCCTGTAATAAGGTGAAGAAAGCAGGGTGGCTCCAGGTCGTGTGAAACAAAGCAAGCCGCAGCCTGTATTGATCCCCGGGCCGAAGACACCACAGTGCTGTTTGCAGGCTGCAAAAGCCTCAAGTCTCCTTCCCCTGCACTGCTGACATTTCAGCTTGCTACCGGCAAGACCACCGGGTAGCGGTTCTCCAACCTTCTCACAAAGGAGCCAATCCTGCTGCTGGCTACAAAGCCACAGAGCCAGGAAAACAACTATGCATTTCCCTTTCTTAATTGAAGGACAAAACCTGAAATCCCCTCCTCCTTCCCAAACACCCAGCCCCCAGGCAGATTGTGCTGGTGCATGCTCATAGCCTGCACAGGCTGGGCCAGGCAGCGGGCTGTGCTTCAATACCAGCAAAGAGTAACACAGCGGATCCAGTGTTTTCCAGCTTGTTTTAAGGAGGAGTAAAGCTTCATGGTGTCAGATAAACACTGTTATCTTAGAATCACAGAATTGTCCGGGTTGGAAAGGACTTCAAGGATCATCCAGTTCCAACCCCCCTGCCATGGGCAGGGACACCTCACACTACAGCAGGTTGCTCACAGCCACATCCAGCCTGGCCTTCAACATCTCCATGGGTGAGGCTTCCACCACCTCCCTGGGCAACCTGTGCCAGTCTCTCACCACTCTCATGGGGAAGAATTTCTTCCTAACATCCAATCTGAATCTACCCATTTCTAGTGTTGCTCCATTCCCCCCAGTCCTATCATTCCCTGACACCCTAAAAAGTCCCTCCCCAGTTCTCCTGTAGGCTCCCTTAAGACACTGGAAGGCCACAATAAGGTGTGGTTTAAGCACAGAGAGTAGTCCAATACTAAGTTTTTCAATACAGATCACAGAATCACAGAACCTTAGAGGTTGGAACATGAACATGCTTGGGAGTTTGTTGTAGCTCTGTGAACTAAACCCAGGCTGTTCAGAGTCCAGCTGAATGAGCTTCATAAAGTCACCACAAATAGTTTAAAACTGTGTGTGTTGTACACTGACACAGATTGATTCATTAAGGGTGATGCAGAGTCTGAATTGGGAGGTGCAGTGAGGACAATGATGAATTTTAATGTGGCCAGTGGCTACTGTTAAGCAGATATGAAATTGGAAATCAATGCCAGCTATTAACTACAAATGGATGCTGCCTTTACATCTGAAGCAGTCTTCCACTCCCAATCCTTCAGCATGCCAAGAGAATGAGGCATGAAGGAAGGAACCTTACAACATTTTGCCACTGTCTGTACTCTCTGTTCATATCTGGGGTACATCTCATCCTCTGTGGACTCTGTCTGCAGCAAATGCTCCCCACTCCTGCCATGCAAGATATGGTGCTAGCAGCTTGGCCTTAAGTCTGAGCCTTGGTTTCTGTGTCTGGGAGTTGCACGAGGGCATCCAAACATAAGCTCAAGCTGGATGTGGCTCTGGGCAACCTGATCTGGTGGCAAGTGTCCCTGCCCATGGCAGGGGGGTTGGAACTAGATAATCCTAGAGGTCCCTTCCAACCCTGACAATGTGTGCATTTGCAGCCCAGAAAGCCAACCAGAGCTTGGGCTGCAGCAAGAGAAGCAGAGCCAGCAGGGCCAGGGAGGTGATTCTCCCCCTCTACTCTGCCTGGTGAGACCCACCTGGAGCACAGTGTCCAGTTCTGGAGCCTCTATTCCAGGAAGGATCAGGTGCTGGAAGGTGTCCAGAGAAGGGCCGAGGGGAGGCTGGAGCTGCTCTGCTGTGAGGACAGACTGAGGGAGTTGGAGTTGTTCTGAAGAGAAGGCTCTGAGGAACCTTCTGGTGATCTGACTACCAGCTGGGGAGGGACTTTTGAGCTGTCAGGAGTGATGGACTATTAGAGCAGAACTAGAAAGGGTAGATTGAGATTGGATGTTCCATGAGGTGGTGAGAGACCAGGTTGCCCAGGGAGGTGGTGAAGCCTCATCCCTGGAGGTTTTCAGGCCAGGCTTTGTGTCTATCCATTTAATACTGCAAGAAAGTGTGTTTTTTTCCATCATTGTGTTGAAAAGAGAGAGGGCAAGCAAGGTGACAGACACTACTTAGGAGGCAGCAGGAACACAGCTGGGATGCCTAGGCAAATACAACATGAATCATAGAATATGGAAGGACCTCAAGGACCTCCAGTTGACATGGGCAGGGTTGGGTTCCTCAGAGCCACATCCAACCATATGAGCTTCCACCACCTCCCTAAGACATAAGCAATGCACTATTGGTTCTCATTAATCCCCATTTAGCATGTTTTCAAAGGGTGTCTAGCAAGATGAGCATCGTGTTTGAAATGTTCAATCAGTGCTGTTTAGCATGTTCGTCATGAAAATGCTGTTTCTCTCTCCCCTTCTCCACTGCAGGAGCAGAGGAAGGGAAGGAGGCTCTTCAGAGGGTGTGGGCAGATTGCATTAGGGATTTGTAGCACATGAGCACTGGAAACAAACACCAATTCTCTTGTGTGAGCATGACAGTGGTATTGATGTCATGAGATCTTCTTGCTAAGTAAACACCATAAATGGATCTAATCCTCAGTAAAGGCCTGGGTGGTGTGTGTCCCCAAACACAGGAAAGTCACAGAGTCACAGAAACATCCAGCTTGGAAAAGAGCCTCAGGATCACCAAGGCCAATCCAGAACCCTACTCTACAAGGCTCACCCCTAAACCACAGCCCCAAGCACCACAGCCAAACCACCTTGCAAACACAGCCAGGCTTGGGGACTCCACTGTCTCCCTGGGCAGCACAGTCCAACGCCTGACCAAAAGTGAGTGGGTTGGAAACAGGACTATGAGAACCTCTAGCCAAGAGCTTGGCTTTAACATGAGCCAGCATGGCCTTTTGCATTAAGTCCACAGACAACCCCCCAGTCAACACAGCTGGCCAACTGGGCTCACATGGGGCTGTTAGGAGGAACAGAAATGCATCATCTCTGCTATCTTCTGTTGTTTGTGTCAAAATCTGCCTGATGCTCCTCAGAAGCATCTGCACCAGGGGAGGTTTAGGCTGGATGTGAGGAAGAAGTTCCTCTCAGAAAGAGAGATTGGCCATTAGAATGTGCTGCTCAGGGAGGTGGTGGAGTCACCATCACTGGAGGTGTTTAGGAAGAGACTGGATGGGGTGCTTGGTGCCATGGTTTAGTTGATTAGATGGTGTTGGGTGATAGGTTGGACTGGATCATCTTTTCCAACCTGGTTAATTCTGTCCTGTCCTATCCTATCCTATCCTATCCTATCCTATCCTATCCTATCCTATCCTATCCTATCCTATTCCATTCTATTCTATTCTAATTCTATGTTTTAATTTTACTTTGCAGTGGCTCCCCTGTGTTAACACCCTTTTCCTCATTTCCATGTCATCCTTGTCCTGCATAGACACTGGGTGCTGAGCTCTCCTTGGATAATGAGTACAAATTTGGCTGGCAAGCTTGAAGTATTACTGATTTCCAGCCATCTTTGCCAGCATTTTGACAGTGCCAGGGGAAGATTCCTGTCTGAAGTTTATTTGGGCTGGTGATGAAAAAAAGCAGGGGAGGAATGAAGTGTTGCTAAAGTATCTCCTGGAAGCATCCATTTTGTGAATGCCTGGGATTTTTTTATTAATTCATACTGGAAGTTTCAGCCAAGCCTGACATCTCCAGGATTTAATTGCAGTAAAATCAATGGTGCACCAGAAGTAATGAGGTGTGTCTGAATTGTCCTGAAAAAAAAGATATAATTGTTGTGTAAATCCCCCCAGCAGGTCCCAGTTTCCCCAGCTACAGTCAGTATCCAAGAGTAAGTCAGATTGCCAAGAGGAAAGATGTTGAGCCAGTGGCATAGAATCACAGAATTGTCCGGGTTGGAAGGGACCTCAAGGAGCATCTAGTTCCAACCCCCCTGCCATGGGCAGGGACACCTCACACTACAGCAGGTTGCTCACAGCAACATCCAGCATGGCCTTCAACACCTCCAGGGATGAGGCTTTCACCACCTCCCTGGGCAACCTGTGCCAGTCTCTCACCACCGTCATGGGGAAGAACTTCCTAACATCCAATATGAATCTACCCACTTCTAGTTTTTTTCCATTCCCCCCAGTCCTATCCTTCCCTGACATTCTCAAAAAGTCCCTCCACAGCTTTCTTGGAGCCCCCTTCAGATACTGCAAGGCCACAATTAGATCTTCCAGAAGCCTTCTCTTCTCCAGACTGAACAATCCCAATTCCCTCAGCCTGGAATCACAGCAGAGCAGCTCCAGCCCTCTGATCATCCTCATGGCCCTTCTCTGGACACCTTCCAGCACCTCCAGATCCTTCCTGGAATAGAGGCTCGCTCCAGAACTGGACCCAGAGCTCCAGGTGGGGTCTCACCAGAGTGGAGTAGAGGGGGAGAATCACCTCCCTTGTCCTGCTCGCTGTGCTTCTCTTGATGCAGCCCAGGCTTTGGTTATCTTTATGGGCTGGAAGCACTCACTGCTGGCTCATGTTGAGCTTCTCATCCCCCAGCACCCCCAGGTTCTTTTCTTCAGGGCTGCTCTCAAGCCAGTCCCTGCCCAGCCTATATCGGTGCTTGGGATTGCCCCGACCCAGCTGCAGGACCTTGCACTTGGTCTTGTTGCACCTCATGAGGTTGTCATGGGCTCACTTCTCCAGCCTGTCCAGGTGCCTCTGGATGGATCCCTTCCCTCCAGTGTGTCTGCTGCACCACACAGCTTGGTGTCATCAGCAAACCTGCTGAGGGTGCATTCAATGGCACTGTGCATGTCGCCAACAAAGACGTTAAACCAGACTGCTCCCAGTACTGACCCTGAGGGACTCCACTTGTCACTGGCCTCCAGTTGGACATGGACCCACTGACAGCCACTATGTGGGTGCAGCCCTCAAGGCTGTTCTGTACCCACTGAATGGATAGAGCATGAGCTGTAAGAGGCAGATTTAGACTGGATAGAAGGAAAAAAATTCTTGACAGTGAGGGTGGGGAGTCACTGGAACAGGTTCCCCAGGGAACGTGTGGATGCCCCCTCCCTGGAGTTGTTCAAGGCCAGGCTGGGTGAGCTGTCCCTGCCCATGGCAGGGGGGTTGGAACTGGATGATCTTTAAAGTCCCTTCCAACCAAAACCATTCTATGAAACTATGAATAATTAGCCAGGGAGCTATTGTTGCCTGTTTTGGTTTTGAATGACAGGTAGGTAACAGGATTTGAGAAGGGGAAAGTGTGCTGGAAGATGTTGGCTTGCTGGCACCCTGAGAGGGCTTCACACTCAAATGCTGGGGAAGACAAACATGGAATTGGATGCCAGGAAGGAGCAGAAGGCTTTGTTCAGCTGGGAGGTCTGGGTTGGTATTAATGGTGTTTGTGTTAAAGCTTAGTTTTGATCACAATATGAAAAAAATCCCTGCTACAGGCCAGATGAAATGCTCTGTAAATTATCAGCTGTTACCTACTGAAGCCACAGGTCTGAGCCCCAGCACTACCTGGAGCTAGGGGACAATAAGGTTGCCATTGTGACTAGGGAGGCTGTACTCCTAAGGAACTCTGGAGTACAAACATCTCCACTCAAGGCTTCCTGCTGCCTGACCTCTGCTGCATTTCTTTCTCCTGGAGAGAAACATGCTTAGGTACATGCTGAATCCAAGCTGGATGTCTTCCATTGCCTAAGCATGCTTGACTCCACACTTTCTCTGCTGGAGACCTGCAAGACAGCAGGATTCTACTTATTTTCCTGCACTGCCTCCTCTACAGCAGAGGTTCCCCTATGCACAGCATAACTGTGCCTTAATTCAGGGCACTCAGCTGGGGAGGCAGGACATGCAGGGTGAAGGTGGGATATGATGTATGTCTTCCTACTGCTGCAACTACAGAGGCAGCTTCTCAGTGTTGTGCCAGATTGTGGATGAAACACATTTCTGAGAGAAAGGTAATTTGATAGCATTAAGCCTTTATATATATATTTAAATAACAAAAATCATTTACAAGCCCTGGGAGATGTAATGGGGATACAGAGTCATCTGGACTTTGACTAAAAATAATACAAGACAAATTTAGCTAATGAGTTCAGTGTGTATAAGTTTCAATAACTTTCTCTTGCTACAGTCTCCTCCTGGCTCCTACAGTGGATCAACGTTTCTTTCAACACATGTAAATAACAGAGAGAGGATGCAATTTAAATTCTCACAGAAAACAACATAGAACCATTCCATATCAGGAACAGTGTGGCCAGCAGGATTGGGCTTGGAATTCTGCCCCTGTACTGGGCACTGCTGAGGCCTCACCTGGAGCACTGTGTGCAGCTCTGGTCTCCTCACTGCAAGAGAGATCTTGAGGTGCTGGAGCAGCTCCAGAGGAGAGCAACCAGCCTGGGGAAGGGACTGGAGGGAAAGTGATGAGGAGAGGCTGAGGGAGCTGGGGGGGTTCAGCCTGGAGAGGAGGAGACTCAGGGGAGACCTTATCACTCTCTACAAGTATCTGAAGTGAAGTTGTAGTCAGGTGGGGGTCAGGCTCTTGTGCCAGGCAACTTGTGACAAGAGGAGAGGGCATGGCCTGAAGTGGTGCCAGGGGAGGTTTAGGTTGGATGTTAGGAAGCACTTCCTGATGGAAAGCAGAATGAGAGACTGGGATGGACTGCCCAGGGAGGTGGTGGAGTCGCCATCCCTGGAGGTGTTTAAGGCCAGATTGGATGTGGTGCTCAGTGCCATGGTCTGGTCAGTGTGGTGGTGTTAGGTCATAGGCTGGGCTTGGTGATCTCCAGCCTCAATAATTCTGTGATTCAGGCAGTACATAAGAAACCTGGCCAAATTCTGCACCCTTTGCTCATGAAAATAATCCTTACTGCCCTCCTAACCTGACTGTGATAAACAGAGCCAGATTTTCTGCAAGAACTTTATGTCTCAATAGATTTCATAGTAGCTCCTAATGCCAAAGGCACTTTAACACCTTTCATATATCTTGCTAAAGCAGAGTGGATGAGCTGCCTCCATCAAAATAAAGAACATAACCAATCAATGAGTATACAGGCTCTCTCTCCATAATCACCTGACTCAGTCATACATTTAACTCCTGTGTTACTAACCCAAAGCTTTTAAAGTAGCCTGTATTTGTCAGTGAGGCTAAGATTTTAATGCAAGTCCCCTGTATCTATCAGTTTAGCTTATAAGAGCAGCTTGTCTGAAGTTCTCAATAGTGAATTTGAGATGTGAGTTTAAACATGCTGTATGCCTCTGTGTGGTGAGCTTCACCTGCTCTTTGGACTTGCTAGAGAGTCTGGCCATGTCTGTGCTACTCAGGGAAGCAGAGCCCAGTGTCTTAGAGTGGTTAAGTGCAATGTTTGCTTCCTACAGTGACCATCTGAATTTGCAAGAATCACTTAGCACTTAGTCACACAACAACAGTCTCTCCCCCACAACAGTTACTGCCTGTTTAAATCTAAACTTATTCTGTGGTCATGTTTTTTGTGGCACTTGCAAAAGTGTCTGAAGGAAATGATTTTTAGGCAGGCTTTCTTGAATGTTGGTGGCCAAGGTCAGGAAGGTACCAATAACAGTGCAACCCTTTTCTTCTTCCTTGTGGTCTAAGTGCTGCAAGACATCTCCTTTCTTCTCACAGAACCATTCTTTTCTTTCATTGTTCCCTGTTTCCCCACCTCCTCACCTGGGAATCTGTTAGGAATGAGCTGGTAGGAAGTAATGGCTGAAGGACAGACATTTGCTCTCTGATCCTTTGCAACAGGATGGCTTCTTCCAAAGTATTTTCATCTGGACAAAGCACTATATACAATTTACTAGTGGAAAGGGGCTTGCAGGGCATGCCTCTCTACTTCAGCTATGTAGTTAAAGCTGGATTTTATCCACATGAAGATGTCTGTTATTGACTTCAATGGGATTAGGTATTAGAAACATGCAGAGAGGAGGATACAAGGAAGTGTTTTATGGCCAGTCCGCACGGAAAGAATTTGGAGACACCAGGTGCAAGTTTGCCAGTTCAGGGAGAAGAAGACGCAGATGTTGCAGTTTCTCCATTTAGAAATAGGTGTCCAAAAAGAAAAAAAAAATCAATATTCTTTATACATAGCTCTAAAATATGCTGCCTAAGGTGACTTGGACTCTACAGTGATGTGTGTCCTAGAAGTCCGATCGATACAACATCTGCGCCAAAGGTCTACCTGAGTCAACACAGGACATGGGCAGCTCCTGCAGAAAGTTAGTACAGACAGACTCCCATCAAGTCTGCTTGTTGGGAGTAACATTGCAGGTCCAGCTTGCCTGCTAACCCAGTTATTGTAGCAAGTTCTGCAAAGACCAGAAGGGAGCAGGACATGTCTTGTACAAAGCAGAAAGCATAGGTTCAAAGCAGTAACCTTTGGTGATGAGCAGACAATGTATTATTTCAGTCATTGTGGTTGTCTGGGACCTCACCTGGAGTACCCCATCCCTGCAGATATTCCAAGTGAGGCTCAACAGGGCTCTGGGCAACCTGATCTAGCTGAGGATGTCCCTGCTGACTGCAGAAGGGAACTTCAGAAGTCCATTCCAACCAGACCATTCTATGATTCTCTGGGATGGGAGCACTGTGACCTCAGCGCCTCTCCCTCCCTGCCTTTCCTCTTCCCGTGTGCTGAGGAGGGGTATGTGGCTGCTGGCAACTCCCCAGCGAGAGGGCAGCCAGCTCAGGAGACCAAGTCATTTCCCACCTCCCTTTGTGCAAAACAGGGAAGCAAATACTGAGTCAGATGGAATCACTCCCCTTTCCTGGCATAGAAGAGAAACTCACAGTTTATTATGCCTGCTAAAAAGGAAGAAAGGAATCAGTCTATTTTGGTAGAGATGGGAGAAAGATGTCCCTCTCCTCTGTTCAAATAATACAATGGTCTGTGTCCTGACTCACCTTTGCAGCATTAATGATTGTAAAACATACCTTTTTTTTAAACTAAACTAAACTAAACTAAACTAAACTAAATTAAACAAATAGAATAGAATAGAAAAGAATAGAATAGAATAGAATAGAATTGAATTGAATTAACCAAGTTGGAAAAGACCACAGAGATCATCAAGTCCAACCTATCACCCAACACCATCTCAGCAACTAAACCATGGCACCAAGCTCCCCATCCAGTCTCTTCCTAAACAGCCCCAGTGATGGTGACTCCGCCACCTCCCTGGGCAGCACATTCCAATGGGCGATCTCTTTTGCTGGGAAGAATTTCTTCCTCACATCCAGACTAAACCTCCCCTGGCACAGCTTGAGACTGTGTCCTCTTGTTCTGGTGCTGGGTGCCTGGGAGAAGAAACCAACCCCCACCTGGCTACAATCTCCCTTCAGGGAGGTGTAGAGAGCATTAAGGTCTCCCCTGAGCCTCCTCTTCTCCAGGCTACGCATCCCCAGCTCCCTCAGCCTCTCCTCACAGGGCTGTGCTCCAGACCCCTCCCCAGCTTTGTTGTGCTTCTCTGGACACCTTCCAGCAAGTCAACATCTTTCCTAAACTGAGGGGCCCAGAACTGGACACAGCAAGTGTCCATTCTTGGTTCTGGATCAAGCCAGAGGTCACAAATGGGTGTGTTTTGCAACCCAAATTAAAATGTCGAAGAGTAAGTGGCCACACTTTGACCAAACTGTGCTCTCAGTGATCACGCCTCCGACAAAAGGCTGGATCTGACAGAGTCTGGAGCTACTTCAGATTTCCATGCAGAAAATTAAGATCAGAATCTGCCCTTGACATTTGAATCATGGAATCATGGAATGGTCCTGGCTGGATGGGACCTCCAAAGGTCATCCAGTCTGACCTCCCTGCAGTCTGCAGCGACATCCCCAACTGCCCCAGGCCTTGTGGAGTCTTACCTTGAATATATCCAGGGAAGAGGACTCAACCACCTCCCTAAGCAACCTGTTCTAGTGTTCCAACACCCTCATGGTAAGAAACCCGTTCCTAACATCCCATCTAAATTTGCTCTTCACTAGTTTGAAGCCATTGCCCCTTGTCCTGTTCTTGCAGGCCTTTGCAAACAGTCTCTCTCCAGTCTTCTTGTTGCCCCCTTCAGGTACTGGAAGGCTGCTCTTAGGTCTCCCCAGAGCCTCCTCTTCTCCAGGATGAACAAGCCCAGCTCCCTCAGCCTGCCTTTGCAGCAGAGGTGCTCCAACCCCTTGATCATTATTGTGGATTTCCTCTGGACCTGCTCCATCAGGTCCACGTCCTTCCTGCATTGAGGGCTACAGAGCTGGATGCCATACTCCAGGTGAAGTCTCATCAGAGCACAGTGGCAAAATCACCTCTCTGGATCTGCTGGCCACATATCTTTTGATGCAGGCTGCCATTGGCCTTCTGTGCTGCAAGCTCACGCTGCCTGTTCATGTCCAGCTTCTCATCCACTATCACCCCTAAGTCCTTTTCCTCAGGGCTGCTTTCTATCACCTCAGTCCCCAGTCTGTATTGATAGTGAGGATTGTTCTGGCCCATGTGCTGAACCCTGAACTTGCTCTTGTCGAACCTGGGCACCCCCTCTCCAGTGTGTCCAGGTCCATCTCCCCCTGAGTTCAGATTGGGAATTTTGACTTTGTGTTTAAGGCTAGAATTTCATTCCATTTCTGCTATGAAAAAAACAACCCTCTCCTCTTCTCTTTTTAGCACCTTTTCAACTTTATGCTTATGTAGAAATTGTAGAGTTAAAAAAAAGAAGTAAGTACATTAGAATGTGATCTACTCAGCATCATCATCTGAGTAGTTCTTTCCCCTTCCCCCACATGCTGGCTTGGTCTCAAGTATTAAATCACATCATGAAAGCTGCCCTACAGAAAAAAAAAGGCATCCAAGGTAAGCAGCTGTAGTACACGAGGGCCAGTTTCATCTTGACGTGTGTATCCCTAACTGTGGTGGATGAGGGTGGGCAAGCCATGTGGGTAAGGAAGTAATCACCAACCAGAATTGCATAAATGAGATGATGCATACAAATAGACTTCAGGGATTAAAGATATTTGGGTTGGGAGAGGAGCTTTAATTGGAATTGACCTTGTAAAGCACACTCCCCCTTGTGTGCAGGCTTCTAATCATGGGTGGGCCAGCTGATCTATTTAAAACTGCCTGCTTTACATTAACCACCCAGTTTTTTAGAGACAGTTTTTAGACGCTTGGTGGTATCACAGAGAACAAATGACCACACCGGAATGCTGATCCAGTGTGCTAGCAGTCCATGGAAATGAGTGCAGATGTTTGGTGTAGCACCTCAGCCAGCACTAGAATGCAACACTTTGACATGAGAAAACACTTTTCCTTGAGGAAAATAAAGTAACTAGCAATCCAACTGCTGCTACTAGGACAACAGATTTCCAGTTGCTGATTTCTAACATCTATTTTCTAGAAGGAGCAGATCACAGAATCATAGAATTGTCAGGGTTGGAAGTGACCTCAAGGATCAGCCAGTTCCAACCCCCCTGACATGGGCAGGGACACCTCACACTACAGCAGGTTGCTCACAGCCACATCCAGCCAAGCCTTCCAAACCTCCAGGGGTGAGGCTTCCACCACCTCCCTGGGCAACCTGTGCCAGTGTCTCACCACCCTCATGGGGAAGAACTTCTTCCTAACATCCAATCTCAATCTACCCATTTCTAGTTTTGCTCCATTCCCCCCAGTCCTATCCCTCCCTGACACCCTAAAAAGTCCCTCTCCATATTTCTTGTAGCCCCCTTCAGATACTGCAAGGCCACAATTAGGTTTCCTCCAAGCTTTCTCTTCTCTAGACTGAACAGCTCCAACTCCCTTGGTCTGTCCTATGATGTTACAGAAGGAAAGATCTAATAACCCAGGATATTGTCCCAGCAACATTTGGTCAAAAATAGCTCTTGTGACTGTAACACAGATCCAAAGGCAACAGGCCCATCACTAACAAACAAGCTCCTTGGGGTTTCAAAGTTTGCTCCCTGGGCAGTTCTCCTGCATCAGCTGTGGCCCCGTAACTACCCTGGAGCTGCAGAAGCTCAGTGCCTGAGAAGGGCTGGGCGCTGCCAACAGGAAACAGGGTGAGATCAACCTCTGGCTCCACACAGCAAGGAAAAGGATGATGAAGCATCTCTGAGTAAAAAGCCTGCTCCAAGCAAAAACTCTCAAGCAAGCTTCTGCCCCTGTGCAAACTTCAGGGCTTCTGTGGCTATTATCTTGTGTTTCCAAGCATTGTCTACAATAAATCTGTAGCTAAATAGCATACAATTAGCAAGTGCAAGTAAATTGAGGTCCTTCTGAGGCAAGGGACATACAGTGCAAGAATGCCAGGCAGAAAGGGACCTGGGAGTAGTGGATGACAGCCAGCTGAACATGAGCCAGCAGTGTGCCCAGGTAGCCAAGAAGGCCAATGGCATCCTGGCCTACATCAGGAGCAGTGTGGCCAGCAGGAGCAGGGAAGTCATTGTGCCCATGTACACTGCACTGGTTAGGCCACACCTTGAGTCCTGTGTCCAGTTCTGGGCTCCTCAGATTAGGAAAGATGTTGAGATGCTGGAAGGTGTCCAGAGAAGGGCAAAAAAGCTGGGGAGGGGTCTGGAGCACAGCCCTGTGAGGAGAGGCTAAGGGAGCTGGGGTGTTTAGCCTGGAGAAGAGGAGGCTCAGGGGAGATCTTCTTGCTCTCTACAACAACCTGAAGGGAGGTTGTAGCCCGGTGGGGATTGGTCTCTTCTGCCAGGCAACCAGCACCAGAACAAGAAAACACAGTCTCAAGCGGTGCCAGGGGAGGTTTAGGCTGGAGGTGAGGAAAAAATATTTCCCAGCAAGTGATTGGCCATTGGGATGTGCTGCCCAGGGAGGTGGTGGAGTCACTATCCCTGGAGGTGTTTAAAAAAGGCTTGGATGTGGCACTTTGAGTTGTCAGGAGGTGTTAGGTAATAGGTTGGACTTGATGATCTCTGAGGTCTTTCCCAACCTGGTTGATTCTGTGATTCTAGTCTATGAGTCCACTTTAGAAATATTTGAGAGCTGATGACTGCAACTTTTGCTGATAAGAAAAGGATCTGGCAAAATGATGACTTTCTCAGAAACAGTTTACTTTCCTCTGTGTTACATTAAAAGGAACATTTTCTCCCTTCTTTAACTCCTTCCCCCTAAATCAAGAACTTACTTTGTTTTCTGCCAAAAAACCCCAACAAATCAAGCTTCCTGTAAGGAAACTCTTTCTTAGCCCTGCATGCAGTTTCTGACTGGCTTCATGAGTGTAATCTCTGTCACCATAGCATCTGGGTGTAGCATCACACTTCCAGGAAACTAAACCCAACTCACATCTGACACAAATGACTCAGAAGCTACATAAGAGCAATGGATTACAACATGCTGTGTATATCAGAAATGGGAACAGTTAAAAGCATTTAAAAGAAGTAGTCTCTGATCTTTTGCTTCCTGCAGTCTCAGACTCCCTTAAAATCCTTTGACATGCCTCAATGCTAGTTTGATTTTGTTTTTCTTTTTCAGCCTATCTTCTATTGCTAACTTCTGTGCAGGCTTTCAAAAGTGGATGCTGTCCAGAAATCCTATGACAATAAATTTACTGTATTTAAAAGGAAAAAAAACCTAAAAAATCTGAGGAGGAAATAAGATCTGCTCATATTATGAAGTCTGACTGTTCACCACTGCCAGCCTTTCATCCAGCCCTTTGTTTATTGTCATCTTACCCTGCACTTAATCTCATTTAAAGCATAGGTGCTTCAGTGCAAGGACCTTCCTTTTGTTTATTTCTTTCTTATTTTGAGTGCCTTCTGCATATAAGACAGCACATTTAAAGCACATATACTCCCTCTTTAAAGTGCTCTGCACACCTATGATGTTGTAGAAAGACAATAAAAAGTTGTTACAAATGCTCAAGCAAGAGTTTAAGCAGAATGTTATCTTTTTTCATAGTATCATAGCAGTATCATAGTATCAGTCAGGGTTGGAAGGGACCACAAGGATCGTCTAGTTCCAACCCCCCTGCCATGGGCAGGGACACCCCACACTAGATCAGGCTGGCCAGAGCCTCATCCAGCCTGGGCTTAAACACTTCCAGGGATGGGGCCTCAACCACCTCTCTGGATAACCCATTCCAGGGCTTCACCACTCTCATGGTGAAGAACTTCCTCCTCACATCCAGCCTGAATCTCCCCACCTCCAGCTTCATTCCATCCCCCCCAGTCCTATCACTCCCTGACACCCTCCAAAGTCCCTCCCCAGCCTTCTTGTAGGCCCCCTTCAGATACTTGGAAGGCCACAATGAGGTCACCTTGGAGCCTTCTCTTCTCCAGACTGAACAGCCCCAACTCCTTCAGTCTGTCCTCATAGTAGCTCTTGGTCTCCTTTGTCACTGTAGAGAGTTTAAGAATTATCCCCCATCATGAATTTGGAGGAATGACCCCCAAAAAATAAATCACCAGACTAGCTCAGGAGGTTTTTGGAAGCAAATGAAGCTGTATTTACAAGCAAAGTAAAACCAGAAATATGAAATGCAAGGAATATGTAAAATATGATGAACAGAGGGCTGGAGCTCCTCTGCTATTGAAGACAGATTGAGAGAGTCCTGAAGAAAGGAATGAGTGCAGCCATAAAAGTGATACAAATCCCTGCTGCTGTCCAAACAGAGCCCAGAGAAAATAGTAATGCACTCTGCAGCTCTGTTAATTAATAAAGGGGGAAAAAAATACAATTACTAAAGACTTCAACTTGTGTTCTGTAGAGTAGAAAAAAGTTTTCAGTGAGTCTGGAGGGTTTTTTGATCTCATAATGGAGGAAAAAGCTTGAAGTTCTGGCAGGGGAGGTTTTGATTAGACATGAGGGAAAATTTATTTGCTGCAGGAGTGGTCAGGCATTGGAATAGGCTGCTCAGGGAAGTGGTGGAGTCACTGTCCCTGGGGATGTTCAAAAAACGTATGGGCATGGCACTTTGGAACATGACTTAGTGAGTATGATGCTGGTGGGTTGACAGTTGGACCTGATGATCTTAGAGGTCTTTTCCAAATGAAATTATTCTGTTTTGTTCTGTTCTATAGTTGAGGCTATTCAGTCTGGAGAAGAGAAGGCTCCAAGAGACCTGATTGTGGCCTTCCAGTGTCTGAAGGGGGCTACAAGAAAGCTGGGGAGGGACTTGTTAGGGTGACAGGGAGTGATAGGACTGGGGGGGGGGGATGGAGGAAAACTAGAAATGGGTAGATTCATATTGGATGTTAGGAGGAAGTTCTTCCCCATGAGGGTGGTGAGAGACTGGCACAGGTTGCCCAGGGAGGTGGTGGAAGCCTCATCCCTGGAGGTTTTGAAGGCCAGGCTGGATGTGGCTGTGAGCAACCTGCTGTAGTGTGAGGTGTCCCTGCCCATGGCAGGGGTTTGGAACTGGCTGATCCTTGAGGTCTCTTCCAACCCTGACAATTCTGTGATTCTATGAATATATTTATATATTTACAATTTAGAAAACAATACAAGGACCCCTACCTGGATGAGCCAGGAGAGAACAAATAGCTTCCCCTCCCTCCCCCCTGTACAAGAGAGAGAAAGCAGTTAGCATTGCCCACTGTTAGTACTTAACCTCAACAAGGAATGCAGCCAAGGTCAGCAAACTCAAGCAGAAGCCACCAGCTAGTATCAGCTAGAGTTAGAGGTGGAAAAGAGACAGAACAGTTTATGCAACTGCTTTTATCCCTATTAGCAAGCCAGTGGAATTATTCAGACGTTATCCTTATTTTTCTTTTACATACAATGGTAATTTTATCACAGAAACATTCAGGTTGGAAAAGACCTTCAGGATCACCAAGGCCAACCCAGAACCCTACTCTAAAAGGCTCACCCCTAAACCACAGCCCCAAGCACCACAGCCAAACCACCTGCAAACACAGCCAGGCTTGGGGACTCCACCACCTCCCTGGGCAGCACATTTCAAGCCCTGACCACTCTTGCCCTGAAAAAAGCTTTCCTGATGTCCAGTCTGAACCTCCCCAGTGGCTGCTTAAGGCCATTCCCTCTTGTTCTATCACAAATTACCTGGGAGAAGAGACCAGCACCAACCTCTCCACAACCTCCTTGCAGGGAGCTGTAGAGAGCCAGGAGGTCTCCCCTCAGCCTCCTCTGTTTCACACTAACCATCCCCAGCTCCTTCAGTTGCTCTTCATCAGATTTACTCTCCAGGCCCTGCCCAGCTTCCTTGCCCTCCTCCGCCCTGGCTCCAGCACCTCCACATCTCTCTTGGATTGAGGTGCCCAAACTGGACACAATACTCAAGGTGTGGCCTCCCCAGAGCTGAGTACAATTTACACTTTACAGTTTTCCCTGGAATTTTCCTTGGCATGAGCCTATAAAGTGTGGCAGTCATAAACTGCAAGGCCAGCTTTCCTGTATTTGAAGAGAAATCAATTATCACATTTATCTGAAAATGCTGCTTCATGGAATGGATTAGATATTAGGAGATCTGACAAAAATCAGCAGCACATTAGACTGCACATCACTAAAGAAATCTTTAGAATTGCTTGCTTTAACTGGAAGTATCTTGGGATCTAGATCTTGGAACTAGATGATCCTTGAGGTCCCTTCCAACCCTAACATTTCTATGATTCTATGATCTCTAATACCTCCATTGAGAGCTATCCATGGCTTCCAGACTGACCCTGCTCTGAGGACACCATGGCAGCAGCTGTCTCCAGACCTGTGTCCAGTGCTGGCCTGGAAGAGAACACTTTGATTTACAGCCTTGAGGCCTAAAAGCCAGGTTGCACCAAGTGAGCTGTGTGGCTATGGCCAAAGGGAAAGGGACAGCAATGGCAGCCAACTAGTATAATTTTTATGAAGCAATCCTAGATGTCCACATCACTGCAGCTCCAAGTTGGAGGGAAAAAAAAAAGGTGTGTGCTATTAGGCTCTGGGGAGACCTAATAGCAGCCTTCCAGTACCTGAAGGGGGCAATAGGAAGGCTGGAGAGAGACTGTTTGCAAAGGCCTGCATGGACAGGATGAGGGGCAATGGCTTCAAACTAGAGCAGAGCAGATTTAGATTGGATGTTGGGGTTGGACTGGATGACTATTGAGGCCCCTTCCAACCCAGAGAATTCTACGATTCTGTGACAAGACTGTTGTGCAAACACTTGTGCTTTCCTGAAGCGTGCCTCGCTGATGGCTAGCGTGGTTGTGGTAGTCTTCACTTGCCGGACAGTAGCAGTTCAGCAAAGCAATAAATGTTTCAGCTTGTTCTCAGACGTGTTTTCTGCTGCATCAGGTTCGTGCCACCTAGTGGTGACAGTGCCACCATGCCGAGCCCCACTGCTGCTGCCGACAGGGCATGCACATCTCTTCACGAAATAGAGGGTCACAGGATGTTAGGGCTTGGAAGGGACCTCTGGAAGGACATCTTCCGAGTGCAACCTCCCTGCCAGAGCAGGACCTAGCAGAATCTAGCACAAGTACACAGGAACACATCCAGATGGGGCTGGACATTCTCCAGAGGAGACTCCACAATCTCCAGTGCTCTGTGGCCCTTGCAGTAAAGAAGTTCTTCCTCATGTTGAGGTGAGTTCATGTTGAGTTTATATCCATTGCCTCTTGTCCTATCCCAGGACAGCAGAGCCTGTCCCTTCCTTCCTGACTCTCAGCCCTCATCTATTTATAGACATTGATTAGATCCCCTCTCAATCTCTCTCCAGACTAAACAGCCCCAGGTCTCTAAGCCTTTCCTCATCAGGCAATGCTCCAGTCCCTTCATCATCTTTGTAGCCCTCCCTTGGACTCTCTTGAGTAGATCCCTATATTCCAGGTGGGGCCTCACTAGGGCAGAGCAGACAGGGAAGAGAACCTCCCTCAATCTGCTGGACAGACTCTTCTTAAAACAGTAATAATCAGATCATGACAAAGAACAATGTCCCATCAGATGCTCTGACAAGTTTTGTCTTCCACCTCCAAACTGCACACCAGCCATTAGAAGACTGTAGGTGAAATCCCAGACCTCAGTGAGAGGAAATGCCAAAGGCAAGAGTTCACATCTGTAATTTACCTGCCCACTCCAGCTGCCATCTACCTGGGGCTTGAAGCCAGAGGCAATGCAGCAATAAAACAGAGAAAAGAGAAGTGGTGGCCAAGAAGGCGAAAGGGATCCTGGGGTGCATTCAGAGGAGTGTGTCCAGCAGGTCTAGGGAGGTTCTCCCTCTGCTCTGCCCTGGTGAGACCTCATCTTGAGTACTGCATTCAGTTTTGTGCCCCACAGTTCAAGAGGGACAGGGATCTGCTGGAGAGGGTCCAGCAGAGGGCTCTGAGGATGATTAGGGGACTGGAGCACTGACTGGTGAGGAGAGGCTGAGGGACGAGGGTGGATGAGGCTCTGGCCAGCCTGATCTAGTGTGAGGTGTCTCTGCCCATGGCAGGGGGTTGGAACTAGATGATCCTTGTGGTCCCTTCCAACCCTGACTGATTCTATGATTCTATGACCTGGGGCTGTTTACCCTGGAAAAGAGAAGACTTAGAGGGGATTTAATAAATGTTTATAAATATCTGAGGGCTGGGGGTCAGGAGGGAGGGACAGGCTCTGCTCACTTGCTCCCTGTGATAGGACAAGGACTAATGGATATAAACTACAGCACACGAGGCTCCACCTCAACACAAGGGGGAACATCTTTACTGGAAGGGTCACAGAGCACTGGAACAGGCTCCCCAGCCGGGTTGTGGAGTCCCATTCTCTGGAGACTTTAAAGACCCATCTGGATGTGTTCCTGAGTGACCCGAGCTAGATTGTATGGTCCTCCTCGGGCAGGGGGGTTTGACTTGATGATCTCTTTGGGTCCCTTCCAACCCCTGACATCCTGTGATCCTGTGAAGTGCTTCACTCAGGCAGTCCTCACTCATTGCCACTTGTGTTACCTGCCCAAGTCATCATGGCAACAGTTTATGCATTGCCTGGAAGCCCTGAAAGGCATCCCTGAAAAACTAAATGCTTCTAGATAGCTTTGTTTAACTGATTTAGTATTTCACTTTGACTTGTGATTGTTGCCTAAGCCTAACCTGGAATGGATTGACTTAACAACCAGTTGTCAGCAAACCTGCAGTAAACTTTACATTGAAATTCTTCTATTTGTCTTTTGTTCAATGACATTTTCAGCCTTGCTTAAGCAAATGCCTTTTGAAGATTCCTCATCTTTTTGAGTGAACAATTTAATGCAGGGAGGGAGGAAAAAAAAATAATAAAATAAAAGAGAACATCTATCCACACTGCAGCATTGGAGTTACACCAGGAATTAACTGGACCTGCAGATTTATTGACCAAAACATAACAGAAGAAATATTTGACTGCAATCTTTCTGCACTGAGCAAGCCACAGAACAGACTGCAGTTTTAATGAATAGATTGCAGTGGAAACAACCCAAACAAACTACTATTGTGCATTTGTGCACAGTTAATGGATTCAGGCACTCAGTCCTCAGGGGAATTGTCACACCATAAACCCTGCATTGTCCCCACTCAGAGATCAAAGATTTGTCTTTGAGGAGGTAGGAAGTGAGCTGAAACCCTGAGCTGCTTGACAAGTCACTCCCCAGGAGCACAGGAAAAAATGTGGTACTTCTGCCACTCTTTTCTGGTAACCTTTAAATTAATACTGGGATCCCTATGAGTACTGACAGAAACTGTTGACAAAAGCTCTTATATGTAATATGTAACCTTCATTCTAGAACCTCAGTAGCTGGTCCTGCTCTCTGTGATATGTGGACCCTGGTCTTCTTTTCTGCCACACACCCTGTTGGAGCGTGTCCAGAAAAGGGCAACAAGGTTGGTGAGGAGCTTGGAACACAAGCCCTATGAGGAGAGGCTGAGGGAGCTGGGGTTGCTTAGCCTGGAGAAGAGGAGACTCAGGGGTGACCTTATTGCTCTCTGCAACTACCTTAAGGGAGGATGGAGACAGGCAGAGGTTGGTCTCTTCTCCCAGGCAACCAGCACCAGAACAAGAGGACACAGTCTCAGGCTGTGCCGGGGGAGATTTAGACTGGAGGTTAGGAGGAAGTTTTACAGAGAGAGAGTGACTGCCCATTGGAATGGGCTGCCCGGGGAGGTGGTGGAGTTGCCATCACTGGAAGTGTTCAGGAGGAGACTTGACAGGGTGCTTGGTTGCATGGTTTAGTTGATTAGATGGTGTTGGATGATAGGTTGGACACGATGATCTTGAAGGTCTCTTCCAACCTGGTCTATGCTATTCTATGCTATGCTCTGCTCTGCTCTGCTATTCTATTCCTCCAGCAAGCCTTCTGCCACTGGATTTAGCCAAAGTGCCCACATAGAATAGAATAGAATAGAATAGAATAGAATAGAATAGAATAGAATAGAATAGAATTAACCAGGTTGGAAAAGACCCTGGAGATCATCAAGTCCAACCTATCACCCAGCACCATCTAATCAACTAAACCATGGCACCAAGTGCCTCATCCAGTCTCTTCCTAAACACCTCCAGTGATGGTGACTCCACCACCTCCCTGGGCAGCACATACCAATGGCCAATCTCTCTTTCTATGAAGAACTTTTTCCTAATATCCAGCCTAAACCTCCCCTGGCACAGCTAGAGTCTGTGTCCTCTTCTTCAGTTGCTGGTTGCCTGGGAGAAGAGACCAACCCCCACCTGGCTACAACCTCCCTTCAGGAAGTTGTAGACAGCAATAAGGTCTCCTCTGAACCCAAGAAGCAAATGAAACTTCTGAGCCTAACAGAAGTGCTACTGTGGCAATAACGACTTCTTAGGCATTTTATCAGTGCTTCTTAAATAACCCAATTCAAAACACGAGACAACTGTTTTAGAGATGAGCCCTGGTCCTCAAGGAATGTTAAAGATGGATTAGAAAAGTATTGTTTGTTCAGGATTAAATATTGGCTAGACAGAAGAAATGTGAGAAATTAAGTCTTCTTGAATATGTCTTCATGCCATGCTCTCAGTGTTTGATGAGTGTCAGGGGTGAAGCAAGGGCAGATGTAAAAAGATCAGGAGGAGAATCACTTGGAAATGCTGCTGCATTAGAGTTACCTGTTAAAGTTAGGACAGATGCAGCATGTTATGACAGAAACCAATGTAACATCTTTAACATTAAATTGTTTATTTGAGGATGACTGTGTCTGGGAGGGAGCAGAAAAAAAACCCAAACAAATATTAACTCTCAAATAAATTTTGGAGCAGGCTGGTTGCCTGGCTGCTCTCCAACCACTCTGTCCCCAGCCTGTGGCACTGCATGGGGTTGTCGTGGCCAATGTGTAGAACTCAGCACTTGGACTTGTTAAATGGGTGTGAATAAGTCATGCTAAGTCATTACCATGCTGCTACCCTGGAGACTGCAGCCAGGGAAGTATTCACCAATGGGTTAATGTTAACCTCACTTCTTCATATGTGCAAATCCAAATGGAAACTTCCAGCATAAGCCAGCCAAAGCAAGTTTTTTCCCCTACACATTTCCATTTTAAAATTGATATTCAGAGATGGTGACAGAGCACTGGAACAGGATGCCCAGAGGGAGGTTGCTGAGCTTCCTTCTCCAGAGACTATGAAACCTCTCCTGGATGCATTCCTGTGTGGCTTGCCCTAGGTGACCCTGCTTTGCAGGGGGGTTGGACTTCGTGATCCCTGGAGGTCCCTTTAAACCCCTAATATTCTGTGATTCTGTGAAAAATCCTCTTACTACTCACTGGGTTTCTTTCCTTTCTCTACATCCGGGTGGGGATGAAGAACTGCTTTGTTCTGCTGAGAGCTTTTGAGCTTGATTATGTTAGCAGAACTGGTGGAACACTTGCCTGAACTAAGCTTTAAAAAGAGTCAAGTACCATGACTGTTGGTTTTAACTCACTATCACATTAATGATTTCACCATCCCTGTCTTCAGAGCAGGATCTCCTCCTGAGGTCAACAGGAGTTGTTCCCTATGTCAGCAGGACTTCTGGCTATGAGAGTTACAACTTCACTCTTCATTGGGTATTGTAATTGAGGGCTGGGTTTTGACAGCTCATTCCAACTGATGATGGTGAGACCCAGCATAGCTGCAGATGGGGAGACACACATTTTGATCCCATGACCTTTTGCTGGCATTCCAGATTTCAGATCAAAACACTACAAAATTTGTTCAGATTTTACTTGAGACTATTTACCTGAGAAAAAGAATTCACAATTTAGAACAAGAGGGAATGGCTTCAAGCTGCCACTGGGTAGGTTTAGACTGGACATTAGGAAACCTTTTTTCAGGGCAAGAGTGGTCAGGCACTGGAATGGGCAGGCATTGGAATGGTTGAGTCCCCAAGCCTGGACGTGTTTCAAGGTGGTTTGGATGTGGTGCTTGGGGCTACAGTTTAGGAGTGAGCCTTCTAGAGTAGGGTTCTGGGTTGGACTTGGTGGTCCTGAGGGTCTCTTCCAACCTGAATCTTTCTGTGATTCTGTGAACTACAGACTGGTCTCATTAATGACATCAAGCCACCTCTCACACAGCTCAAGTTCAAGCCACTGAATGAAACACAAAAGGTTCTAATACATAATAGTTTTTAGATCTCATAGTAGAGACAATCAGCCAATGATCCTCTATCTAAATCTGGCCTGCAAAGTAGTTAATCTGTTCTGTGGAAAGAAAAGAGCAAACTGCAGCAAACTGCAGCAAACTGCACCTGTGAGGTGGCTCCACTGATTTCAGTGAGAGCTACTTATGAGAAGGAAATGACAGGATTTTGTTCCAGGATTTTGTCATGGAAAGAAAAATCCCTAATGAAATTATCTTTGGAAGTGTACCACTGCCAACTGGGTATTTTGATATCAATCCAATGGATCATATTTCCTTGCATTTATTTTTCTAAAAGCTTTTAAGTGCTGAAGGCTCTGGTTTATCTGAAATTGAAAAAGCATCCAAGACTAAATTGATTGAAACTTGACTTTTTGGCACTGAGACTGAGCAGCTGTGATAAGGACCAGATTGCTGGCTGGGTGGCATTTTCCTCTCCAGCAGTATTGGGAAGTCTACATTTTGTGACAGATTGAAAGAAAACAGTAGAAAGCACATTTGTGCAGACCAGCTGTAAACACAGAAAGGTCCACTGGGCCCAGTTTTGCAAAGGCCCTGTGAGCATCCCCCAACAGGCAGGTCTGGCTGCCAGGGCTTGGGGATGACGCAGAGTCACTGCAGCCAAGGGACAGGCCCCCAGGTAGTGTCACAGAGAGGCTGCAGTTGGGACCCATTCCTGTCTCTGGGGAGCTGCCTCCAGCTGAGGCCATGGTGCTTGGTTCCCATCTAAGGGTCAGTTCACACACAGGATCACAGGCTCACAGGATGTTAGGGGTTGGAAGGGACCTCTGGAGATCTTTGAGTGCAACCCCCCTGCCAGAGCTGCTGTGTGTACCTAATGCATAAAAACACCAAGAGACCAAGGAGCTATTCAGGCTGGTGGCAGCCCAGGACTTTGTTGATCCTGACTACTTGCAGATCTGTGCTTGGCTGTCCACTGAGGGCAGCTAGAGCAGGGCTCATTCAGACATCCTGCACTCACTGGCACTCTGAGGGGAGACAAGTTACTAAATTTGACTCTCACAGACTTGCAAAGCCAGGTGCCATCACTGGCAGAAACACTGGTGGCAGTGGTGCTGGTGGCCACTGATAGTGACAGTGGGTCCTGTACCTGGCTGCAAACACATCCTTGAGGAGAATGCATGAACACAATTTGGGAACTATTCTACACTACACTACTCTAATCAATGCTTTCAAATCACCTTATTAGAAGGCACTGGAGCCAGTCAAGTAATTGTGTGCATCAAATCTATTTTCCTAGCCACAGTGTAGCTAGCACAGTAGTATCTAACCAGTCTGTTTGTAAATGTAATTTTGTGTATACAACTGCTGGAGCATTATTCTTAATCCTGTGGGATAGCAGAAGCCAGTAGGGAAGAGGCATCCATTGAAGGGTGAGAAATCCAAGTCTGGTGTGTGTTCAGTACAGGTATCTGATCAAGCTGTACCAGTGAAAGCTTGCCATCTGCTGAAATTCTGCTTAACCAAACATGAAAATAAGAACAAGGACATCTGCATTGCCTTATTGGAGGGTTACTGGATAAAATGGCAGATAAAAGAATCGACACCACTCAGGATCCTGAGAACTGCTGCCACTTCGTAACAGTAATTCTGGGCATCACAGAATTACTGCTGCAGTGCCCCAAGAAATGGATACTACAGAGGAATATGCAACTTCTTCTCCAAATGGCACCAGTAAGGGAGGAAGGGAGTAACAAGCTATCTGTCTGGACCAAGCTACCCCTGCTATCTACAGCAAGTGAGTTCCTCATAATGAGGGGGAATAGTTGATCTATGCAGAAGCCACTAATGGCTTTTCCTGCTGCTGAGTGCTGAAGCTTTTTTCCCTTTGAGCGTATTGTCCCCATCCCAATCTTTACTCAACACTGCTACAGCTACTGATAAAGTGTATTTCAAGCTATTAATAATGACTTTTGCAATATCTGTAACCAGAAAACACAGTGGGTTTACAAACTTCCCCCCCCCCCTTCCTAAAACATAATTCTATTGTATTATGACCTTTTTTTCCCCACAGATAACAGATAAGGTCCATCTATCAGCATGGATGACAGCCACTGGGGCATATTACACTGACTGATCACTATTTAAATAGAACAATTTTTAGATGTTCCTTTTCCACAGTCTTACCAGATGAACTATGTTGACCCAGACATTCAAAACCTGAACCTCTTGAACTGTGCTACAGGACTGATGAAACAGATTCCTGTCTGTCCACCTCCTGCCAGGAGCACCAGGGAAAGGTGGAAAGTTGTTCACTTTTGAATAGAATAGAATAGAATAGAATAGAATAGAATAGAATAGAATACGAATAGGATAGAACAGGTTGGAAAAGGCCTTTGAGATCATCCAGTCCAACGTATCACCCAACACCATCTCATCAACCAAACCATGGCACCAAGTGCCTCATCCAGTCCACTCTTAAACACCTCCAGTGATGGTGACTCCACCAACTCCCTGACAGCACATTCCAATGGCCAATCTCTCTTTCTGTGATCCTTTTGGATTCAAAAGGTAAAGTTCAATCTCCTTTGATCAGTATGGCCAATTCCCACTCCTTTAATGACCCTTCACTCCTAAATGGCTAAGAGTCAGCCAGGCTGGATGTGGCTCTGAGCAATCTGATCTAGTGTGAGGGGTCCCTGCCCATGTCAGCAGGGTTGGATCTAGATGATTCTGGAGGTCCCTTCCAACCCTGACAATTCCATGATTCTATGAGTCAGCATCATGGAAGTGTGATTTCTCCTGTGTTTAAGTCGCATCAAGGGTGTGAGAGCAGATTATTGTTACAGATGGCAGACAGAGCAAAGTAAGAGATGCAAAGGTTTCATTTATCAGAAACCTCAGCCTATCTTTTACAAACCCTTTTCTTAATACACATGCCCCAGAGAGCTTTGGCTGCCTAGCAGATGGCCCTCTACAACGACTCTTAGCCTCTCTGCCTTGCCTTTTGAACTGCATTACCTTGCTGACACAGCTGAGCCTGCCCACTCCAGCCCTGAGCTGTCTGAGGCCAAGCTCATGTTTCCATTGTTATGGTGCAGTTACCAATGCATCAGACCATCCTGGGATTACACACATCCTGCCAACAGGAGTTACTCCCTGAGGGGCTGTCATAGCAGATTATTTATGCCGGCATTGCACAATTTTGCTTCTTCACTGTGTAAATCTTATGTAGCTTTTAAAACAGAAAGGAGATGATTTCTACATGAGGAACAATCATCCAGGCTGGTAATGACTGAGTGTGTGCAGCCCTGCAAACATCACAGAGCAACGCCCTGTGCTTCCTACAGAAAGTGAGATCACTGCTGGTCACAGATACAAGTTGGGTGTACGCTGAAGGGGATGAGCAGCTGCAGTTTCACTGTGCTCATCAGGCAAGCATTAGATCAAAATGACATAAAAATGACACATGCTCTCCTGCTTTCCTTTTTCCTCTAAGAAATGATGATAGGGAGGGATTTTTTAGGGTGTCAGGGAGTGATAGGACTGGGGGGGATGGAAAAAAATTAGAAATGGGTAGATTCAGATTGGATGTTAGGAAGAAATTCTTCCCCATGAGGGTGGTGAGAGACTGGCACAGGTTGCCCAGGGAGGTGGTGGAAGCCTCATGCCTGGAGGATATTAGGACCAGGCTGGATGTGGCTGTGAGCAACCTGATTTAGTGTGAAGTGTCTCTGCCCATGGCAGGGGGGGTGGAACTAGATGATCCTTGAGGTCCCTCCCAACCCTGACGATTCTATGATTCTATGTTAGCCACTGGCACCCTTTCATCAGCTTCACACATTTGAAATATCTTGTTCTCTTCTGTAAGTTAAAAGAAAAATCTTGTGCTTTTATAATCAAAATAAGGTCATGATTAGCAGGTGTCAAACTATGGTTAGGAATCTCACTTTATTCTCACTTCAGAGAAGAAGGAATGGCAGAAAGGTCAAGTATGCTGATTTCAAAGGTGGTCTGATCTCAGACACCTTGAAGATTATCCTGGACTGCCATGGATGCTAGCAGCCCTTGGTTATCACAGTATCACAATACATTAGAGGTTGGAAGGGCCCTCCAGAGATCATTGAGTCCAACCCCCCTGCCAAAAGCAGGGTCACCAAGGGTAGTCCACACAGGAATGCATCCAGGTGGGTTGCATACCTCTCTGGGCAGCCTGTTCTAGTTCTCTGTCACCCTCACTGTAAAGAAGTTTCTCCTCATGTTGAGGTAAAATCTTCTATGTTCAAGCTTTAACCTGTTGTTTCTTGTCTGGTTATGGAAATCTCTTCTGTGTCTGGTCTTGAGGAAGCAAAACATGCAGTTCTCAAATGCAGCAGTCACTTTTGACAGCGTTTTTCCCTAAGAGATTGAGTATAATGCACAAAATAAGTGAATGCTGGGCTGATAGTCAGACCTGTCTGTCCACATCATGTTCATTTTATGACCTTTTTCACAGTTAGAGAGATGTACTAAACAGGCTCCTCTGCAATTCAGAATGAAATGGTATCAGAGGGACAGACTAGTTTAAGATGATAACATTTAAAGCTTTTGCCAAGGTCAAGAACCATTCCTGAGGCATGAAGCCAGGATATCTTCAAATCCAGATCCCCTGCAAGCAACAAAATGCTGCCTTTTAATGCCTGCTGGATGAGCTCTGCCACTTGAAAAAAGGGATTGAATCGAGTATAAATTATAGTAGATTTAACACTGCAGTTTTAAAATGAGTTGTAAAATCAGATGGAACAAGCTTGCATGAGAAACATTTGGGATTAGGAATAAAACCAGAGGACCTGAGCCAGGCCAGCTGTGCTACTGCTCCTCCCTTTCTCCTGTATAAGTGCGTGCCAGAGGCTACAGACTCTGGAGGTAGAAAATATGTTTCATTGCTCTCGTTTGATTCCCTCAGGCTGACACATAGAGTGGAGCTGACAGGCTCCATGGCAAGCTGTGTCTAGCCTTTTTTGGCTGGAGGGAGGATTGCTGATACAGTTGTGCTTTGAGTTTTGGCAGGAGATACCATCAATGTTGAGGCAAAAGAAAAGAAAGAGACTTTAGGTTACTGACTCTTATAGGCAGCGTTGCCTGTGGTATCCCAGTTTACAAGCATTATGAGAAACAGGACATAGAAAGTTCCCTTTTAGTTAGATGTAATAGTTAGCTATTCACAGGCTGAAGTGAAAGGTGCTCGGGAAAAATCTAGCTATGATTGAATGGTTTGGGTTGGAAGAGACCTTAAAGATCATCTAGTTGCAACCCTCCTGCCATGGGCAGGGACACCTTCTACTACACCAGGTTGCTCAACACTCTGTCCACCCTGTCCTTGAATGCTTTCAGGGAGGAGGTATCCACAGCTTCCCTGAGCAATCTGTTTCAGTATCTCACCACACTTACTATAAAGAATTTCTTCCTAATATCTATCATAGAATCATAGAATCAACAAGGTTGGAAAAGACCTCAAAGATCATCAAGTCCAACCTGTCACCCAAGACCTAATGCCTACTAGACCACGGCACCAAGTGCCACGTCCAGTCCCCTCTTGAACACCTCCAGGGATGGCAACTCCACCACCTCCCTGGGCAGCACATTCCAATGGCTAACAACTCTCTCACAGAAGAACTTTCTCCTTACCTCGAGCCTAAACTTCCCCTGGCGCAGCTTGAGACTGTGTCCTAGTCTAAAGCTACCCTCTTCCACCTTAAAGCCACTCCCCCTCATCCTATCACTACAAGCCCTTGTAAAAAGTCCCTCCCCAGCTTTCCTGTAGGCTCCCTTCAGGTGCTGGCTGGCTGCTATAAGGCCTCCCCACAGCCTTCTCTTCAGGCTTAGCACCCCAACCCTCACAGCCTGTCCCCAGAGGAAGACTCAAGAGGCCTGGGATCAAGAGACAGAGAAGGCCAAAGATAAGGGTCTGGATATGCAGAAAGATGCAGTGAAGCTAAAAGACAAAGAAACAATGCCAACAAGAAAAATGTAAGGGTCACAAGATGGGTATTTGAAACTGCACACATAGAAAATGAAAAATCATTTTCATATGTGGTTGAGCAAGAGCAATCACATCTGTTGATTCATTTGAAGAACAGCAACAAAAGATCTAAATCTGGTGTGAGCATCAGCAAGGCAAAATAAAACACATACATTTGCTTTATAGGAAATAAAGCACAAAAATGGTGAACCTCTCAAGTGTTACAGAAATGTGACATGGCTTGAACTCAAAGCTATTTAAATGTGTTATGCAGCAACTCGGGCTTTAAGTGCTTATTTTTCTTCAACAATGGGATCCAACAAGTCATACAGACCAGCTACTGAGGGATGCACATTTACACCAGTCCCAGACAGTTTATGTGCCATAAAACTGCAAACAATCTTTTCCTTCTTTTCCAGACCATGGGTTTGTGAGTGCACTGTAACTTTTTCTACACGTGGCTTCATCTTTATGATTTCAGGATCTGCTCAGCACTTATATGAAAATATTGTTACCAGTCAAAGAGTTTTAGCATTCCTACATCCCATTGCTTTGACTTACTGTGTGTTGAGTGATGTGTATACATTGTGTTTGAACAAGCTAGTGCACACCAGCAGCAATAAAGAGCATGAGATAAAGATCCTAACATGTCAGTGACTGACATATTTACTGAAGGGCTCCTCCACAATCAGCTCTTCCTATCTTAGCTGCAAGATTTAAAATGTAACTTAAATCAATCAGTGCATACAGAGGAACGTGAATGCCATTGTTTCAGCATAATTTGTTTTGATTTATCTCAAAACAAGGGAAAGGCATTGTAAGGAATATAATACCCTGCATTTGAGAACGGTGTGGTGTCGTATTCTGTTTCTGCATTAAAGAATCAAACCATCTCTGAATCCAGACATCCCCAAACCAACTAGAAATGCATTAAGTGTGGCTAATTGGAAAACACCCTGAAAGCACACCGAAATGATGTTTGGCTTGGTTTCCACATATATCAAGAGGAGAGATTCCTGGCTGTATTTTGATGTCTGGAATCTGTATTTTGAGCAAGCAGCTTGCCAGCTGGCTTTTCACATTCTGTAACAAGTTTGCATAGTACTTTAGAAGATGGACTGAACTAGACATGATGGAACACAGCAAAATAAACCACTGTAACAACAAAGCAAACTGTTTGGTTTGGTGGACCTAGCAGTTTCAAGTGTAATCAGCAAGAAAATTCTAACTGAATGACTGTCTTGATCTTAAAATTAATTAGTAAAGATGTGTGAAATTTGGAAGCATTGTCAGTGCAGCATGTTTCTTCCTACCTTCTCCCCCTTGCTTTTGTTTCAGATCAAGTTACTTTGCTTGCAAGCCTTTCATTACATGATTGGTGCTTGCTCCTCTCTCTCATCCACAGTAAAAAAACAACTGTTGCTCACCTTTTTTAGAGGGTCCAACTGGATCTAAACTTTGTGTCAGTGGGACTGGCACCAAATTTTCTTCCTCTGCCTGTCAGGGTGCTTTGCAGTCATAGGATCTGGATGAGCCGGAATGTGTCCAGCGAAGGGCCACAAGGATGATCAGAGCTCCTCTCCTACAAGGATAGATTGAGAGAGTCGGGGCTATTCAGTCTGGAGAAGAGAAGGGTCCAAGGAGACCTAATTGTGCCCTTCCAGTATCTGAAGGGGGCTACAAGAAACCTGGGGAGGGACTTTTCAGGGTGTTAGGAAGCCCTATGAGGAGAGGCTGAGGGAGCTGGGATTGTTTAGCCTGGAGAAGAGAAGGATCAGAGGTGACCTCATTGCCCTTTACAACTACCTGAAAGGTGGTTGTAGACAGGAGGGGGTTCGTCTCTTCTCCCAGGCAACCAGCACCAGAACAAGGGGACACAGTCTCAAGCTGTGCCAGGGGAGGTTTAGACTCAAGGTGAGGAGGAAGTTCTTCACTGAGCGAATCATTCGTCATTGGAATGGGCTGCCCAGGGAGGTGGTGGAGTCGCCGTCCCTGGAGGTGTTCAAGGGGAGATTGGACGTGGCACTTGGTGCCATGGTCTAGTTGTGAGGTCTGTTGGGACAGGTTGGACTTGATGATCCTTGGGGTCTCTTCCAACCTTGGTTATACTGTGATACTGTGATAGGACTGGGGGGAATGGAAAAAAAACTAGAAATGGGGAGATTCAGATTGGATGTTAGGAAGAAGTTCTTCCCCACGAGGGTGGTGAGACACTGGCACAGGTTGCCCAGGGAGGTGGTGGAAGCCTCACCCCTGGAGGTTTTGAAGGCCAGGCTGGATGTTGTTGTGAGCAACCTGCTGTAGTGTGAGGTGTCCCTGGCCATGGCAGGGGGTTGGAACTGGAAGATCCTTGGGGTCCCTGCCAACCCTACCGATTCTATGATTCTGTGAAAGCGCTGGCTCACGAAGCTCACGCTGCAGCTGGGGGAGGTATCAGCGACCAGCAGCCGGCCCTACTAAGGCGGCAGACAGGGAGGGTCAGTGCCCACGGACAGGAGTGTAAACACACTTCCTAAGCCGTTTTGTTTAGTTGATCTATTTTGCCACCTTTATTACCGCATTCTCGGTTCTTTTCAGTTTGGTACAGCCGGGGAGAGCAGGGATGAACGTCAGTGACGGGAAGGCAGTGAAGGAAGCGAGACCTGAGGGAGTACCTGAACAAGAGGGTGGATTAGACTCTCCTGACTGCGTGCTGAGGTCGGGTGAGGTGGCAAAGAAGGATCGGCAGCTGGCACGCCATTGCACAGGCTACAGAACGGTAAGGGGACGCATTCTCTCCTTTCTCTAAGCATCGTGCTTGTATCAACGCGCTGATTTTTTTAACTAGGCGTTCAGTATTCCCCTGGCTCTGTCCTAGATCAGCGCCAAGAGCCCGGCACTACTGATTCACAGGCCGGTGGGCGCACAACCTCCCCGTCCTCCTTCCGGGCCATACAAAGCACTTATCCTGCCGCAGGGAGGGGAGGCGGCTTTTCCTATGGATGAATACCACACAGCCCCCGAGGGCAGTGCCGTGAGGGAGGACGATGGCGCCACCCGTCCAACACGGCCCGTGAGGGGAGCGCTGTGAAGCGAAGCGAAGCAAAGCTGCGGCGGCGACTAGCCCGTGTGGGTCGCGCTGCTACCCGCCCCTGTTGGGCCACCGCCGCGCAGGCGCCTGGCCAGGCCAGGCGAGGCGGGCCTGGGCGGGCCGATCGGGGGCTTTGCTGGATGTGACACTAGAGGAAGGGTGGCGTTGACGGCTGTGGCTGTACCGTCCGCGCTTCGCCATGCCCGTGCGGTTCAGGGTGAGGCTGCGCGGAGCTGGCGGCAGGCGGCTGTGGGGGCGGGTGGGGGGTGTGTGCCTGCGCGCCTCTGCGGGCCGCGCGCGGCGCGGGCGGGCAGGCCTCGCGCCCGGCAGGCGGCGGGGCAGCCGGCAGAGACGTGGGGGGGGGGGGTGGTGGTGGTGGTGCAGCGGATCCTGGGGTGCCGGCGGCGAAGCGGCGTTTGGGGGAGACGCTTGCGCTGAGGAGCGCCGGCTAATAGCGACAGAAAGAGCTCAGTCGTGAAGCCGCCGGCGGGTTCAGGATGCATTTGTTCCTGAAACGTTATTCACTTACGAGATGTAAATAAGATTGGGGTGTTTTTTTTTTGTTCGGTTGTGGGTTTTTTGGTCTATTTTTGTGTTTGTTTATTTTTGTTGTGTTGATTGTGGGTGGGTTTTTTGTTGGATTTTTGTTGTTATTGATTGTGATTTTTTTGTTTTGGTTTTTGTTGTGTTTTGGTTTTGTTGTGGTGTTTTTTGCTTGGGGTTTTTTGTGGGTTTTGGGTTTTGTTGTGATTTTTTTGTGGGTTTTTGGTTTTGTTTTGCTGTGATTTTTTTTTTTTTTTTTTTTTTTTAGTTTGGGGGCTTTTTGTGTTTTTGTTGGTTGTGGTGGTTTTTGTTTGGGTTTTGGTTTGTTTTGGTTTGTTGGTTGTGGTGGTTTTTGTTTGTTTGGGGAGGGGTTGTATGTTTTTTGGCACATAGAATAGAATAGAATTAACCAGGTTGGAAAAGACCTTCGAGATCATCCAGTCCAACCTCTCACCCAACACCATCTCATCAACTAAGCCATGGCACCAAGTGCCTCATCCAGGCTCTTTTTAAACACCTCCAGGGATGGTGACTCCACCACCTCTCTGGGCAGCACATTCCAATGGCCAGTCTCTCTTCCTGGGAAGAATTTCTTCCTAACATCCAGCCTAAACCTCCCCTGACACAGCTTGAGACTGCGTCCTCTTGTTCTGGTGCTGGTTGCCTGGGAGAAGAGACATGAAATTATTTCATGTGTTCTATGCAGCTTGGTTAACTTGGTTTTTGCTCCTCAGTGGGGCTGGCTTTGGAAGAGGCAGAGCAACCTGCCAGCTTGGCTGAATTCTGCCACTACCTTGTTGGTGTTTTTCCCCATGGAGATCTGTTACCCAGAGCAGCGGAGAAGCAGGATATGCGCCAGGCGCTTGGCTGACGCCTCTCTGTTTGCTGCAGGGGCTGAGTGAATATAAGAGAAACTTCAAATGGAAAGCCCCCGAGTGTTGTAGCCTGTCGCCACAGCAGAAGTCCTTGTGGGCAGGACTTCGGTCGGATCAGTTTGGTAAGCACAGCGCTGTCCAAGCCTGGCTTGGAAAGAATGAGTCTGAGCAGCAGCAGACCTGACTGAGAAGGTTTTCCTTGACTGAGTGCATGGGCGCAGTGAAGTGGTAGTGTTTGCAGATTGTGTGTTCTTATACGGTCAAAAGTGTGTTCCTGGTTGTCATTTAGAATGTCTTTTCAAGTGCTGTGTTCTTTGTGGCTGTGCTGAAACTTTCACAAGATCACAGGATGTTAGGGGTTGGAAGGGACCTCCAGAGATCATCAAGTCCAGAGCCCCCCTGCCAGAGCAGGACCATAAAATCTAGTGCAGCTCACTTCACAGAATCATAGAATCAATAAGGTTGGAAAAGACCTCAGAGATCATCAAGCCAACCTATCACCCAACACCTCCTGACTAACTAAACTATGGCTGCAAGTACCACATCCAGTCCCTTTTTGAGCACCTCCAGGGATGGTGACTCCACCACCTCCCTGGGCAGCACATTCCAATGGCCAATTACTCTTTCTGTGAAGAACTTTCTCCTCACCTTGAGCCTGTGTCCTCTTGTTCTGTTGCTGGTTGCCTGGGAGAAGAGACCAACCACCTCCCTGGGCAGCACATTCCAATGGCCAATCTCACTTTCTGGGAAGAATTTCTTCCTCACCTCCAGCCTAAACCTCCCCTGACAGAGACTGTGTCCTCTTGTTTTGCTGCTGCTGGTTGCCTGGCAGAAGAGACCAACCCCCTCCTGACTACAACCTCCCTTCAGGGAGTGTAGAGAGCCCTAACATATCCCCTGAGCCTCCTCTTCTCTAAGCTAATCAGCCCCAGCTCCCTCAGCCTCCCCTCATAGGGCCTGTGCTCAAGACCTCTCACCAGCCTTGTTGCCCTTCTCTATATATATAAAACTTGAAAAATAATTGGGTTCTGTCATGCAGCATAAACTGAGTCCCAAACACGAAGTCTTAACCTATGCAGAGCGTGTAGATGGAGGCATTGGGTGACCTGTGAAGGGTGGAAACAGTAAGTAAAATTCTAGTTCTAAGAGGAAGGGCATTTGCAGATAGAAGACAAGCTTTCACAGCTGTGCCCATAGGATGTCTTTCCTCAAAGATAGTAAAACATTTTTTCTGGCAATCAGCTCTATGTAATAGAGTGACACTGTGCCTTGAAGGGAATCTGCTGGTTAAACCTAGCATGTCTGTTTCAGGAATCACAAGAGAACCAAACTTCATTTCCAAGAGAAGGGTACCATACCATAATCCACAGATTTCAAAGTCCTTTGAATGGACAGGGGATTGTGATTTGGATGACCCAGTGGAAGCTGAAGAAGCTCCTAGGCCTGCAGAGGTGCACACAGAGCACAGCAACCACGATGTGATTCCGGAAAGAGCTGAAACGCCGGAGGGACCCAGGCTCCCCCCAAAGGTTCGGTCACGTTCGGTGGATTCCAGAGGAGAAACAGCTCTTGCCCTTGCAGAAAGTAGCATGAAGAGATCAACTTCTGCAGCTCCACTAAATCAAAATGGACCATCTTCATCTCCACAAAAGGAATTGGGAAAAATGGGCAATGGGGTAAGGGAAATCACTTATTTATGTTTAAAATTGTTGAGTATAAAGATTACTAACCTGAGACACCAGTTGAATGCACATAGACCAGCCTCTGTTGCCTAACTCTCTTCTTAGTTCTGTGTTTTGATAGTCAACATTGGAGCTTCTCTGTTGGGAGAGCATTCCTTGGGAGACCGGATTTTTGTCCACTTAGATCAATAGGAATTTGTCCTTCATGTGCCATCACTGTTGTTTTACACAAGGATTTAGCCAATAATATGGTATCCTGGGGGGAATTGAGAAGAGTGTGTCCAGCAGATCAAAGAAGGTTCTCCTCCCCATCTACTCTGCCCTAGTGAGGCCCCACCTGGAACATTGCATCCAGTTCTGGGCTCCCGGGTTCAAGAAGGACAGGGATCTGCTGGAGAGAGTCCAAGGGAGGGCTACAAGGATGCTGAAGGGACTGCAGCACTGCCTGATGAGGAGAGACTGAGTGCCCTGGGGCTTAGTCTGGAGAGAAGACTGAGAGGGGATCTGATCAATTTCTATAAATAGATGAGGAGTGGGTGTCAGGAAGGAAGGGACAGCCTCTGCTCACTTGTGCCCTGGGATAGGAGAAGGGGCAATGGATGGAAACTATAACGCAGGAGGTTCCACCTCAAGAGGAAGAACTTCTTCACTTTGAGGGTCCCAGAGAACTGGAGCAGGCTGCCCAGAGAGGTTTTGGAGTCTCCTTCTCTGGAGCCTTTCCAGCCCTGTCTGGATGTGTTCCTGTGTGACCTGTACTAAATTCTCTGGTACTGCTCTGGCAGGGGGGTTGGACTCCAAGATCTCTAGTGATCCCTTCCAACCACTAACACCCTCTGATCCTGTGACTTTCTGAGGTTGTTGGTTATAATGTTAAAAATGTACTTTGCATTCACTGAATTTATACAATGAAAGGAAAAAAAGGGTGTTAAAAATGCCTTTTTTTATGTTGTCAGCTTCACAGAGCCCTTCAGAGAAGAGCAGACATGAACATTTCACACTTAAGTACTTTACCCAGAAACTCTGAATATCAAAGCCAATTTGTTTGGAGGAGCCCTCATGAAAAGTCACCAATACTTGCAGCTGAACAGGTAACTTAAAAGAAAGTGTTCATTTACATTTTGGAGTTTCTAATGTACCAGCAATGTTGCTGACCTTCCAAGGTTTCATTCTTCCTTTTCTGGCAAGGGAACAAAAACCTTGAATATTGTTGCATGATTTGTAATTTACCCCCCCCACCCCCCCCAAATATACAGCAGTGCAGTATAATTAGATTTGTTTCCTTATGATTCTTTACTGTGGTTAGTGTATTACTTGTTCTCCTTATCCCAGGTAGTATTCCATCCTTTCTAACAGGATCATTTTCTTCTGATTGCATTAATTCACTTTAGGAGCTCTAAGATCCTACTGAATGTTACCCTTCATTTTTGTAGATTTTATGTTATCTAGTATCTCTACTCTGCCCTGGTGAGCCTCCACCTGGAATACTGCATTCAGATCTGGGCTCCCAGTTCAAGAGGGACAGGGATATACTTGGAGAGTCCAACAGAGGGCTACAAGGATGCTGAAGGAACTGGAGCACTGCCTGATGAGGAAAGGCAGAGAGCCCAGGGGCTGTTTAGTCTGAGAGGAGAAGACTGAGAAGGGATCTGATCAATGTCTATCAATATCTGAGGGCTGGGGGTCAGGAAGGAAAGGACAGGGACAGACTCTGTTCACTTGTGCCCTGGGATAAGACAAGGGGTAATGGATGTAAATTACAGCACAGGAAGTTGCACCTCAACTTGAGGAAGAACTTCTTTACTGTAAGGGTGACAGAGCACTGGAACAGGCTGCCCAGAGAGGTTGTGGAGACTCCTTGTCTAGAGACCTTCAAAACCTGCCTGGATGTGTTCTTCTGTGGCCTGTCCTAAGTGGTCCTGTTTTGGAGGAGGGTTGGACTCAGTCTCTGGAGGTCCCTTCCAGCCCCTGCCATTGATTTTGTGATTCTGTGTGTACAAGTACAGGATGTGCCTCATCCCCCTCACAGTAAAAAGTTTTTTCTCATAGAATAACGTGGGTTGCAAGAGACCTTTAGGATCA
Organism: Colaptes auratus; assembly: GCA_015227895.2. Lineage (NCBI taxonomy): Eukaryota > Metazoa > Chordata > Aves > Piciformes > Picidae > Colaptes > Colaptes auratus. The sequence goes on from CM037632.1 coordinate 4,164,968, forward strand.
TCAAGTCCAACCATTAACCCAGCACTGCCAGGTCACCACTAAATCATGTCCTTCAGCACCACATCTCCAAAGCTTTGCAAACCTTCCAGGAATGGGGACTCCACCAGTACCATGCCTTCCATGTACTGCTTACCCCCTACAACTGCCCATCTTGAGCTCTGCCTTCTGCACTAACCCTCTGGCATTTTGGTCCCATCTGATTAGCTGTGTTCCTGTGTAATGCAAAGCTCAGGTGTTTTAGCCTCCTAAGTATTGTCTGTTGCTGTGCTTTCTACCCTCTCTCTTTTCAACACACAGTTGTGAATGATGGAAAAAAATTACACTTTTTTGCTTCATAATAAAGTATTAAATAGATAGAGAGCAAGGCAATGAAGAAATGAGTATCCCAATCTCAACTGAAATATTTGCTGGCTCTGTTGTCAATGGAGCATGGAGCTAAGTCCCTAATGAATGAGAAAACAATCACAGAATCACAGAATTGTCAGGGCTGGCAGGGACCTCAAGGATCATTCAGTTCCAACCCCCCTGCCATGAGCAGAGACACCTCACTCTAGATAGGTTGCTCAGAGCCACATCCAGCCTGGCCTTCAAAACCTCCAGGGATGAGGCTTCTACCACCTCCCTGGGCAACCTGTTCCAGTGTCTCACCACCCTCATTGGGAAGACTTTCTTCCTAACATCCAATCTGAATCTACCCATTTCTAGTTTTGTTCTATTCCCCCCAGTCCTATCACTCCCTGACACCCTAACAAGTCCCTCCCCAGCTTTCTTAGAGCCCCCTTCAGATACTGGAAGGCCACAATGAGGTCTCCTCGGAGCCTTCTCTTCTCCAGACTGAATAGCCCCAACTCCCTCAGTCTGCCTTCATAGCAGAGCAGCTCCAGCCCTCTGCTCATCCTCGTGGCCCTTCTCTGGACATGTTTCAGCACTTCCATATCTTTGTTGAGATGGAATTTCCTGTGACTGTCTTTCTGCTCATGTGTGAGTGTATTTGCATGAATTGGTTAACTGATGCTGAAAAATTACTTTTAAGGTAAGCAAATTGCACTTGGCTGGGCTTTTTATGCTTTCTTTCCCATCCAGGTTATTAGCAACATAAGTAAATCCCTACCTCTGTCTAAAACTCCTGCAATTACTTCTGAAACTGCATGTGAGAGAAATTCCAAGGAGTCTCCTCCTTTTAAGGATCCACAAGAGGGAGGTGGTTCACATGGGAAGGAATCTCTGGTTCAGGAGCAAGTAAATATTTTTGTTGTTCATTTCTAGAAATGTGGCTTCATTTGAAATCTGTTAGTTACATTTCAGAGCTGTTGCTAATGACACTGTACTCAGTAGTGGGTTTGCTATAAAAGACTGAAAGGAACATTATATAGCTCTGCATGATCTTAGTGGGGTTTCTGGAGTGGGTTCTGTAGTGAATGATGAGACCTCTTCTTGAGAGGTCCCCTGCTGAGACCTCATCTTGAGTACTACATTCAGTTCTGGGCTCCCCAGTTCAAGAGGGGAGGGGTCTGGAGCACAGCCCTGTGAGGAGAGGCTGAGGGAGCTGGGGTTGCTTAGCCTGGAGAAGAGGAGGCTCAGGGAAGACCTTATTGCTCTCTACAACTACCTGAAGGGAGGTTGTAGCCAGGTGGGCTTGGTCTCTTCTCCTAGGCAACCAGCACCAGAAGAACAGAGGACGCAGTCTCACAGCTGTGCCAGGGGAAGTTTAGGCTGGAGGTGAGAAGAAGAAAGTTCTTCCCAGCAAGAGAGATTGGCCACTGGAATGTGCTGCCCAGGGAGGTGGTGGAGTCACCATCCCTGGCGGTGTTCAAAAGGGGATTGTATGTGGCACTTGGAGCTGTGGTTTAGTTAGTCAGGGGAGGTGTTGGGTGATAGGTGGACTTGATGATCTCTGAGGTCTTTTCCAACCTTATTGATTCTATGATTCTATGATATGCAAAGCTCTTCTTGTAGCTCTCTCTCTTCCCTGTTAAAATAGAGCCATTGTCAGACAATGTGTTTACCAGGACCATTGCTGCCCAAAATGCACATTAGGGGAGTACCTGTGGCTCAGCTTTAGCCGTTGGTACTTTTGATGTTTAAAAGACTATTGTTGGCTTGGAGGCATTATGATTTAAAACTGGGACCTGCCCACTGCATTAAATCTCATCTGAGAATGAGCAATTTGATGCCCCTTTTTACCTCATTTGAACAGATGTGAAGAAAGCTCAGAAGGTGTCAGGATTTCAGGAATAGTGCAAACTGAGATTATGTTTTCCCAAGAGAGCTAATAAAGGAACAGAAGGCTTGAGAAGGGAATTTTGTTGATAGCTTCTAAACCACTTTTTGCTTAATACTGGTGTCTTTGATTACTCTCTTGGATGAAACTTGGGGGGATTTTGGTGTGGATGTTTTTTTTTTCTTGAGTAATTCAAACAGAATCTTTGAAGATCTAAAACAGAATTGTAAACTATCCATGAAACTTCCAGTATCTGAAGGGGGCCTACAAGAAAGCTGGGGAGGGAATTTTTATGTTGTCAGGGAGTGACAGGACTGGGGGGAATAGATCCAAGGTGGAGGAGGGGAGAGTTAGATTGGATGTTAGGAAGAAGTTCTTCCCCATGAGGGTGGTGAGAGACTGGCACAGGTTGCCCAGGGAGGTGGTGGAAGCCTCATCCCTGGAGGTTTGGAAGGCCAGGCTGGATGTGGCTGTGAGCAACCTGCTGTAGTGTGAGGTGTCCCTGCCCATGTCAGGGGGGTTGGAACTGGCTGATCCTTGAGGTCCCTTCCAACCCTGACAACTCTGTGATTTCTGAGAGGATACAATAAGCAGGAAAAAAACCCAAACCACAAGTTCAGCAGATACAGCAGGTAACCTTCGCTGTGAAAACAGAACAAATCAATCTGATCCTTTATAAAGCAGAATGTCAGCAAATCAGATTTTTTTCCTTTTGGTTTATTGCAGGCTGTTTTATGTTGGTGATGCTGTGACACTGGGTGATACTGCTTGACTGGAAAGCTAGGAGGTTTTATTTTTATAATATATCATGAATGCATAGAATCACAGAATGGTCTGGGCCAGAGAGGACCTCCAGAGGTCATCCAGTCCAACCCCCCTGCAGTCAGCAGGGACATCCCCAACTAGATCAGGCTGCCCAGAGCCCTGTTGAGCCTCATCTTGAATATCTCCAGGCATGAGACCTCAACCCTCTCCCTGGGCAACCTGTTCCAGTGTTCCTACTGCCCTCATGGTAAAGAACCTGTTCCTAACATCCAATCTAAATCTGCTCTGCTCTAGTCTGAAGCCATTGCCCCTCATCCTGTCACTGCAAGGCCTTTGTAAACAGTCTCTCTCCATCCTCTTGTAGCCCATTTGAGGTTCTGGAAGGTTGCTATTAGGTCTCCCTGGATCCTCTTCTGCAGGCTGAAGAACCCCAGCTCCCTCAGCCCGTCTTCGTAGCAGAGGTGCTCCAACCCCCTGATTCCAGAAATCTATGGGTTCAGTGTTGCACAGCTCGGGTTAGAATGCACACCTGGTGTTTGATTTCTGTGTTCCATGTTCCATTAATTTTGAGAAGCATACAGAATGGGTCACCTGACTAAGTCAGTGTTGCACTCAGAGTCTCAGCTTTGGCATTTGGCTGGTTTCGTCTTGCGTTAACGAAGGGACGTGGTTCTTGGGGTGTCTTAAAGATGCAAACCAGGTAAACATGACAATGAAGTGAAGTCCTTGCAAAGAGCTTGTTGTCAGAAGGGGTGTGGGAGCTTTCCAGACTATTGGCTAATGTGGTATTTTTAAAATTATCTTTGCCTTAGAGTAAGAGGGAAGAGCCGATTCAAAAGCCAGCAGAAGATGCAGCAAAACAAGGGAAGTCAGAACACAAACATCCTAAACAAAAAACTAAGCAACATAGCAGTCCAAAGCCCCTCTCTTTACATAGGAGTCATGGGTATGTATGAAATAGGAAAACCTAGCCTAGTGAGTAGGTGTACAGCAACCTGATGTTTAGAGTGGTGCAAACCATGCCATGCCCTCTTGCAGGGTTTGAGCTTCCTGTGGGTATGTCTAAACCTGGTGTTCCATCCCCTCCTCTGGGCAGCCAAAGTGGAAGCTTTGTAGCCACACTGGTGCACTTCAGCCTCTGGTGCAGTAATAATATCATTCATAAATTCAGCATGAATGAAATGCAGTGGATGCAGTGCTGCTGCTAAGCTTTCAGCAAGTGCTTTGGAAGTTGTGTAGTCACCTTTCAAGCTGCTCTCCTGTCCTTGCTGCGTGCCTTAAAGCTGTGGTGATTGTACTTGATGTCTGCTTTTTCTGCTCTGTATGACAGAATACAGAATTAACTAGGTTAGAAAAGACCTTTGAGATCATCCAGTCCAACCTCTCACCCAACACCATCTAATCAACTAAGCCATGGCACCAAGTGCCTCATCCAGGCTCTTTTTAAACACTTCCAGTGATGGTGACTCCACCACCTCCCTGGGCTACACATTCCAATGGCCAATGTCTCTTTCTGGGAAGACCCTCCCCTGGCACAGCTTGAGACTGTGTCCTCTTGACCTTCTGTCCCAGACTACCAAAAGCAAATAAGAGGTAAAGGGAAGTAAAGAAATCTGTCCCCTTTAGGGTAGTCTGATCAGCATGGAAATAAAATGAAGTTGCATGCCACTGAGTGCTATCAAAATGGTTTTTATTCTCCTGTCACCTATGCTGCAGGATCTGAATTCATGTTTTCATGTCTACACAGCTGAGATGTGCCAAGAAAAATCAAAACCCCAAAAGGATGAAGGTTTTAAAGTGCATAAATGAATTAATTACTGCTGTCCTTGTATGTCCCAGTGATTGCTTTCATGCACACAACTTGCAGTTTTAGGGCACTAGGTTAAAGATGGGAGAGGAGGTTTATCTAGTCTGAGTGCTGTTGGATGTTGGGAGGTGGTAACTGTGAAGTAATTACCCCAAATTCTGTGAAATAAAATTGCTTTATGATGAGAGTGAGTGGGTAGTTACTGTAGTGGAAACTTGGATTTTTCATAGCTCTTTGACAGAGTAGTTTGTAGTTCATTTTTGTCATGAGTGGTGTGTAAAAGTCTTCATCATTTGCTATGACTCACTCATTTAAGGACCAATTTTTGCCTCTTAGGCCTTCAGTGTGGCAGCACAAGACAGAAGTTTCCAAACCAGTGATGGGGCAAATTGCTGTCAAAATGTGGAAGCTCTTAATATTCAGACAGGACTGTCACTCTGTATGCAAGCTGCCTTGCCTGCCTTGCTTTTGCAGCACAGTGACTGGGATCAAGGCACAGCAGTGATGTGGGGGTTTTAGCTAGTCCCATTACTTTTGCAACCAAACCAGAAGGAATTCTGTTAGCTTCAAAGAAAGGGAGATAAGGAAAGAAATTTTGAATGTAAAGGTGTTTTTTTGTTGTGTTTTTTTTTTTACCTTGGTATTTTTCTCTTTACACAGTGCTTTTATCTCTGACTTAAGGCTTTTATGATCTATTTCTGAAGTGAAAAAGACAGCTTTTGCACCCAGCAATGAATGTACTTAAATAAAAAAGCAGAACTAAAACCAAAGCTGATAAATCCACAGTTGAGTGCTAGAGGAATTGGGAGTATTGCTTATTGCCTTCTACAGGTTACAATGGTGTTAATTTTTCTGTGTGTGTGTGTGTGTGTATGGCAGAAGTAAAAAATGAACCCATCTTTTTGAACTGCTGAGGCCTTTTGAAGATCAAAGCAAGCAGGACATGGTTAGATGAATTACAGTGACCATTGTTCTGATAGTCAGATGTTTCTAACCCAAACAGTTCACCCCACCCCTGTGCAGAGTGCCTTAAGAATGGAGGTCATAGGAGGAAAACTCTCAGGCACATTAGTGCCAAACCAGGCTTTTGTTGAATCACAGAATTGTCAGGGTTGGAAGGGACCTCAAGATGCATCCAGTTCCAACCCCCTGCCATGGCCAGGGACACCTCACACTACAGCAGGTTGCTCACAACAACATCCAGCCTGGCCTTCAAAACCTCCAGGGGTGAGGCTTCCACCACCTCCCTGGGCAACCTGTGCCAGTGTCTCACCACCCTCATGGGGAAGAACTTCTTCCTAACATCCAATCTGAATCTCCCCATTTCTAGTTTTTTTTCCATTCCCCCCAGTCCTATCACTCCTTGGCAGCCTAAGAAGTCCCTCCCCAGCTTTCTTGTAGCCCCCTTAAAACACTGGAAGGCCACAATAAGATCTCCTTGGAGCCTTCTCTTCTCCAGACTGAAGAACCCCAACTCCCTCAGTCTGTCCTCATAGCAGAGCAGCTCCAGCCCTCTGCTCATCCTTGAGGCCCTTCTCTGGACACCTTCCAGCACCTCCAGATCCTTCCTGGAATAGAGGCTCCAGAACTGGACACAGTGCTCCAGGTGGGGTCTCACCAGAGTGGTGCAGAGGGAGAGAATCACCTCCCTGGGCCCTGCTGGCCACACTTTTTGTGATGGAGCCCAGGCTCTGGTTGGCTTTCTGTGCTGCAAGTGCTCACTGCTGGCTCATGTTGAGCTTCTCATCCCCCATCACCCCCAGGTCCTTTTCTTCAGGGCTGCTCTCAAACCAGTCCCTGCCAGCCTATATCAGTGACTTAGACCAAGATGCTGCACTTCCCATTGAAACAATTAAGGCTTTTGTGTTTATTACACTCTGCTGGTTTGGCTGTCAGGGCAAAGGCTTCTGGCAGAAGGGTTGTGAGGAAAAACCAAGAGAATTAACTGCTGGAAGAGCCACCAGCTGTGATTAAGCTTTTTCCACAGCTTTCCTAGCTGTGCTGGTATGGATGAGTTGTGTTTCAAAGTGTGCATTTTTTACATCTCAGGCCTGATACTTAGGTGCAAATATCCTTATTATTGCTGATACAACTTTAAAACTGCTTGTTCTGTCTTCATTCCACCCCCCCTCTCCTCATTCTTGATTTCTTAGGAAGATGAGCACTGAATATAGGTCAAAATTTTTGTCTCCAGCCCAGTATTTGTACAAAGATGGAGCTTGGTCTCGGATCAGGAGTAAAGGTCCCAGCCAGGTGAGTATTCTTAAAGAAATCTGAAGCCTGAATATGCTTTGTATTTTGATTTTTAGGTGCAAAAGACCTTGGAATTGTGATGTTTATGAGATACAGTTTTGAGATTGTAATGCTAATGACTCCAGCTCCCAAAGGTGAATATACAAAGACATTGAGGGCTACAAGGATGATGGAGCACTGCCTGATGAGGAGAGGCTGAGAGCCCTGGGGCTGTTTAGTCTGGAGAGGAGAAGACTGAGAGGGGATCTAATCAATGTGTATCAGTATCTGAGGGCTTGGGGTTGGGGATGGAAGGGACAGGGACAGCCTCTGCTCACTTGTGCCCTGTGGTAGGACAAGCGGCAGTGGATGGAAACTGCAGCCCAGGAGGTTCCACCTCAATATGAGGAAGAAATTCTTTACTGTAAGGGTCACATAGCACCAGAACAGGCTGCCCAGAGAGGTTGTGGAGTCTCCTTTCTGGAGCCTTTCCAGCCCTGTCTGGATGTGTTCCAGTGTGACCTGTGCTGGATTCTATGGTCCTGCTCTGGCAGGGGGGTTTGTCCCTTCCAACCCTTGACATCCTGTGATCCCATAATCCCTGGAGGTTTTGAAGGCCAGGCTGGATGTGGCTGTGAGCAACCTGCTGTAGTGTGAGGTGTCCCTGCCCATGGCAGGGGGGTTGGAACTGGTTAATTCTTGAGGTCCCATCCAACCCATTCTGTTCTTCAAAGCTGTGTCTAACCCTGCTTCTGATGTCTTCTTGAGACTCATCCTTGCTGAAGGTACCTTCAGAACTTTCTCCCTTAGTTGGCAATTCACATGTGAGTCCAGAGCAGACTTTCTGAAGGTCTGAGACCAAACAGGCAAAAGACTGCAACAGAATCCTGGTGTGACCTTAGCTGTAAGCGATTACTCCTAGGCTGCTGCTCCAGATATAAAGGATTGCTTTTCAGCAGCTTGACTAAAGATTCTCTTTGAGTTTGGCTTTTGAAAAATGACTGTGAGCAATTCATAATCACAGTAGGACTCTCTGGGGTCTGTGTCCTGCTGAGATAATGCTCCCTCTGAGTCACTGAAGGCGAGGGCTGTCCTTTGTGCTTCTTCACAGTTGGCTGGAGACACAGTATTCTTCCTCCCCCTGCAGAGTCCTGCTGCTCTGGATTTATAGGCTTTCTGTTGTGGCTATCATAATTAATTTTTAATTCTTCTATTTAGAGGGAATAATCCAATAGATCACCTCAGACTTCAGACTCTCCTCTTAAAATGCCAAGTATATGTGTTTAATGGGCTGTTCTCTGGAAGTTTAGTGGGTCAAAGGGTGGGATGTTAGGCCTAAGTGGATTTCCATCTGCTGCATTCAGTCACTTTTAGTGGGTTTAGTGGAACTTGGGCCACTTAACTGTGTTCCTTGCAGGAAGATTGATGCAGGAAGTCCAGCATAAAAGAAGAATAAATAAAGGCTTAAAAATATTGCCAGAGGAGGTGTCAGCACTACTTTGCTGCTCTTTGTCAAACTGCTTGCTTCCTGTGAATCATTCTTCTTTTTAGTGAGCCAGAATTTACACAACAACAATATCACAGAGTTATTTTTGATCAGTTAAACACACAAGTTTTGCTGTTGCTTTTTCTTCCTGCACTGTAATTGGGCTTGGGTGAAGGGACTGAAGGACACAAGGCATGGTGAGGGTTGAAATAGTTTAAACATGAAAATGACAGTGTGAACTCTGCAGTGCAATGTCTAAAGACAGGGCTTCTCCTTTTCTTTTGAACTCCCTAAGACTAGACTACATTTAGCCTAGAATGAATCTGTACTGTGACCTGTGCTGTTTAATAATCACTGCTAAAGGTGATGGGGTTGAGCTGAGTGGTGGTGTGGATACACCAGAGGGACAGGATGGCATCCAGAGGGACCTGGACACAGTGGAGAGGTGGTGCCCAGGTGAACCCCATGAGGTTCAGCAATAGCAAGTGCAGGCTTCTGAACCCGGGCTGGAACAATCCTCACTATCAATACAGACTGGGGGAGGAGGGGAGCAGCCCTGAGGAAAAGGACTTGGGGGTGATGGTGGATAAGAAGCTGGACATGAGCAGGCAGTGTGAGCTTGCAGTCAAGAAGGCAAATCACATCCTGGGCTGCATCAAAAGATGTGTGACCAGCAGATCCAGAGAGGTGATTCTGCCACTTTGCTCTGCTCTGGTGATACCTCACGTGGAGAACTGTGAACAGGTCTGGAGCCCTCAATACAGGAAGGATGTGGACCTGATGGAGCAGATCCAGATGGGCCATAAAAATGATCAAGGGGTTGGAGCAACTCTGCTACAAAGACAGGCTGAGAGAGCTGGGGGTGTGCAGCCTGGAGAAGAGGAGGCTCTGGGGAGACCTAATAGCACCTGCCAGTACCTTAAGGGGGCTACAAGTAGGATGGAGAGAGACTGTTTGCAAAGGCCTGCAGTGTTAGGATGAGGAACAGTGGCTTCAAACTAGAGCAGAGCAGATGAGATTAGATGTTAGAAACAAGTTCTTTACCATGAGGGTGGTGGAACACTGCAACAGGTTGCCCAGGAAAGAGTTGAAGCCCCATTCCTGAAGATATTCCAGGTGAGGCTTGACAGGGCCCTGGGCAACCTGATCTAGTAGAGGTTGTCCCTGCTGACTGCAGAGAGGTCTGATTGGATGATCTTTGGAGGTTCCTTCTGGCCCAGACTATTCTGTGATTCTATGATGCAGTGATGCTATGAATAATTGTGGTATTATGTCTTCTGTATAGTACCACCAAGAAGTGTCATGTAATCAGCATTCCTCACTGAGATAAGATGAGTGCAGCTGGAGACACTTGCAGTGTTTGCAGCGTTCAAACAGTATTACACATGCACGCAGATCCTAGTGACTTGACATAAGCATACACTGGTGTGTGTGTGGAGTGTATTTCTGTGTGCTAAGTCTTAGAAATCTAAATTATCTCCTCAAAGCTAGCAAAAAGTGGGGCAGTGCCAGTGCTGATATATTGGGTTCACAGCTTTCTGTTGGATCTCAGGGAGGCAGCATAGAGCCACGCTGACCGGTTTTTAGTACTGATTCCTTACTCAGGCTGAAACACAGTTGCAAGAGTGATGATGATGATATGGGAGCAAAATAAGGCATTTAAGAATAATTCTGTATTCCTCTCCTTAGGCATCTCAAAACACCCTAAATTCCATGTGGTATATGGAGGTTGGTTGCATCTCAGTTCCTCTTTCAATGTTTGGAGCACTGTGTCTGAGCGCTGATGAAAAGAGCTAGCATCCAGCACTAAACTCATTCATGGCTGCTGCATAACTTCTTGTGCTCACTGAATGAGTAGTTGACAGCTTTTTGCTGTAGCTTCATGGCTCAACCATGCTTATTAAATGCACACTTCTGTTATGTTTTGCTTGCCTTTAGTTGCATTTACTGCGGCATGCAATGTTTGTGCTGTGGGTGGCCCTGTGTATTATGAGTAACTTGGCTTTCTCCTTCAGCTGCCATTAGCTACTGCAAATATGCTATAATGTTATAGCCTGCTAATGAACTTTAAGCAGCCATGGAGCTTAGGAAACCTCCTTTGTTGATGTGCAGGTGAAAGAGCTTCGAGAAAGAGCAAAGGCTTACAGGCAGCGAGTAGAAGGAACTCACTTCTCCCGCTACCACCTCAATCAGATCCTGTCTGACAACAACAGTCTTTGGGATGTGTCTTCAAATTCCAGTTCAGAAGAAGGCATCAGCAACAACATCAGAGCACTAGATCTTGCTGGGTAAGGTCATCATTCCTGCTTGGGATTCTGTAA
>CM037632.1:4176299-4228466 GCA_015227895.2 Colaptes auratus
GATAGTCTGCAAGAGATGATACCTTCTGGGTTTGTTTGTTTTCAGATCCATAGTTACATTTCCTGACTTGATTACTCTCAAAGGGTCTTCTGCTTGTTTATATTCTTGCACACCCAGTCTGCATCAGGCTTCTCAGCAGCCTTCTTATGAGACTTCTGATGTTATGCTCTCTGGCAGTTTCAATGAGACACCAAGCTTGGGGACCAATGTATTTTTTCTACACAGAATCATAGAATTCTCAGGTTGGAAGGCACCTCAAGGATCATCAGTTCCAACCCCCTGCCGTGGGCAGGGACACCTCACACTACAGCAGGTTGCTCACAGCCACATCCAGCCTAGCCTAAAAACCTCCAGGGATGAGGCTTCCACCCTCTCCCCAGGCAACCGTGCCAGTCTCACCACCCTCATGGTGGAGAACTTCTTAATTTCTAAGCAAGCTATGGACTTCAGATGATACCTTGCAGTTACATTAGCTTTTGTAGCTGTTTTCAGCTGCATCCCTCTACATGTGGAATTTAAATGCCTGATTTGATCAAAATACTCTCTTGTAGCTGTAGCCTCAAATACTGTAGAGTACTTGCAAGTGATTTAGGACTAGGTGGAATGGAGCAAAAATAAAAGCAGGTATATTCAGATTGGATGCTGGGAAGAAGTTCTTCCCCATGGTGGTGGTGACACATTGGCACAGGTTGCCCAGGCAGGTGGTGGAAGCCTCATCCCTGGAGGTTTTGAAGGCCAGGCTGGATGTGGCTGTGAGCAACCTGCTGCAGTGTGAGGTCTCCCTGCCCATGGCAGGGGGGTTGGAACTGGTTGATCCTTGAGGTCCCTTCCAACCCTGACACTTCTATGACTCCATGACTGCAATGAAAATGGCCATAATTAGTCCTCCATACATGGTGACTATCTAGATGGCACTGGGTGTTGAGTTGCTGCAGTGTCCAGAGAAGGGCAACAAAGCTGGGGAGGGGCCTGGAGCACAGCCCTGTGAGGAGAGGCTGAGGGACCTGGGGTTGCTTAGCCTGGAGAAGAGGAGGCTCAGGGGAGACCTTCTTGCTCTCTACCTGAAGGGAGGTTGTAGCCAGGTGGAGGTTGGTCTCTTCTGCCAGGCAGCCAGCACCAGAACAAGAGGACACCGTCTCAAGCTGTGCCAGGAGAGGTTTAGGCTGGAAAGTTCTTCCCAGAGAGATTGTCCATTGGAATATGCTGCCTAGGGAGGTGGTGGAGTCACCATCGCTGAAGCGTTTAACAAGAGCCTCGAAGAGGCACTTGGTGCCATGGTTTAGTTGATGAGATGATGCTGGGTGATGGGTTGGACTCGATGATCTCGAGTCTTTTCCAACCTGGTTAATTCTGTATTCGGTAACTCGGAAACTTCTGAACTACGAAGCTTTTACAAGCCTTATCCCGTAACGCGGGATCCCACTGCCTAGGGGACTGTCAGCCACCGGCAGATTCCGCCCGAGCACAGCGGGGCAGGGCCGGCTCTATCTGCCCGGCCGCCTCATAGGCCTCGGCCGCCCTCAGCCCAGCGCAGCCCCTCCCGCGCCGGCCTGCCCCGGGGCCCAGCTGCAGGCGGCGCGCAGCGCGCGGGGACCGTCCCCACACAGCCCAGGGCGGTGCCCACCCCGGCGCATGCGCGGCGCGGCCGTCCCGCCTCCCGCGGCCGGAAGTTGGACTTTCTTCTTCCGGGTGGCTCAGCCGGCTCCAGCGGAGGCGGGAACGCTTGAGCCCCGGCTGTGCTGGGCCGGAGGCCGCCATGGACAGGTGGGAGGCGCGGAGAGGGGGAGCGGGCGGATGGGTGGGTGTTTCGGGGAGGGTGTGAGGCTGCCGGGGGGCGATCTGATGGTGACACATCCCGTGAAGCGGCCGCGGGGAGCGGGGGGCGGTGGTGTGCTGACAGTGTGGGGTGGGAAACAGCAGGGCTGGAGCAATCTCTGAGGGCTACGGAAGGCTTTTCTGTTGTCTGAGAGGACTACATCTGTTGGACGACTTCTGGAATGTGTTTATAGAGCTGTTGGTTGCCCAGGCCTTTGCGGGGTGCTCTGCAGACAGGTCTGCTTAGGCGGTCCCAGCTGCGGCCTTCGCAGTCCACCTGTACCTTCCCCCTTGCATGCTAGTAATTGTCAACCATTTTTTCTTTAGTAATTTGTAGTGATTTTGTGTATCTGAAGAAGAACCAGGCTGGATGAGGCTCTGGCCAGCCGGATCTAGTGTGGGGTGTCCCTGCCCATGGCAGGGGGGTTGGAACTAGATGAACCTTGTGGTCCCTTCCAACCCTGACTGATACTATGAAAAAATGTATATCCCACTGTGAAATGATGTCATTTTTCAATTTAATTTTGTAATTAAAAACTTAGGTTTGCTGTTGTATCTTTAAATGAGAAAGTATCTGTTGTGGTGTTGGAGTAACAGAGTGTGGGCTTTCAGACAGATGCATTTTCTTGAGCTGTTGAGAACAGAATCATAGAATAGTTGGGTTGGAAGGGATCTCCAAAGGTCTTGTAGTCCATACCTCTGATCCATTAGATCAGGTTGCCAGAGCCCCATCAACCCTAACCTTGAATATCTCCAGGGATGGGACCTCAGCTACCTCCCTGGGCAACCTGCACTACTAGGGCTCTGTTGAGGAAACTGAACATCAGTGCTAGAACTGGAGATGACTCATCCCTTGTTTAAGTCATTCGCTGTGCATTTACTTGGGGCAAGAAAAACAAAGTTCCTGTTTATCTGCTTGGATTTGCTTTGCTTACTTGGTGCCTGTGTTGCTGCTCCCTAGAAATGGTTTCACAGACTTCTCATCCCCCTGTGATGCAGACGTGGCCAGACCTGCACGGAAGCCAAGCTCTCAGAAAAAGGTTTCTAGTATCCTTTTTTCTTTCAAGAGTTTATCATCTTTGATGATGTTATCATAGAGATGTTGATGGTCTCCTTTGTCATTCCAGTCAGGACAGCAAATCTGTCTAAGATTCACTGTTCACGCTGCTATCAAATTGTTTTTCAGGCTTTAAGGTGTTGGTAGAGCTCAAACTAAAAATGTTCATTCTGATGCTTCAAAACTTTACCTTCTGGAAACAGTTTCCTTTTTACAAGGCTGGTGGAATATACTGCAGGAGCTCTGGTATCTGCCTTAGGAGGAAAGGCTGGGAGACCTGGGGCTGGTTAGTCTGGAGAGGAGAAGACTGAGAGGGGATCTAATCAATGTCTATGAATAGTTGAGGGATGGGGGTCAGGAAGGAAGGGACAGGCTCTGCTCACTTGTGCCCTGGGATAGCACAAGGGGCAATGGATGGAAACTGCAGCACAGGAGGTTCCACCTCAATGTGAGGAAGAACTTCTTTACTGTAAGGGTCTCAGAGCCCTGGAAGAGGCTGCCCAGAGAGGTTGTGGAGTCTCCTTGCTGGATGTATTCCTGTGTGACCTGTGCTGGATTCTATGGTCCTGTGATCCCCACTTTAAAGGGGTATAAGACACACCTGAGTAGTAGAGTATAAAAAATTACAGTATAACTCATAGTACTTTTGAAAACCGTTCTTGGCATGCTCAAAATCAAAGCCATGGTAAATAAATGCACCTTCTGAACACAGCAAGCTACAACTGGAGAGATCACAGGGCGTTAGGGGCTGGAAGAGACCTCTGCAGGTCTTCCAGTCCAACCCCCTGCCAGAGCAGGAGCATAGAATCCAGCACAGGTCACACAGGAACACATCCAGACAGGGCTGGAAAGGCTCCAGAGGACACTCCACAACCTCTCTGGGCAGCCTGCTCCAGGGCTCTGGAACCCTTACAGTCAAGAAGCTCTTCCTCATGTTGAGATGGAACCTCCTGTGCTGGAGTTTATATCCATTGCCCCAATCAAAATGTTGCTGTTGGTCTCTGATGCTGTCCTCTTCTGTGGTGTATTTTTGTGCATTAAGAAGAAGAAAAGTTCCAACCCAAAACTGTAGACTGCACTATCTAAAGACTGGTAGGGAGGGATATTAATGAGGGACTGAAAGTGGGATTTCTGTGCTTTACTTGCAGTATCCCTTTCACCTCTCCAGCCTGGTGAATGAGACTTCCTGCTTGACTTTTAAAGACAAAGTGTGTAATCTTTGAATCATTTGAGCTACAGCAAAATGTTTTTCCTCTCTAAGTATTCACAGTCATTTGAAATAGAGCCAAAATTGTGTTTAGGAAAATGTTTCTTAACTTAACTTCATCAGTTCTTGCATCCCTGGATGACACATTTGGAAACTTGACACCCAGAGGCCAGCTGCTGTCCCGGACTCCTGGTTCACTGCTTCGTCAGCCAGGTGAGGCTGCTTTCTTCCTATGATTTACATGATTAAACTTCATCATTACTAAAAATTCATAAGGATAAAGGCAGGGATGCACCATAGTGAGCCCTGTGGAAGGCTGCATGTTGATTAGGGAGCTCCAGTGTCAAGTAAGAGGGGAGGCTGAGAAGGGCTTGGGATTGTTTAGCCTGGGAGAGAAGTGGATCAATAGTGGATCTCAAAATAGAAGTGGATCAATAGTGGATCTCAAAATAGAAGTGGCTAGATTCAGATTGGAGGTTAGGAAGAAGTTCTTCCCCATGAGGGTGGTGAGACACTGGCACAGGTTGCCCAGGGAGGTGCTGGAAGCCTCATCCCTGGAGGTTTTGAAGGTCAGGCTGGATGTGGCTGTGAGCAACCTGCTGTAGTGTGAGGTGTCAGGGGGTTTGGAAGTGGATGATCCTTGAGGTCCCTTCCAACCCTAACAATTCTATGATTCTGTGACCTTGTCAATGTCCATAAATACCTGATGGGAGGGAGTAAAAAGACAGCCAGGGTCTACTTGGTAGTACCCAGTGAAAAAACAAGAGGCAGTAGGCACAACATTACACACAGGGAATTCTGTTTAAATGTAAGAAAAAAGCTTTTTTGCTGTGTGGGTGATTAAACACTTGAACTCTGTGTGGGTGATTAAACACTTGAACTCACTGCCCAGATGTTCTGTGGATTCTCTGTCCTTAGAGATACCCAAAGCTCAGTGGGCAAGGTCCTGAACAGCCTTTCCTGGTTGACAGTGTTTTGGAGGGGGTGGGAGCAGAGCAGGAAGAAGCAAGTTACTTCTCCATTAGGTTGGTTTGTCTCATTCTTGTATGATGGAGCAGGATTTCATCAATACTTCAGTCTCCATTGTCAGATTTCCATTGGAGCTCCTTGCTAGAGAATGGTGGCCCTTAAACACTTCTTTTCAGAAGAGTCTCTCTCTCTCTTTCAGCTACTGCACTAACTCGAAGCTCCATGAAGCCATCAGACATGTCTGCCATCCTGGGAACAGGAGGAAAACCTGGGATTCTCCACAATTCTGGACTTTTCAGCAATATGTCAATGGTGAGATGTTGTTATTAAAGCACCTTCTTCCTCTTCTGCCCCTATGAAACTTACCAGAAACTCCATGCTTACAGTGTTTCAAATGCTCTTTGCACCAAGGATGAACTCTGGGTGGTAGAAGCATGGTAGTACCATTATTGCTGCTTGCTACCAGTAGCATTTATTAAAAGTGTTGTTCTTTGGGATGGTGCATGAAGAATACAGAGTTAAGCAGGCTGGAAAAGATCTTTGGGATCATCCAGTCCAACCTATTACCCAACACCATCTCATCAACTAAACCATGGCACCAAGTGCCTCATCCAGGCTCTTTTTAAACACTTCCAGTGATGGTGACTCCACCACCTCCCTGGGCAGCAGAAAATAATAGAAGGTTTTAAGGACCTGCTGAGTCCACCATGTGGACAGATGGGCAGAGGCCAAGGGCAGGAGATTGAACACATCCAAGTGCCGGGTTCTGCACATTGGCCACAACAACCCCAGGCAGTGCTACAGGCTGGGGTCAGAGTGGCTGGAGAGCAGCCAGGCAGAGAGGGACCTGGGGGGTGCTGGTTGATAGTAGGCTGAACATGAGCCTGCAGCGTGCCCAGGCAGCCAAGAAGGCCAATGGCATCCTGGCCTGCATCAGAAACAGTGTGGCCAGCAGGAGCAGGGAGGTCATTCTGCCCCTGTCCACTGCACTGGTTAGGCCACACCTTGAGTCCTGTGTCCAGTTCTGGGCCCCTCAGTTTAGGAAGGAGGTTGACTTGCTGGAGCGTGTCCAGAGAAGGGCAACAAAGTTGGTGAGGGGTTTGGAACACAAGCCCTATGAGGAGAGGCTGAGGGAGCTGGGGTTGCTTAGCCTGGAGAAGAGGAGGCTCAGGGGTGACCTTATTGCTCTCTACAACTCCCTGAAGGGAGGTTGTAGCCCCGCAGAGGTTGGTCTCTTCTCTCAGGCAGCCAGTACCAGAACAAGAGGACACAGTCTCAGGCTGCGCCAGGGCACATTTAGGCTGGATGTTAGGAAGAAGTTCTATACAGAAAGAGTGATTGCCCACTGGAATGGGCTACCCTTGGAGGTGGTGGAGTCACCTTCATTGGAGGTGTTCAGGAAGAGGCTTGATGGGGTGCTTGGTGCCATGGTTTAGTTGTTTAGGTGGGTTGGATTGGTTGATGGGTTGGACTTGATGATCTTGAAGGTCTCTTTCAACCTGGTGTATTGTATTGTATTGTATTGAGTTCAGCCAATCCTTGTCTCATCAGCTTGTGAATGCAAGAATCCTGACTTTGTTTGGTTTCAGATTCTTCAAAGGCAATTGCTCTACCTCAGCAAGTTAAACCTTCAGACTTCTTAATTTAGCACCCTCCAGAATTAGGCTTCACTTGGATGTTTGGACTTCAAAGCACTTCTGATGACTTTTCAGATGACATTAATGATCTTCTGCTGTAATGTCTTTGGGAAAACACTGATTAGAAAAGCTATCAGCAGGGAGATCTGAAGTGTTTTATCTCTGTTTATTTTTAAATTAGCTCCAAACAATTGTCTTCCACGTGCATTTTAATTCCTTCTCCATTCTAGTTGTTTCTCTAGTTTGTTACAGCCAGTTGTTTTTTCTTTGAATTGTCAACTTCTGGGGCCTGGTTGATCAACAGCTCTTAGAGTCCCAGAATTACAGAATCAACCAGGCTGGAAAAGACCTCAGAGATCATCAAGTCCAACCTATTCCCTAATACCTAACACCTCCTGACAACTAAACCATGGCTCCAAGTGCCACATCCAAGCCTTTTTT
The DNA here is from genome assembly GCA_015227895.2 of Colaptes auratus. NCBI lineage: Eukaryota > Metazoa > Chordata > Aves > Piciformes > Picidae > Colaptes > Colaptes auratus. The sequence continues at coordinate 4,183,426 of CM037632.1, forward strand.
GAACACCTCCAGGGATGGTGACTCCACCACCTCCCTGGGCAGCACATTCCAGTGGCCAAGCTCTCTTTCTGGGAAGAACTTTTCTTCTCACTTAGAGCCCAAGCTTCCCCTGCACAGCTTGAGACTATGTCCTCTTCTTTTTGGGTCACCAGGCTCCAAGATGCCTCATTTTCAGTAGTGCCTGCTACAGGGAGGGTGGTTGTGAAACTACCTATCTACAGGAGCCAAGACAGAGAGAGATGGGTAGCTAGGTGGATAGGTAGCTAGGTGGGTATGTGGATAGGTAGCTAGGTGGGTGGGTAGGTCAATAGGTAGATAGATAATATTACACAGCCTTATAACTATTCCTTGCAACTCAGCCACTTGACCTAACAGATCATCAACCCATGCACACCTCCCTCACGAGAGCTATGGGCTCCTGCTGGGTCTCTCTGCACTTCCTGAGGTGTCTGCCTCAGTCTAGCACTAGGCCACACATCTGACCATGGCTGCCCTTGAACATTTCTTGTTGACTTGAACCAATGGCTTAAAGAGATCAGGCAAGAGGAATACTGTGGGTAGAAACTGGTACATAAAAGGAAGAGTGACAGGGGATCTTATAAATGCATGTGTCTAAAGGGTGGAGGTCATGAGGATGGGGGCTGGGCTCTTGTCAGTGATGGCCAATGGTAGGACAAGGAGCAACAGGTACAAACGAGCAGAGGAGGTTTCACTTGAACTGAAGGAGAAGCTCCATTTCTTTGAGGGTGACAGAGCACTGGAACAGGCTGCCCAGAGTGTGGAGTTTCCTCCTCTGGAGACATTCTAAACCTGCCTGGGCACGTTCCTGTGCAACCTGAGCAGGAGGAACCTGTGTTAGCAGAGGGGTTGGACTAGCTGATCTTCAGAGGTCCCTTCCAACCCCTACCATTCTCTGATTCTGTGTCCACAGTTTTTTTGTTACACTTAGGAGAGTGCTACAGCAATGTCATCTGCTTCCCTCTTTGTACTTGCTTGGATGGGACTGTTGGAAGAGTCTGGGTTAAAAAAAGCAACTAGTGGCACATCTCTAGGTCTTTGTGTTGCATTGATTGTTGCTGAGAAAACAATTGCTGTCATGGAGACAGTGCACTGCATATACAGTCTATCTTCTCTCTGGCCATTTTGCTGCTCTGATGGTCAGATATGTTCTCAAGTAGCTGCTCTGAAATACCCCCCACCAAGCACAGGTGTGTCCTTATTTCCCCTTTCAGTATCCTGGTGTTTGCTATCATTTGAACAAGTATTGCTTCCTTTTGAATGGTTTTGAGCAATTCACCAAGAGCATTGAAAGACTGCCCAATGGTTCTGATTCCAACTTGAGCTAGTTTGCTTACCTTTCTGCAGGGGCTTTACAGCCCAGGCAGTGTTACTCCTTTTCTTTTTGGTTTGAAAGACAAAATATTAAGTAAACATTCATAGAATCATAGAATTGTTTTGTTGGGAAAGACCTCCAAGATGATTGAGTCCAACCATGGCCATGCACCCATGTCCTGAAGTGCCATGTCCACGTGTTTCTAGAACACTTCCAGGGGTGGTGACTCCATCACCTCCCCAGGCAGCCTGTTCCAATGCCTGACCACACTTTTTGTCAAGAAATCCTTCCTAATATCCAACTTAAACCTCCCCTGGCACAATTTCCTCTGGTTTTGTCACCTGATAATAAGGAGAAGAGACCAACACCCACCTCACTCCAACCTCCCTCCAGGAAGTTGTAGGGAACCAGTAGGTGCCCCCTCAACCTCCTTTTGTCCAGACTAAACAACCCCAGGTGATGGAATATAAAACTTGAGGAGTGTTTGCTTTGGTTTAAGATGACAAGTCCTATGTGTTTTTCAAAAGGCTTTAAACTTTTTTAGATTTGTTTCTATTTTTAGTTCTTTCCTGAAATAAAAATCACAGGATCAGAGGATGTCAGGGGTTGGAAGGGACCTCTGGAGATCTTTGAGTCCAACCCCCCTGCCAGAGCAGGAGCATAGAATGCAGCACAGGTCACACAGGAACACATCCAGACAGGGCTGGAAAGGCTCCAGTTGATCATTGCTTATTTCTTTTTTTTTTCCCTCCAGACTAAACTTTATCTTTTAGGGACTGTTTCTTAAAGGCATAGTTGTACCTGATCTGAAGGCAATTATTTCACTGCTAGTGTTTTGGGTTTTTTTAGGATTGCTCTGTTTATACACAAAAGTGGAAAAGAAACCCTTGGAGGTAGGTCTCCACTGGTCTGAGGTTGCTGTTTATTTTCCTTTTTGTTCTTGTTATGCTTTTAGCTGGATGAAAGTAACTGGACAATGGCACTCTCACCTCAGCAGACAGGAATGTTTGGGAATCTAGACACTTCCAATATGACAGAAGATGTCACCATGAGTGCTGTACTGCTGCGTGAGGATGATCCTGGGGAAGCTGGTGAGACAGGCTGAAGTATTCATAATAAGTGACCACACTTTCTGTGATATTTCTGTGATCTTCTGGGGGGTTGGTTGGTTTTGTTGTTTGATGTTGGGGAGTTTTTGTGGGTATTATTTTGCTGATACTTACTTGGCAAAACCAATCTTCTTCATAGAGTCACAAAATTGTCAGGGTTGGAAGGGACCTCAAGGATCAGCCAGTTCCAACCCCCCTGCCATGGCCAGGGACACCTCACACTACAGCAGGTTGCTCACAGCCACATCCAGCCTGGCCTTCAAAACCTCTAGGGATGAGGCCTCCACCACCTCCCTGGGCAACCTGTGCCAGTGTCTCACCACCCTCATGGGGAAGAACTTCTTCCTGACATCCAATCTGAATCTACCCACTTGCAGTTTTTGCTCCATCCCTCCTAGTCCTATCTCTGGCACCCTAAAAAAGTCCCTCCCCAGCTTTGTTGTAGCCCCCTTCAGATACTGGAAGGCTACAAGAAGGTCTCCTTGGAGCCTTCTCTTCTCCAGACTGAACAACCCCAACTCTCTCAGTGTGTCTCCATAGGAGAGGAGCTCCAGCTCTCTGCTCATCCTCCTGGCCCTTCTTTGAATGCCTTCCAGATATAAGTAGTTCATATCATCAGTGTTCTCCTTTAGATTTATGAAAGATGAGATACTTTGTCATCAGAAGGATTCTAGTTCTTGTGGTCAGTTGGCCATTTTTACCAAGCTATGCCTGACTAATATGTCTGTTTCTTCTTTAATCTCTTCTAGCTACTCTGAGCATGTACTCAGATTTCCTGCATTCCTTCCTGAAGCATACATCAACTACCATTTTTGATCTTGTGGATGAGTATGAAGGTATTTGTAACAGTCAGGTAAGTCATTTCCTTGGCTTTTTACTTACTCTGTAGTCCCTCCTGAAAGTAATGCTGCTATTTTACTTCAAGCTGAGAAGTCACAGGGCTTAACATAGATACTTTAATTCTTCCAGCTGGTTGCAGCCTTCTGAGCCAGTGAACACCAGACTGAGTAGCATCTCTTTCCTCATACACTGCTTTGGCACAGGACTACCCATTGTGTAGCTTGCAGAATGCTAAAAATGTCATCTGGCTGCTGTTTCACTGCAAGTGTCAAGTGACAATAAACATGAGCAGATGTAGAGATTTTGTTGTTGTTGATGATGGTAATAAGATGGATTAAAATGGACTTATTTTTCTCTGCTCTTAGTAAATAAAACCATTGTCTTAAGGGTTTACTGCTCCATGACTAACAAGCTGGCAGTAGAGATCTCAATATTAGAATTAAGGTTTTAGGGTTGGTCTTTTTTGTTTGGCTGCTGATTGACAGCTCAGAATCAGCAGGGACTGACAATTTGAAAGGAAGAGTGTGAGGGCTCCCTGCCCATGGCAGGGGGATTGGAACTAGATGACCCTTGAGCTCCCTTCCAACCCTGTCCATTCCATGATTCTATGATACTTCTATCAATAAGATCATGAGAGAGGTGGTCAAATCATTTTTAGTAGGAGACTTCACACCTGTGTCTGTGTGAAGAGAATGCTTCTGTGGTAGAAGGTTGCCAGCTCTGGTTTGTGCAGGTTTATTGTTGGGGCTGAGTTGGAGAACTCTGAGATCTTTAATGAGGCATGTACCACAGTTGTGCTCCCAAGTGGGAAGCAGACAAAAGAAGGAAAAGAAATGTGAACTTGGTTATTTTGTGAGGTGGTGGAATTTCTGAGCTGAAGTGGAAAAGACAGTCTCTTCCCTTCCTTCTGCTTGAGACTGTGGATACCATCTCCAAGGTCATGGAATGTGGAGTGGTTGTTTTAAGCCATGTGGAATTCAGAGGAGCCAGCTGTGTGTTGCTAAAGGCTCTACAGGAGTGAAGGATGCCCCTCCAAACATTGACTCTGATGTTGCTGACAGGGCTTGAGACTGGGGGTAGGGCACAGCACATCTGTCCTTAAGATGTACCCTGTAATCCTGTCCCCAGTGGCTCCTAACACCCCTGAACTCCTCTCATTTTCTGGGAGGTAATAGAAGATAACAAAAGACTGTGCTCTTCCCTCTGTGCACATCTCCTCCCTTGCACCACAGGGCTGCATCTCTTCCTTTCCCTTGCACCACAGGGGCACATCTCATTCTCTTCTCAAAATCTGTTGTTCACCTCCCACTTGAAAACTGATCAATGTTTTGATGCCTAACAAATTGGGTGTTGTTTGGGGCTGTTCTCAGAAGTAGTAGGAGCTCTGGAGCAAGCTACTGATGGACAAGACTTCATTGTCTTAAGCTTTCTTCATAATAACTAAAGGGGGGGAAATACAGGATTTCCTTTTGGTAGTACTATAAAGTGTGATAACCAACAACTTTGAGTTTCCTCATTTAATGGAGCTGGGAAAGGAAAGGTACCTTGCAGACACTGATAAATGCTGCCACAGACACCAGCAGGCCTGACTTCATGTTTGATATTGATGTGCATGGAAAAGAAGCTGAGGATTTATGGTGCTTTGGCTCTGGTTTGGTGTTGGGGGGGGTTAGTTTGGTTGGTTGGGGGTTTGGTTTGGTTGTTTTGTTGGATTTGGTTGGTTGTGTTGTTGGTTTGGTTTGGTTGGCTTTTTAAAAATTACTGGGTTTTGATGGTTTTCATTTTTGTTGGTTTCTTGTTTATTTTTTGTTTGGATTTTCAGGGGGTTTGTTGGGGTTTTTTGTTGTTTTTTTTTGGTTTTTTTGCTTGGGTTTTGTTGGGTTTTTGCTTTTTTGTTGTTTTTTTTTCTTGGGTTTTTTGTTGGTTTTTTTGCTTGGGTTTTTTGTTGTTTTTTTTGCTTGGGTTTTTTTGTTGTTTTTTTGCTTGGGTTTTTTTGTTGTTTTTTTGCTTGGTTTTTTTTGTTGTTGGGGTTTTTTTGCTTGGGTTTTTTGTTGTTTTTTTTTCTTGGGTTTTTTGTTGGTTTTTTTTGCTTGGTTTTTTTTTTCCTTGGTTTTTTTTTGTTGTTGTTTTGCTTGGGGTTTTTTGTTGGTTTTTTTTGCTTGTGTTTTTTTTTCCCCTTGGTTTTTTTTGTTGTTGTTTTGCTTGGGGTTTTTTGTTGTTTTTTTTGCTTGGGTGGTGTTTTTTTTTTTCCTTGGGTTTTGTTGGTTTTTTGCTTGGGTTTTTTTGTTGGTTTTTTGTTGGGTTTTTTTGCTTGGGTTTTTTTTTGTGGGTTTTTATCTTGGGTTTTTTGATGTTTTTTTTTGTTGGGGTTTTTTTGCTTGGGTTTTTGTTGGGGTTTTTTTTGCTTGGGTTTTTTTTGTTGGGGTTTTTTTGTTGGATTTTTTTTGCTTGGGGTTTTTTTGCTTGGGTTTTTTTTGCTTGGGTTTTTTTGCTTGGGTTTTTTTGCTTGGGTTTTTTTGTTGGGGTTTTTTTTGCTTGGTTTTTTTGTTGGGGTTTTTTTGCTTAGGTTTTTTTGTTGGGTTTTTTTTTCTTGTTTTTTTTGCTTGGGTTTTTTTGTTGGGGTTTTTTTGCTTGGGTTTTTTTGTTGGGGTTTTATTGCTTGGTTTTTTTGTTGGGGTTTTTTGTTGGTTTGTGGGGTTTTTGTTGGGTTTTTTTGTTGGTTTGGTTTTTTTGTTGGGGTCTTTTTTGTTGGGGTTTTTTGTTTGCCTTTTTGGTTGGGTTTTTTTGGATTTTTTTTTGGGTTGGGATTTTTGTTGGATTCGTTTGGGCTTTTTTGTTGGGGTGTTTGTTTTAGGGGGGGTTGGTTGGAGTTTTTTGTTGGGATTTTTGGTTGAGGTTTTTTCTTGGGTTTTTTTGTTGAGTTTGTGGTTTTTTGGTTGGGAATTTTTGGGGGGGGTTGTTGGTGGGGGTTTTTTGTTGGAGATTTTGGTATTTTGGGGGGGGGTTGTTTTGGGGGTTTTTGTTTATTTGTGGGGGTGGTTTTGCTGTGTTTGTGTTTTTTTAACTTTTTTTGGTTTTTTTTATTATCATTATTTTCCTTTTCCAACCCTCCCCAGTGGTTGCCTTCTCTCCCTCCAAGTCTTTCAGTGCTTTTTAATTGATCAACATAAGCTGCTTATATCCTGAGTTTGTACAGTGTGCTTTGAAACAAATCTATTCCTTTAGTGCATGACCTCTGGGCTGTGTTCATAATTAACTCTTAGTAATAATTAAGGGAATTGGTGCAGAATTATCATCTCTTCCAAAGAGGTAGATGATAATCACCCTTGGTTGATGAAAACACTCAGGATAATGAAAGTGTTGGGACACAGGGTGTAAGGTCAGGCAATAGTAACTCTGTGTGAATGGATTGATTGCAGGTGAATATATTAGGGAAGATTGTCTATCGTGCAACTCCTGGGCAGCAGAAGTTTTCCAAGACTGCCAGTGTCCTGTGGCTTCTCAAGCAGGAGATGGTAACTTGGAGACTGTTGTCCTCACTTTACAGGTAATGCCTTTGAAAAGTACTTGTACAATCCCAAGCACCAGTATAGGCTGGGCAGGAGCAGGCCTGAGGAAAAGGACTTGGGAGTGCTGGGGGATGAGAAGCTCAACATGAGCCAGCAGTGAGCACTTGCAGCCCAAAAAGCCAATCACAACCTGGGCTGCAGCAAGAGAAGCATAGCCAGCAGGTCAAGGGAGGTGATTCTCCCCCTCTACTCCACTCTGGTGAGACCCCACCTGGAGTACTGTGTCCAGTTCTGGAGCCCCTGTTACAGAAAGGATCTGGAGGTGCTGGAAGGTGTCCAGAGAAGGGCCACGAGGATGAGCAGAGGGCTGGAGCTCCTCTCCTGTGAGGACAGACTGAGGGAATTGGGGTTGTTCAGTCTGGAGAGGAGGAGGCTCTGAGGAGACCTCATTGTGGCCTTCCAGTATCTGAAGGGGCCTGCAAGAAAGCTTTCTCTTCACCTCTGGCCTAAACCTCCCCTGGCACAACTTTGTCCTCTTGTTCAGTTGGTGGTTGCCTGGGAGAAGAGACCAACCCTCACCTGGCTACAACCTCCCTTCAGGTAGTTGTAGACAGCAATAAGGTCTCCCCTGAGCCTTCTCTTCTAAACAACCCCAGCCTCACCTTGAGTATGCCCAGGGATGGGGCCTCAACTACCTCCCTGGGCAACCTGTTCCAGTGTTCCACCACCCTCATGGTGCAGAACTTGTTCCTGACATCCAATCTCAATCACCTCTTCTCTAGTTTGAAGCCATTGCCCCTTGTCCTATCTCCCCAGGCCTTTGTAAACAGTCTCTCTCCATCCTTCTTGTAGACCCCCTTCAGTCTGTTTATTCTCTTTGTACTGAAATGGAAGTTGCAGAGGGCCCTGTTCTTACTCTTACCTTGGCTACTGCTAGTGTTTTTAAGAAAGAACATTTGTCTAGAGGGCATTTTAAGCACCTTCACTGATGCATTCTGCTGAATTTCCTTAGCTTTTTGATCATTAACATTTTGCACTTTCATTTCCAGGGACAGAATACAGACTGCACTGGAAGATGAAAATGCCTTTGATGTCACAGTAAGCTTGGACTTTCTGGGTTTGGGTTTGTTTTAAACAATACAAAAAGTTAAATACAAACTAAATGCTTGCAAGTACTGAGATTGTAGAAATGAAATGCAGCCACTCAAAAGTCAAAGCTGAAAGAATGTAAACAAAAAATGAGGCTTCCTTGATATTTATCACAGCAAATGCTGTATTTATGTATGGTGCAAAGTGAATTTAAATACTTAGCTCAAAGGAGAAAATGGGAGTGTAAAGCCTATTGTAAACTCCACTTTGTTTTGTTCCCTTAAGTATTCCACAGGCACTTGAAAGGTCCACTGGAAATAATTAGCTGTTTTTTAGGGTTGCATCAGTAGCTGTAATGTTTCCACAGATCAGAGAGAATTTTGCTTTACCTAAAAGAGCATTTGGTCTCAGGCTGTCTAGCCTGTGCAATCCTCATTCCAATTTACCTCAAGAGAAATCCAAGTTTTTCAGCCTTCTTGTTTCAGCTGTAGTCCTCCTCTTGTCTATATCAAAGCAGTGATTCTCAGCCTGTGCTGCCAGAATGTGCTTAGGAAGACAAAACAATAAGTAATGAGCCTCTGCCTTTGTCAAATTTATGATCAGAGTTGCTTTTTTTAAACAGTCATAAAATACCTTCTTCTGGGAGTCCTGCTGCTAAAATGTCACTATTATTTTAAGTGCTGTTGTGCCAAAAGACAACCTCCTCATGCCTGTGTTTTATAGGAAGATGGATCTTCTCTTTTGGTTGCAAGTCTAATGAGAGCTAAACCAATGCAGGTCTAGGGAGGTTCTGTTCCCCTCTGCTCTGCCCTGCTCAGACCACACCTGCAATCCTGTGTCCAGTTTTGGGCTCCCCAGGTCAGGAGAGACAGAGACCTGCTGGAGAGAGGCCAAGGGAGAGCCAGGAGGATGCTTAGGGGACTTGAGCATCTGCCCTGTGAAGAGAGACTGAGAGCCCTGGGGCTGTTGAGTCTGGAGAAGAGAAGGCTGAGAGGGGATCTGATCAATGTCTATCAATATGTGAGGGCTGGGGGTCAAGTGGAGGGGGCCAAGCTCTTTTGGGTGGTGCACAGCAATAAGACAAGGAGCAATGGAGACAAACTTGAACAGAGAAGGTTTCAGCTCAATGTGAGGAGAAACTTCCTGACACTGAGAGTGACAGCCCTGGAGCAGGCTGCCCAGAGAGGTTGTGAAGTCTCCTTCTCTGGAGACTTTGCAAACCCCACCTGGCTGCATTGCTGTGTGGACTACCCTGAGTGATGCTACTCTGGCAGGGGGGTTGGACTGGATGATCTTTGGAGGTCCCTTCCAACCTCTGACATTCTGTGATTGCAGGATCAGGGTTCTGGGCTTGGATTTTTGGGGGGGAGTTTTGGTTTGATTTTTTTCACTCTCCATGTTAAGTGTCCCTGTTCTCTTGGGAAATGTCATCTTTTCTATGTATGCAGTAATTAAATGGGATTTTGGATAATATGAGTGGAACCAGTGGATCTCCTATGTAGAATCTTTCTGTGGTCAGTTTCAGTGTAACTGGAGATAAAAAGTTCTCCCGGTAAGGCAAATGTACTGTGTCATCCTTTTGGAAAACAAAAAGGGGTGGGGGAGAGTTTAGCATGCTGAACTTGGAGGAAGTTTACGAGTTAGTGTGTGTTCAGTTGGGTGTTTGTGGGTTTCTTGGCAAGTTGTCTTTTCCATGAAGTAACAATCAGCTGTTTCTTACACAGGTCTTAACTGCCAGTGAAAAAACACACGTAGACAACTTGTTCCAGAAGGACTCGCTTGTTCGACAAAGCCAGGTAGGAGATCAGGGTTTTGAGGTGACCAAGGGAAGTAGAGAGATCAGGAGACACTTAAATGTTTATGATGATGATGAAGGGACTGGAGCACTGGGGCTGTTTAGTCTGGAGAGGAGAAGACTGAGAGGGGATCTGATCAATGTCTATCAATAGCTGAGGGCTGGGAGTCAGGAAGGAAGGGACAGGGACAGCCTCTGCTCACTTGTGCCCTGGGATAGGACAAGGGGCAGTGGATGGGAACTAAAGCACCTCAACATGAGGAAGAACTTCTTGACTGTAAGGGTGACAGAGCACTGGAACAGGCTGCCCAGAGAGGTTGTGGAGTCTCCTTCTCTGGAGCCTTTCCAGCCCTGTCTGGATGTGTTCCTGTGTGACCTGTGCTGGATTCTATGCTCCTGCTCTGGCAAGATGGGAGAGGGGTTGGACTTGATGATCTTTGAGGTCTTTTCCAACCTTATTGATTCTATGATTCTATCTCCAGAGATCACTTCCAACCCTAAATATCCTGTGATCCTGTAATGCTAATGCTCTGTGCACTTCTAAAATCTCTTTCTCATACTTTTCATCATTATTATTACTTTTTTTTGCATTCACTGCAGGGGATTACTCTTTGTATGCATAAAAAAAGAATGCAAATGAGTTTCTAAAAGTCAGAAAAAATTTTCAGGCTAGCTTGGAGAGGACGGACAGCTGAGAGCTGTTTCCCTTTGGAGCATCTGTTACTGATGATGGTCACTAATAAGCCATTAAGTAGCACTGTATGAACTGCAGCATCTCATGAGAAATAGGGATCAAGTGACTGAATAACATTCACACTGGATATTTAAAAGGAAAGTGGAATAGTTAACAGTAGGCTGAACATGAGCCAGCAGTGTGCCCAGGGGGCCAAGAAGGCCAGTGGCATCCTGCCCTGTATCAGGAATAGTGTGGCCAGCAGGAGCAGGGAAGTCATTCTGCCCTGTGCTCAGCACTGGTTAGGCCACACCTTGAGTCCTGTGTCCAGTTCTGGGCCCCTCAGTTTAGGAAAGATGTTGAGATGCTGGAAGGTGTCCAGAGAAGGGCAACAAAGCTGGGGAGGGGTCTGGAGCACAGCCCTGGGAGGAGAGGCTGAGGGAGCTGCTGGGGTTGCTTAGCCTGGAGAAGAGGAGGCTCAGGGGAGACCTTCTTGCTCTCTACAGCTACCTGAAAGGAGCTTGGAGCCAGGTAGGGGTTGGTCTCTTCTCCCAGGCAACCAGCACCAGAACAAGAGGACACAGTCTCAAGCTGTGCCAGGGGAGGTTTAGGCTGGATGTTGGATAGAAGTTCTTCCCAGAAAGAATGATTGGCCATTGGAATGTGCTGCCCAGGGAGGTGGTGAAGTCACCATCACTGGAGGTGTTTAAGAGGAGACTGGGTGAGGCACTCAGTGCCATGGTTTGGCTGTTTAGACTTGGACTTGGTTGGACTTGATGATCTCAAGGGTCTTTTCCAACCTGGTTAATTCCTATTCTATTCTATATTTCTATTCTATATTTCTATTCTCTTCTTCAGGACGTGAGATGCCTTTGGTTACCATGTTGATAATGAGTAGGTCCAGAAATGAGGGAAAGAGAGATAAAATACTTTTTGTTGCATGTGTTTATAAAATGCAATTTAATTTTGTTCCAGCTGGTGGTAGATTGGCTGGAGAGCATTGCTAAGGATGAAATTGGTGACTTCTCTGATAATATTGAATTTTATGCCAAATCTGTGTACTGGTGAGTACAGCCTTTCTTTGACTACACTTGATTGGGAGCATATATGCAAAGTTCACAGGCACAAGCAGAATCACTCTAAAGAAGAGGATTTTTAAATGTTGCTCAGTACATTCACCACTTTTCTTTAAATTCTTATATAGAACCATAGAATTGTCAGGGTTGGAAGGGACCTCAAGGATCAGCCAGTTCCAACCCCCCTGCCATGGGCAGGGACACCTCACACTGCAGCAGGTTGCCCACAGCCACATCCAGCCTGGCCTTAAAGACTTTCAGACATGAGGCTTCCACCACCTCCCTGGGCAACCTGTGCCACAGGGATTGTCCTCTGGGACTGAGCTCTGGGGAGGCCACACCTTGAGTATTGTGTCCAGTTTTGGGCACCTCAGGACAAGAGAGATGTGGAGGTGCTGGAGCCAGGGCAGAGGAGGGCAAGGAAGCTGGGAAAGGCCTGGAGAATAAATGTGATGAAGAGCAACTGAAGGAGCTGGGGATGGTTAGTTTGGAAAAGAGGAGGCTGAGGGGAGACCTCCTGGCTCTCTACAGCTACCTGCAAGGACGTTGTGGAGAGGTTGGTGCTGGTCTCTGCTCCCAGGTCATTAGTGACAGAACAACAGGGAATGGCCTCAAGCTGCCACTGGGGAGGTTTAGACTGGACAGTAGGAAAGCTTTTTTTGAGGGCAAGAGTGGTCAGGGATTGGAATGTGCTGCCCAGGGAGGTGGTGGAGTCCCCAAGCCTGGCTGTGTTTGCAGGTGGTTTGGCTGTGGTGCTTGGGGCTATGGTTTGTAGGGTTCTGGGTTGGATCTGGTGATCCTGAGGCTCTTTGCCAACCCGAATGCCTCTGTGATCCTGGTATTTAACTTGTCAAACGCTGCACATTCACAGCAGTAACGCAGTCCATTGGTTAAACAAACCCAGCCTGGTGTGTCTTGTGTCTAACCACATGCCATGTAACTATAAAGATCTTCAATATTTGTGTCTTATGGAAAGATAGTTGCTTGAAAAACAACCAAAAAATATCCCATTTCTCTGCAAAACATTTCCCTGCCCTCAGGGAGAACACACTCCATGTCCTGAAGCAGCGACAGCTGAACACCTACATGGGAAGTTCTCGAGCTCTGGTAACAGAGTTGGTAAGTAGTATTTAAGCAGGAGGTTTGGTTTCAGAATGGTCTGGAAAGAGCAGTTGTGCTGTTTTCACAGCCTTCCACTGAGTTTTAGATAGTTGTACTATCCAAAAGTTATTGCACTACCTAAGACATTGTGAGGCAGGGCACCACTGGAGTTCTTTTTGGGATGGATGCCACTTCCATCCCCCCATCACAAGGGGTGGAAGTGGCATCCATACCCCCACACCCATGTGGTGAAGTGAATGGCTTTGTTAGTATTTTTTATGTCTGAAGGAAACTGATGTTCCTAATCAGAAAAAGATTATAATGGCTTTGTTAGTATTTTTTATGTCTGAAGCAAACTCATGTTCCTTACCAGAAAAGCTTATAAAACTCACTGGAAGCCCTTGCAGATAAGGGTTTGCTGTCTTCATACAGTAATTAGTACAATGAAACCAAGCCCTGATGGCATTCTGTGAGAACTGCTGTAGTGTAATTTAATAGGAGGGAAGTTAAGGAAAGAAAGGACTGTCTAGTAGGAGGTAATGAACAGTCATAGAAGATTAATTCAATTTGAGAGGGATCCAGGGTATTTATTGGCTTGAGAGCATGCTTGGATTAAATAGAAGCAAGTACAGTTGTTCTGAGAAGCCTTCTCAAAAAGTGATGAGAGACAGAAGGAGAAAGGATGTTTGAAGGTGAAGAGAGCTGGAAGATGAGAAGTTTGGGGCAAAACCCAAAGTGATGAAGTAAACAAATTGCAGTGACTCCCTTCTAATAGGAGCAATGGCAGAAGAGGAATAAAAGAAATGAAAGGCAGGGAAGTATCATGCTAGATATTAGATGGTTTGTACAGGTTGTTAAGCCAAGATGAAACAGTGACTCCAAATTATAAAGCAGGCCAGGAAATCATCACAAGAGATGTGTAAGGCATTGGATGGGTGGGTGGGTGGATGGATGGGCGGGTGGGTGGATGGATGGAGGGATGGATGGATGGATGGATGGATGGATGGAGACTTTCTTCCTTGCAGGATCCAGATGCTCCTATAAGACAGAAGCTGCCACTTGATGATTTGGACCAAGAAGATGATGTGAGGTTATTGAAGTATCTCTTCACTCTCATCAGAGCAGGAATGACAGATGAGGTGAGCTGCAGACAGTTGTCCTATCTTCTTGGCTAACTGCTGTAACTGATTTAAACCCTGCTAATAGAGCTAATGAAAAGCTGCTTACTAAACTGTCTGTTTGAATTTGGCTTATAGTGATGTAATATTCAATTTATTACCAGTCCTGACAGTAATGAACTACTAAATTAGTATTCTAACAAAATTTTGCATTTAGTCAAGTAATTCTGAGTGTGGAATAGATATTATGAGGGGAAAAATACATCTTCGGGGTTTTTTTGGTGGTGTTTAGAAGACTGATCTGGCAACCAATTCTTTTTTATATTAGGCCCTATGCATATATAATGACATCTGAGCAATGGGGGGGAAAGGGGGAAGAGACTTAGACTTAGGAATATGAATCACAGAACCACAGAATGTTAGGAGCTGGAAGGGACCTTGAAAGCTCATCCAGTCCAACCCCCTGCCAGAGCAGGAGCACCTAGAGCAGATCACACAGGAACACATCCAGGTGGGGTTTGAATATCTCCAGAAAGGGAGACTCCACAACCCTCCTGGGCAGCCTGCTCCAGTGTTCTGTCACCCTCACAGGGAAAACATTTTCCTCCTGTTTCCATGGAATTTCCTATGCCTCAGCTTCCACCACTGCCCCTTGTGCTGGCATTGGGCATCACCCAGCAGAGCCTGGCTCCAGCCTCTGGGCAATCACTTTGAGGGAAACCTATTTGTGTTAGGGCATAGACTGTTGAGTGTTGTTATGGGAAAGGTGGGATTGCTATTTTTAGAAGTGCATGAGGGGGATGGAAGGCCAAGTCAACTGGGAAATCCACTATTAGGTGAAAGATACAGACATGTTGGACCTTGTCCAGAAAAGGGCCACAAGGATGATCAGAGGGCTGGAGCTCCTCTCCTATGAGGACAGACTGAGAGAGCTGGTGTTGTTCAGTCTGGAGAAAAGAAGGCTTCAAGGACACCTTCTTGTGGCCTTCCAGTATCTGAAGGGGGCTACAAGAAAGCTGGGGAGGGACTTCTTAGGGTGGCAGGTAGAGATAGAACTGGGGGGAATGGAGCAAAAGTAGAAATGGGTGGCTTCAGGTTGGATGTTAGGAAGAAGTTGTTCCCCATGAGGGTGGTGAGAGACTGGCACAGGCTGCCCAGGGAGGTGGTGGAAGCCTCATCCCTGGAGGTGTTTGCAGCCAGGCTGGATGTGGCTGTCAGCAACCTGCTGTAGTGTGAGGTGTCCCTGCCCATGGCAGGGGGGTTGGAACTGGCTGAGCCTTGAGGTCCCTTCCAACCCTGACAATTCTGTGATTCTGAGGAAAAACAGATGACTTTCTTGAAGAGATGGATTATACATCCAAACAACAAGACAACACTTAAACTAAACTTACCAGAAGCATGCATGACAGCTATTTAGGATGAGACTGTAACATATTTCTGACATTGCTATAAATGCTGACTGAAAAACTAAGATGCTTAGTGAGGGGAGGGGAAATCACCACCGATGAGATTTCACTTCCTTAGAAATCTTTTGGTTGTTTTGAGTTGAAGATTCTTTGTGCCTATTTTTTGCACATCAGACTTTCTGAAAGAATTAACTATTTTAGTGCTGTTCAAGTTTTCAAAGGAGAGGCTGGGGGGGTTTTCCCACCTTGGAATCTGTTGCTGAGAAAATCCATTGTTTTTCAGGCACAGCGCTTGTGCAAGCGATGTGGTCAGGCCTGGAGGGCTGCAACTCTGGAAGGATGGAAATTGTACCATGATCCTAACAGAAATGGAGGTATCTACCTGTGTGGTTATTCTGGTTACTAATCAATCAAGCTAGCCCCACCAAAAAAATTGTTGTGGTTTGGATTTGCTACCCAGCAAATTGGAAACCATAGAATCAACCAGGCTGAAAAAGACCTCAAAGATCATCAAGTCCAACCTATTACCTAATACCTCCTGACAACTAAACCATGGCTCCAAGTGCCACATCCAAGCCTTTTTTGAACACCTCCAGGGATGGTGACTCCACCACCTCCCTGGGCAGCACATCCCAATGGCCAATCTCTCTTGCTGGGAAGAGCTTTCTCTTCACCTTCAGCCTAAACTTCCCCTGGCACAGCTTAAGACTGTGTCCTCTTGTTCTGGTGCTGGTTGCCTGGCAGAAGAGACCAACCCCCACCTGGCTCCAACCTCCCTTCAGGGAGTTGTAGAGAGCAAGAAGGTCTCCCCTGAGCCTCCTCTTCTCCAGGCTAAACAACCCCAGCTCCCTCAGCCTCTCCTCACAGGGCTGTGCTCCAGACCCCTCCCCAGCTTTGTTGCCCTTCTGGACACGTTCAAGTGTCTCAATGACCTTAAATTGAGGGGGCCCAGAACTGGACACAGGACTCAAGGTGTGGCCTAACCAGTACTGAGCACAGAGCAGAATGACCTCCCTGCTCCTGCTGGCCACAGTGTTCCTGATGCAGGCCAGGATGCCATTGGCCTCCTTGGCCACCTGGGCACACTGCTGGCTTATGTTCAGCTGGATGTCAACCACTACTCTCAGGTCCCTTTCTGCCTGGCTGCTCTCCAGCCACTCTGTCCCCAGCCTTTACAAAAGTAGACTAAATATAAAAGCATGAAAGGCAATAAACATACACAAAACTAACTTACATACACTTACAGTTCAACCATAGCACAAGACCCCCTTGGAGAATAATTCAGTTCCCTTCTCCACCCCTCTGGACACAAAGCCCAGAGGGCTGTACACAGCCAGCCTCAGTTATCTCTCCCCTCCCCTGTACCTCACAGGCCAAAACAGAAGACAGTCAGCCAGCATGCAGGGTCAGAAGGCAGAGTTAGAGCATCCAAAAGGAAAAGCAGGAGGCAGCCCAGAGAGAGAGAAATAAGTTTGTGCTGCAGAATAGGGTATATTCAGCAGTCCAGTGGAGTGAGATAAACTTACTTTGCATTGTTCTGTGTCCAGCCTCTAAAGGCTGTCCATCCCTAGACTCAAATTCTTTGGAAAGCCTTATTTAACAGCTAATTGCCCTAAACTGTAACACTGCTTCAAAGTGCATTTGACAGAGGTAGAAATAAGCTAAGCTTTCAAAATGCTGTAACTTCAAGATAAGCATTTACCAAACTCTACCAAACTTCCCCTGCGGTCCAGGTGAAAGCAGCAAAACGTTTTGGGAAGAGTTCCAAAGGGGTCAGCATTGGGTTGCTCACAGAAAATAGGCTTTTTGCTGTTACTGATGTCTCTCCTTTTTGAACTGGTTTGTTTTAATTGTCCTCTGAATGTAGGCAATGAGCTGCAGCCTGTTCAAGGGAATCCATACAGGTGCATCTGGAAGATATGTTGCTGGCGTATGGCCGAAGAGGTAAGAGGATGCTGCTCTGCTCAGGATTTGTCATGGTTTGAGCTGACAGAAAGGTGTTTTACCCCAAAGGTGCACAAGAAAAACACTCACACTCTTTACAAATATGTGTATATATATATAAAAAAAACCAAAAGGTGTTCAGGGAAAAAGGGAATGGCTTGGAGTGCCACGTCCAATCCTTTTTTGAACACCTCCAGGGATGGTGACTCCACCACCTCCCTGGGCAGCACATTCCAGTGGCCAATCTCTCTTGCTGGGAAGAACTTTCTCCTTACCTCAAGCCTGAACTTCCCCTGGCACAGCTTGAGGTTGTGTCCTCTTGTTCTGGTGCTGGTTGCCTGGGAAATGTCTGACTCTTACTTGTTTGGTTGAAAGTGAGGCTGCTGACACTAACTCTGACTTTCAGCTTGCCTTAATTGCCTGGAAAAGGAAAACTGTTGCTTTCTTTCCAGGTCATTTATAAATTTTTTCAGGCAAGCTGCAAGGGGGTGCCAAGTGGAGGGCAAGTCACTTGCACTTCTGATTTTGGCTCCTGATGTGTCCTGTGATCTTCCATCTTGGAAGCTGTTAGATGGAACATTTTGCAATGGATTTAGCCTCTAGTAGAATGTAAAGTGACTAGAAAATGTGCATGCTTTGGAATTAAACATCTCTTGGTTTGTTTGTTGGTTTTTCTTCTGCTTATTTTAGGAGCAGTTTAATAGATATGAGAGAGCAATCTATGCAGCTCTGAGTGGCAACCTCAAACAGGTATGTTAAGCCTCCTTCCTCATGAAGGAATACTGCAGTTTCTAAATATTGTACTTTTAAAGGTCAAGAAGGCAGGACAATGGCAAACATTTACTGCTTTAGCAGACAGGTTCACAGGCTCACAGGATGTTAGGGGCTGGAAGGGACCTCTGGAGATCTTCCAGTCAAACCCCCCTGCCAGAGCAGGACCTTGGAGTCCAGCAGATGTCACACAGGAAAACTTCTACACAGGGCTGGAAAGGCTCCAGACAAGGAGACTCCACAACCTCTCTGGGCAGCCTGCTCCAGTGCTCTGTGACCCTTACAGTGAAGAAGTTCTTCCTCATGTTGAAGTGGAACTTCCTGTGCTATAGTTGACATCCATTGCCCCTTGTCCTATCCCAGGGCACAAGTGAGCAGAGGCTATCCCTGTTCCTTCCTGACCCCCAGCCCTCAGATATTGATAGACATTGATCAGATCCCCTCTGTCTTCTCCTCTCCAGCTTAAACAGCCCCAGGGCTCTCAGCCCTATTCCTGCTGTTATTCCTGCTGAGAATCAGTACAGACAGTTGTAGTGTTCCTGGTTTAGTTCTTTTCTAGTTTAGCATTATTTAAGAGCTTACATAGTCACTTTCCTGCTCAGGTAGAGTGTTTTTACAGGCAAGTTGGTGTATCCTAAGATGATTCTGTACCCAAATTTCACTATCAATAGCTTTTACACTCTGTATGATGCTGTCATCTTTAAGTAGTTCTCTCTTTGCATTAGTTTTAATGCTCCAGATGTTTTTGTGCTCTCCCACTCCTAACTGGTGAAGTTTGAACTTGATTTTTTTTTCCAAGAACAATGAGGAGCACTGCAGACCATCACAAAAATTTCCTTGCTGTTAGAGTAATCAGTGGTAAGCTTCTGCTAGAGGAGCTTAATTTCCCACCCTGCCATCTTGGTATGATGTAGTAGAAGTACAGCTCATTCTGAAAATCCAAGAAAGGGGAGTAGAGAATACTTTCAACCTTTGTTAAATGAAATGTCAACAAAAAAGTTCTTCCACAGGAGCACAGGCATTGTAAAGTGACAGATTTGTGGAACAGGAGATAGCTTCTCATGGCAGAGCAAAAAGACATTTAATGAAAGTAAATTTCAGTGGCTTCAGTGAAGTTCAGTAACTTCCATTGCTGGTTTTTTTTCATTACTGTAAGAGAGAAGTGTTTCATGAAATGCTGTGTTTTCCCTGGCTCTTGGCCCAGGGTTTCACTGCTGAAAGAGCCTGGCAAGATGGAGGGGAGAGCTGGATAGAAAACTCATTATATCACCCCAGCAGTGGTACTCCCTTCCTCCTACCCTAACTACTGCACTGAGAGCCTGGCAAGATGGAGGGAAGAAAAGGATGTAAAAGTCATTCTATCACCACAGCAGTGGTAATCTCTTCCTCCTACCCTAACTACTGCACTGAGAGCCTGGCAAGATGGAGGGAAGAAAAGGATATAAAAGTCATTCTATCACCACAGCAGTGGTAATCTTTTCCTCCTACCCTAACTACTGCACTGAGACTTGTGCAAGCATGACCTAAACCAGTAAGGCAAAGCGATCCTGCTGAGAAATGATCAAGTAGACCAATGGATAGTCTTAGAATAGAATAAGAATAAGAATAAGAATAGAATAGAATAGAATAGAATAGAATAGAATAGAATAGAATAGAATAGAATAGAATAGAATAGAATTAACCAGGTTGGAAGAGACCTTTGAGATCATCACGTCCAACCTATCACCCAACACCACCTAATCAACTAAACCTGGCACCAAGCACCCATCAAGTCTCTTCCTAAACACCTCCAGGGACAGTGACTCCACCACCTCCCTGGGCAGCACATTCCAATGGCCAATCTCTCTTGCTGGGAAGAACTTTCTCCTCACCTCCAGCCTAAACCTCTCCTGGAGGAGCTTGAGACTGTGTCCTCTTGTTCTGGTGCTGGTTGCCTGGGAGAAGAGACCAACCCCCACCCTGGCTACAACCTCCCTTCAGGGAGTTGTAGAGAGCAAGAAGGTCTCCCCTGAGCCTCCTCCAGGCTAAGCAACCCCAGCTCCCTCAGCCTCTCCTCACAGGGCTCGTGCTCCAACCTTTATCTTTCTGAGGTGGTACAGAAGGTAGGGAATGGTGTCAGAGTGGTGCTGCCTCTGGGAGGAGGATCAGACAATTTCTGTTGCCTACCTTGGGTGTAAAATGATGAAGGAGCTAGAGCATTATGGAGTGGAAAGACATTTTGTATCCTCCTTTGCTGAAGTAAAGGCTGCTGTTCCTTAGGGTTATTAGTCTCCTTTGGTGCCTGGAAATCTGATCCTAAATTTGATAGTTGCTGTGTTCAGATTCTGATAGTTGACCATTTCGTGATAACTTTTGCTCTGTGTTTGTCTGCTTGTTTCATCTGTAGCTTCTTCCAGTCTGTGACACCTGGGAAGATACAGTTTGGGCATATTTCAGGGTCATGGTGGACACTCTGGTTGAGCAGGAAATACGAACCTCAGTGGTAACTGCAGAGGAGATGGAGGAGCTCCCTAGGGATTATTTAGAAACAAAGTAAGTTTTAAGTACAATTACTCTCCCAGCCTGAACAAAGGGTCCTGTATGATATGTCTGGAACATTCAAGGTAATATTTTTTTGCCTCTTCTCTCCTTTGAAGCTGGACTTCAGAAAAAGTTTTTGAAGAACTTCAGGCAACAGACAAAAAGGTAGATATGACCTCAAGTGTTTGTCCTCACAGTTTGCTGGTTTTAACTATTCACTGCTTCTTCCTACACTATTTTAAGGAAGTGCT
Organism: Colaptes auratus; assembly: GCA_015227895.2. Lineage (NCBI taxonomy): Eukaryota > Metazoa > Chordata > Aves > Piciformes > Picidae > Colaptes > Colaptes auratus. The sequence goes on from CM037632.1 coordinate 4,203,961, forward strand.
CAAATGTGCACAGTGACTGAGGTATTTAGGTCTTCTACCTCTGTAATGTGTAATTTCTGGATTCAAATAGACTTTTCTGCATGGTGCCATCTTTTAATGATGAAAAAGATACAGGTTTGGTCATGTCCCCTATCTGCCAGACTGGCTGGGTGTCCTGAGCAGCCAGCTGACTGTCAGGTGTTGTCAGACATACCAAGCAGGCAGAGTAAATCAGCTACTTAACACTTTGATGAAATGGACAAAGATTGGTTACACACTGGTTTCGTTACAGGAGGTTGCAGTTTGTGTTGTAGGAGGTCTGTGTGTGTATTTCAAAACAGGCCTTGCAACATGTGTAAGCATTGAAATCATGGAATCACAGAACTGGCACCTCATGGCAGGGGGGTTGGAACTAGATGATCCTTGTGGTCCCTTCCAACCCTGACTGAAACTATGAAACTATGAACTGGACACAGTGCTCCAGGTGGGGTCTCACCAGAGTGGAGCAGAGGGGGAGAATCACCTCCCTGGCCATGCTGGCTCTGCTTGTTTTGCTGCAGCCCAGGCTCTGGTTGGCTTTCTGTGCTGCAAGTGCTCACTGCTGGCTCATGTTGAGCTTCTCATCCCCCAGCACCCCCAAGTCCTTTTCTTCAGGGCTGCTCTCAAGCAGGCAGCTTCAACAGGCTCTGTATCTGTGTTACTTTCAACACTCTGGTCACTTAATTTCACTCAAGATGAAATATCTAGCTTGTATATTAATTTAGTAAAGATTGCATTGAAATTACACTTCCTTGTATTTGATGGAATAGACACAGAGCACTTCAGCATATTGCTAAGACAAAAACATGTTGAAAGGCAGCTCACAGATTGCTGAAGTCAGCCACATATATACTCATCTGCTTTTGCTTTCCTCATGCAATCCCTGAATTGTAATTCAGGCATTAAATCCTCTCCTGGAAAAAAGATTAAAATCTCTCCTCAAGTGAATTTCTGCAGGCCTTTCCTTTAAGGAGTTGTACAGGTTGATGCTTCTCCTCCTGTGACTTTGTAGAATCTGTTCTCTGTAACATCCTTATTTATTCCTCTCTTGGGAGCAAGAAGCCCTTAGTCTTGGATCTCTTTCAGGAGAGTATTAACCCCACAGATCTATATGCTGATGCCTTCTTTCAGTTTGTCAATATCCTTGTAATGTGGCACTGAGGCAGCAAGTGCCTTTTCTCCTGCTTTTTATGCAGAGTACCCTTTGAAACAGGGTGGATTTTTTTTCCCTCAGGAACCTTTGCTTTATTTATAAGCCTGCTTTCTTTAGACATTATGCTATAAGGTTTTATTCAAAGCTTGAACTTTCTTTTTCTCTCCCCAGAGGGTTATAGAGGAGAACCAAGAACACTACCATGTGATTCAGAAATTCATTATCCTGGGAGATGTGGATGGTGAGTTTTCCTTCAAGTGATTTGTAAATGTCAACTGACTATATCTAGTGACCTTTCCAGAAACTTTTATCTGAATGGATTTTAAAAGCACACAATAGGTGAATTCCACCCAGAAGCTAAGCTGCTTCTTTAATCAAGAGCTGCAGGGACTTCCTGGGGTTTGACATAGAAGGTAGCTGTCAAAGAAGACAGGAAATGTAAATGTGCCAGCAGCAGTCTCACTTATAGCCTCGAATTTTCTCTGAGAAATGGCAGAATACATGCAGCAGATTCATAAATTCATAGATTCATAGAATGGCTTGGCTTGGAAGGGACCTTGAAGGTCATCCAGTCCCAACTCCTCTGCTATGGGCAGGGACACCTTCCACAGGCCCAGGTTGCTCCAAGCCTCATCCAACCTGGCCTTGAACACCCCCAGGGAAGAGGCATCCACAACCTCCCTAGGCAGCCTGTTCCAGTGTCTCAACACCCTCACTCCAAAGAACTTCTTCCTAATCTCCAGTCTAAATCTCCCCTCCTCAAGCTTAAAGCCATTCCTTTTTTACCTGTCACTACAAGCCCTTGTAAAAATCCATTCCTGGCTTTCTTGTAGGCCCCCTTCAGGTACTGGAAAGCTTCTCTAAGGTCTCCCCAGAGCCGCCTTTTCTCCAGGCTGAACAGCCCCAACTCTCACAGCCTGTCCTCATAGGAGATATGCTTCAGCCCTCTGATCATCTTTGTGGCACTTCTCTGCACCCACTCCAGCTGTTCCATGTCCTTCTTAAGCTTGGGGCGCCAGAGCCCCACTGCCCCTTTGTTACCAGAAGCAAAACAGCTAAATCTTTCCCAAACTATTGCGGCTCTGCTGTGTTGGCCTGTGGAGGTCACATTACTCTTGCTGAACAAATGCATGGGTTTGAAGTTATTTCTTAGGTGTTTGGGGTTTTTTCACCAGGATACTGTTAATACTGATGTTCCCCTGGTGGCTGTAGGTTTGATGGAAGAATTTAGCAGGTGGCTTTCCAAAGACAGAAGTGTGCTCCCTGGACACCTCCTTCGTTTCATGACGCATCTCATTTTGTTCTTCCGGACCTTGGGCCTACAGACCAAGGTGAGCTCACTGGTGTGCTTGAGAAGAGCCTGGAAGAGGCACTCAGTGCCATGGTTTAGTTGATGAGATGGTGTTGGGTGAGAGGTTGGACTGGATGGTCTCTGAGGTCTTTTTCCAACCTGGTGAATTCTGTATTTGCTTTGTTGTCATAGCAATGCTTAGTCTTTGAAGTAGAATCATAGAAACAAACCTTTCTTGTACATTTTTCAGTCAGTAGAATCACAGAATCAATAAGGTTGGAAAAGACCTCAGAGATCATCAAGTCCAACCTATTACCCAAGACCTCATGACTAATCCATGGCTTCAAGTGCCATGTCCAATCCCCTTTTGAGCACCTCCAGGGATGGGGACTCCACCACCTCCCTGGGCAGCACATTCCAATGGCCAAATCTCTCTTGCTGGGAAGAACTTTCTCCTCACCTCCAGCCTAAACTTCCCCTGGCACAGCTTGAGACTGTGTCCTCTTGTTCTGGTGCTGGTTGCTAGAGAGAAGAGACAAACCCCTACCTGGCTCCAAGCTCCCTTCAGGGAATTGGAGAGAGCAAGAAGGTCTCCCCTGAGCCTCCTCTTCTCCAGGCTAAGCAAGCCCAGCTCCCTCAGCCTCTCCTCACAGGGCTGTGCTCCAGACCCCTCCCCAGCCTCATCGCCCTTGTCTGGGCACGTTCAAGTGCCTCAATATCCTTCTTAAATTGAGGGGCCCAGAACTGGACACAGGACTCAAGGTGTGGCCTAACCAGTGCTGAGGACTTCCCTGCTCCTGCTGGCCACACTCTTCCTGATGCAGGCCAGGATGCCATTGGCCTTCTTGGCCACCTGGGCACACTGCAGGCTCATGTTCAGCCTACTATCAACCAGTACCCCCTGGTTCCTTTCTGCCTGGCTGCTCTCCAGCCACTCTGTCCCCAACCTGTAGCACTGCATGGGGTTGTTGTGGCCAGAGTGCAGCACTCAGCACTTGGACTTGTTGAATGCCATCATGTTGGACTCTGCCCATCTGTCCAGCTTGGCAAGGTCCCTCTGCAGAGCCCTTCCACCCTCAAGCAGATCAGCTCCTGCTCCCAATTCGGTGTCATCTGCAAATTTACTTGATCAGCCCTCAGCAGATGTCAGAGGGAAGGTTAATGAAGTGTTTATAAGATTCCTGATTTGATGTTTGAGTACAGCTCCTATAGGTTTATGCTGAGATGAAGATCTCTAATTTTACTTACATACATGAAATTAAAGTGATCATTTTTCACAGTGTGGAGTCTCAGCTAAAGCAGTCTCAGGTGCTTGGAGTACACCTTGGTTGTTTAGTATAGGCTGTTACAGGTGGAACAGGTGATATTTAAGCTCTGTATGTAGGAATATGAACATTTGCCATAACACAACAGTGCATGGAGCACACTGCAGGAGTCCTCTGTTCCCCTGGCATTTTATTGATTGATTAAAAGAATTGGTGAAGTGGAAAGATTTGAAAAACAATTCCAGAAGTAACTTTCCAGTTAGACCAAAAACTGTATTATCCAGTGGCTGAATCCATGGAGAACTAAGTCTTTGAACCAAAAGACACATTTTGTTAATCACTCTCCTAGGGAAACAGTTCTTCCAGCTGTTTGAATGTGTGGATTACTGGAGCAGGGATAAGCAAATAACCTTTTATCTGTGTGGTAGTAGTAGGCTGCAGAGGTGGTGGTGGTGGTTCTTCAGTGGTGTGGGTTTGGTTTTTATTGGCCACATTGTCTGATTTAAAAGTGAATTTCCATCTCTTTGCATTAAGGAGGAGGTTTCTGTTGAAGTCCTCAAGACCTACATTCAGGTAAGCTTTCAAAACAACTGTTAGCTTTTTTCCTAATGCAATTTAAACCTTAAGGAGCCTTGAGAATACAGGATGGAAAAGAGCTATGACACAGTCATTGCTTTTCTCAAGAGGTACATGGAAGCTTGCCTAACAGAGTTTCTGTCAGCAGTGCTTAAATGACAATTTTATTGATTCTTGTTTGGAAGCTGAGAAGGGGAATATCCCTGTGTCAGAACAGAACCACCAGAAATCTGTTGCACATTTATCACAGAGTCACAGAAACACTCAGGTTGGAAAAGAGACTCAGGGTCACCAAGGCCAACCCAGAACCCTACTCTACAAGGCTCACCCCTAAACCACAGCCCCAAGCACCACAGCCAAACCACCTGCAAACACAGCCAGGCTTGGGGACTCCACCACCTCCCTGGGCAGCACATTCCAATGCCTGACCACTCTTGGCCTGAAAAAAGCTTTCCTGATGTCCAGTCTAAACCTCCCCAGTGGCAGCTTGAGGCCATTCCCTCTTGTTCTATCACTAATGACCTGGGAGAAGAGACCAGCACCAACCTCTCCACAACCTCCTTGCAGGGAGTTGTAGAGAGCCAGGAGGTCTCCCCTCAGCCTCCTCTCTTTCACACTAACCATCCCCAGCTCCTTCAGTTGCTCTTCATCAGATTTATTCCCCAGGCCCTTCCCAGCTTCCTTGCCCTCCTCTGCCCTGGCTCCAGCACCTCCACATCTCTCTTGGATTGAGGTGCCCAGCACTGAAGGCAGTACTCGAGGTGCTATGTTGTCACACTGCAGTGTTCACCCAGAGGAATGTGTATGTTACTGTGGTAGCTTTAGGCTATGCCTTTAACGCTGGGGGGTGGAATTTCAACTCACCACAGTTTGTCTAAACCTTTGCTCCTTCCTCTGCAGAGGCTGATATCTGAGAAGCACACAGACTTGATAGCTTTTTATGTCAGCCACCTGCCCCCAGAGCTGGCTGTTGCTCAGTATGCTTTGTTCCTGGAAGATGTCACTGAAAGTGAGCAACGCCACCACTGCCTGGAGTTAGCAAAAGATGCAGGTGAGAGGTGCTGCTATTCCAGGATATTATTTTGTCTTTCAGTAGCTTTTCATGCCAGATCTAGCTTTGAAGATTGATGCTGTTTCCTTCCTGTGCCTTTCAATTGAAGGTAATTTACTGATCACTCCTCAAGTAGGTTTTTCTTTAACTAACCTGGAATGGTCATTCCTTTTCTGAATTAAGCTAAGTATCACTTTTACTTCTGGGTTATGTCCAAACACAGCAAGAAGTAAATGCCAGATGCCTGTCTCAAATTTATGCTTGAAGCTTAGCATCAGAGGATGAAAGGATGTTAGGGGTTGGAAGGGATCTCTGGAGGTCATTGAGCAGAGCAGGCCAGAGCAGAAGCATAGAATCCAGCACAGGTCACATGGGAACACATCCAGACAGGGCTGGAAAGGCTCCAGAGAAGGAGACTCCACAACCTCTCTGGGCAGCCTGTTCCAGTGCTCTGTCACCCTTACATTCAAGAAGTTCTTCCTCATGTTGAGGTGGAACTCCTGTGCTGGTGTTGATACCCATTTCCCCTTTCCTATCCCAGAGCACAAGTGAGCAGAGGCTGTCCCTGTCCCTTTCTTTCTGATCCCCAGCCCTCAGCTATTGATAGACATTTGACCAGGTCCCCTCTCAGTTTTCTCCTCTCCAGACTGAACAGCCCCAGGGCTCTCAGCCTCTCCTCACCAGGCAGTGCTGCAGTCCCTTCAGCATCCTTGTAGCCCTCCCTTGGACTCTCTCCAGCAGATCCCTGTCCCTCTTGGACTGGGGAGCCCAGAACTGGAGGCAATATTCCAGGTGGGACCTCATTAGGCAGAGTAGAGGGGAAGGAGAACCTCCCTGGATCTTCTGGACACACTCCTCTGAATGCACCCCAGGACCCTATTGGCCTTCTTGGCCCCCAGGGCACATTGCTGTCCCATGCAGAACTTGTTGCCCACCAGCACTCCCAGGTCCTTCTCCACAGGGCTGCTCTCCAGCAGATCCCCTCCCAGCCTGTACTGCTGCAGTTTATTCTTCCTTCTCAGGTGCAGGACTCAGCACTTGCCCTTGTTGAACCTCATCAGGTTCCTCTCTGCCCAGCTCTCAGTCTGTCCAGATCTCTCTGAATGGTTGCACAGCCCTCAGGTGTCTCAGCCAAGCCTCCCAGTTTGGTATCATCAGCAAACCTGCTGAGCAGACTCTGTCTGTCCCCTCATCAGTGTCATTAATGAAGATGTTGGCCAGGACCATACCTGATACATTCAGAGTCCTGTCAGGATTGGAGTCAGTGGTCTTAGCTGACAGTATGCTGGTCTGTAAGCTGTATTTATATGCTGCTCTGCAGCACAGAGTGAAAGACTTTCTGCTTCTCTTACTCTTTTTCCCATAGCCTCTGTTACCTCAAACATCATTCTTCTGAAACACCTGTGATTATATTGTGTATCTCAGAAGCTTATGATTTAGTCTGACAATGTGAGTGGAGATGGATAATAATTGCTAGCAGAAAAGAGTAAGGTCAACACCTGGGGTCTGAAATTGATTTAGTGGCAAGTGTGGATTTCATGATCACTCTCACAGAGCTCTTCCTTCATCCAGGTCTGGATGTTGCCACCATAACCAAAACCGTTGTCGAAAACATCCGCAAGAAGGACGCTGGTGAATTCAGTCACCATGACCAGATGTTGGATACAGGCACAACAGAGGTGAGTGTGCTTCTGAGGGCAGATCTTCACTTCCCAGTCAGCTACCAGAGCCTTTTTTTTCAACTACAGAATCTTGGTGCTTGCAGGTGGATCGCCTGAAAATAGACGTGATCGACTGGCTCGTGTATGACCCTGCACAGAGGGCAGAGGCACTGAAGCAGAGCAATGCAATCATGAGGAAGTTCTTAGGTACTCAATTTCACAACTGTTGCAGACTTTGTAAATGTCAGCTTTGTTCTCGTGGGCTCTTGCCACTACCTGTGATACAGTTTTGCATCCAGGCTGTTCAAAAGCAGGTAGAGGTTGCCCAGGGCCCCATCGAGCCTCACCTTGAATATCTTCAGGGAAGGGGCCTCAACCACCTCCCTGGGCAACCTGTTCCAGTGTTCCACCACCCTCCTGGTGAAAAACTTCTTCCTGATACCTGATACTGAGTTTGTATGAGGTTTAACAAGGCCAAGGTCAGGGTCCTACACTTTGGCCACAATAACCCCATGCAGCACTACAGACCCCATACAGACACTCCAGAGTGGCTGGAGAGCAGCCTGGCAGAGAGGGACCTGGCAGTGCTGGCTGACAACAGGTGAACATGAGCCAGCAGTGTGCCCAGGGGGCACAGAAGGCCAATGGCATCTTGGCTTGGATCAGCAATAGTGTGGCCAGCAGGGCTAGGGATGGAATTCTGCCCTGTGCTGGGCACTGGTGAGGCCTCACCTCAAGCACTGTGTGCAGCTCTGGGCCCTCACTGCAAGAGAGATCTTGAGGTGTTGGAGGAGGTCCAGAGGAGAGCAACCAGCCTGGGGAAGGGACTGGAGGGAAAGTGAGGAGAGGCTGAGGGATCTGGGGGTGTTCAGCCTGGAGGAGACTCAGGGGGGGACCTTATCACACTCTACAAGTACCTGAAGGGAAGCTGCAGTCAGGTGGGGGTCAGGCTCTTGTGCCAGGCAACTTGTGACAAGAGGAGAGGGCATGGCCTGAAGCTGTGCCAGGGGAGGGTTAGGTTGGATGTTAGGAAGCACTTCCTGATGGAAAGGGGAATTAAAGACTGGGATGGACTGCCCAGGGAGGTGGTGGAGTCACCATCCCTGGAGGTGTTTAAGGCCAGATTGGATGTGGCACTCAGTGCCATGGTCTGGTCGGTGGTGTTAGGTCACAGGCTGGGCTTGGTGATCTCAGAGGTCTATTCCAGCCTCAGTAATTCTGTGATTCTGTACCCTCATAGCATCCAAGAAACATGAAGCTGCAAAGGATGTGTTTGTGAAGATTCCCCAAGACTCTATAGCAGAAATATATAACCAGTGGGAAGAGCAGGGAATGGACACTCCCCTGCCAGCCGAGGACGACAACGCCATACGGGAGCACCTGTGTATTCGGGCGTATCTGGTGAGTGCCAGAGATGCTGCAGTCCAGGGCATGGCTTAGAAATAATGGTGGTGAAACGTTGAGCTTTGTCCATTGGATTTCATTCCTGATTTCCTGGATGCACTGCCACTGAGCATGTAATTTGATTTGCCATTGGAATGGGCTGCCCAGGGAGGTGCTGGAGTCGCCGTGCCTGGAGATCGTCAAGAAGAGACTGGGTGAGGCACTTAGTGCTGTGGTCTGGTTGATTGGATAGGGCTGGGTGATAGGTTGGACTGGATGACCTTGGAGGTCTCTTCCAACCAGGTTGATTCTATGATTCTGTGATAATCACTGTCTTGTACTTTGATGAGTCCACACGGTCTGATACTATTCTGATACTATTCCAGGAAGCCCACGAAAGCTTTAATGAGTGGTTTAAGCACATGAACTCAGCTCCACAGAAGCCTTCTTTGTTGCCACAAGCAAGTTTCACTGAAAAAGTAGCTCATGAACATAAAGAAAAGAAGTTTGAGGTAAGGAAAAGTTCCAGGTTGTTCACTACAAACATTTATATTCCTTGCATAGGAGGCAGTCTTAGCTGAATGAAACTGAGTAGAAGGTTGCTGATTTGTGTTGTTGAAGAACTCTTATAAATAATTCTATTTTTATGTTGAGAGAGTGTGAGACAGTAGAAGAGTAATGGCACAGGGAATTCTTAGGTACTTTCCTTATGTGACTCAGCCTTACATATAACACTGTAACATGTGCCTTATGAGGAAAGGCTGAGAGCCCTGTGGCTGATTAGTCTGGAGAGGAGAAGACTGAAAGGGGATCTGATCAGTGAGCCAGCAGTGTGTCCTTGCAGCCCAGAAAACCAATCACATCCTGAGCTGCATCAAGAGAAGCATAGCCAGCAGGTCAAGGGAGGTGATTCTCCCCCTCTGCTCTAGCTCTGGTGAGACCCCTCCTGGAGTACTGCCTGCAGTTCTGGAGCCTCTATTACAGGAAGGATCTGGAGGTGCTGGAAGGTGTCCAGAGAAGGGCCACGAGGATGAGCAGAGGGCTGGAGCTGCTCTCCTGTGAGGACAGACTGAGGGAGTTGGGGCTGTTCAGTCTGGAGAAGAGAAGGCTCCAAGGAGACCTAATTGTGGCCTTCCAGTATCAGAAGGGGCTACAAGAAAGCTGGGGAGGGACTTTTTGGGGTGTCAGGGAATGACAAGACTGGGGGAATGGAGCAAAACTAGAAATGGGTAGATTGAGATTGGATGTTAGGAAGAAGTTCTTCAGCATGAGGAAGGTGAGAGACTGGCACAGGTTGCCCAGGAGGTGGTGGAAGCCTCATCCCTGGAGGTTTTTGAGGCCAGGCTGGATGTGGCTCTGAGCAGCCTGATCTAGTGTGAGGTGTCCCTGCCCATGGCAGGGGAGTTGGAACTGGCTGATCCTTGAGGTCCCTTCCAACCCTGACAATTCTGTGATTCTATTGATAATGTCTATCAATATCTGAGGGCTGGGGGTCAGGAAACAAGGGACAGGGACAGCCTCTTCTTACTTGTGCCCTGGGATAGGACAAGGGGCAATGGATATAAACTCCAGCACAGGAGGTTCCACCTCAACATGAGGAAGAACTTCTTCACTGTGAGTGTGACAGAGCACTGGAACAGGCTCCCCAGAGAGGTTGTGGAATCTTCTTCCCTGGAGACTTTCTAGCCCCATCTGGATGTGTTCCTGTGTGACCTGTCCTGGATTCTATGGTCCTGCTCTGGCAGGGGACTTGGACTCAGTGATCTCCAGAGGTCCCTTCCAACTTCTAAGATCCTGTGATAAGAGTGAATAACGTGTTGGTTGTCATTAATGTGGAACTGATTCTGCTATTAACTCTTCCTTACTCTTGTGTTTGTCACATTTTCTTTTCTAGAAGATGCTGCTGTTTTGTTTGTTTTGCCCAAAGTGCTTTTGGCATGTCTGGCCAGTATGAAGATATGTATTCAGTTCTTGGGGTTGTTTTACAAGCATGGCAGAATAAGTTATTTAAAATTAGCTTCCCCTAGTAGCTTTGCTCATGAACAACCTGTCTGACTCTGCACAGGGAATTGAAGCAAGGATATAAATAGCTGTTAGCAGCAGGCTTTTAAGTTTTAGCTGCTGGCTGAAGATTGTAATTTGAATGGGAGCTGCACTGGCTGATGCATGCTAGGTGAAGAGTCTGTGTTAAAATAGCCTTGGAAGTTCTCCTGTTCTGCAGCAGTTGATTCTCTGTTTCTTTGCCAGATGGATTATGGTATTTGGAAAGGCCTCTTGGATGCTCTTACAGCCGACGTGAAGGAGAAGATGTACAACGTGTTGCTGTTTGTTGATGGAGGATGGATGGTTGATGTTAGAGAGGTAAAATCACAGGATCACAGAGTCAGCCAGGGGGGAAGAGACTGCTAAGATCACCAAGTCCAACTAATCACCCAACACTAACTAATCAACTAAACCTTGGCACCAAGTGCCTCATCCAGTCTCCTCTTAAACACCTCCAGTGATGGTGACTCCACCACCTCCCTGGGCAGCACATTCCAATGGCCAATCTCTCTGCCTGGGAAGAATTTCTTCCTAATATCCAGCCTAAACCTCCCCTGGCACAGCTTGAGACTGTGTCCTCTTGTTCTGGTACTGCCTGCCTGGGAGAAGAGACCAACCTCTGCCTGGCTACAACCTCCCTTCAGGTAGCTGTAGAGAGCAATAAGGTCACCCCTGAGCCTCCTCCTCTCCAGGCTAAGCAACCCCAGCTCCCTCAGCCTCTCCTCACAGGGCTGTGCTCCAGACCCCTCCCCAGCTTTGTTGCCCTTCTCTGGACACCTTCCAGCATCTCAACATCTTTCTTAAACTGAGGAGCCCAGAACTGGACACAGGACTCAAGGTGTGGCCTAACCAGTGCCAAGTACAGGGCAGACTGAATCTTTAGATCACAGCACAGACATAAATGAATCTTTAGATCACAGCACAGACTGTACCTGTGTCATCTTTGGGTTTGATGTCCTTCTGTGTAATCCACTCTGGCCTCCTGTGATCAGTTACAGATTGCTGCCCCATTGGTTACTTACAACTCCATCCAGCCTAGGCTAGTTTGGCTGGGTGCTTGCTTTGGTGCTGCTACCGACGTGGCTGCGCAGAGCTGCCCTGTAACGGTGGATGTTCCTGATGCTAATGTGTGGTTTTGCTGTGGTTAGGATGCTGAGGATGACCCCGAGCGGGCACACCAGATGACGCTGCTGCGGAAGCTGTGCCTGCCCATGATGTGCTTCCTGCTGCACACTGTGCTGCACAGCACTGGCCAGTACCAGGAGTGCCTGCGCCTGGCGGACATGGTGGCGTCTGAGCGACACAAGCTGTACACGGTGAGACACTGAGCAGCTGACCTGCCCTTTACAAGCTCAGGGGGCTGACTGCAGAAAAACCTTCTCAAGAGAGAGCCACCATATGTTCCTGAATGGGTTCAGTTGCATTCTCTCTTCACATTCACTGCAGGAGTTTCACAGAATCACAGAATTGTTAGGGTTGGAAGGGACCTCAAGGATCATCTCCCCTGCTCTAGCTTGGATCCATTCCCCCCAGTTCTATCACTCCCTGACACCCTAAAAAGTTCCTCCCCAGTTTTCTTGTAGGCCCCCTTCAGATACTGGGAGGCCACAATTAGGTCTCCTCGTAGCCTTCTCTTCTCCAGACTGAACAACCCCAACTCCCTCAGTCTGCCCTCATAGGAGAGCAGCTCCAGCCCTCTGCTCATCCTCATGGCCCTTGTCTGGCCTGAGAGGAATCAGAGAATTGACTTTGAAAGACTGGAGATGATGCCAGTATTCTGACAAGCAGTTTTTCTGAGCAGTGCAGCTACTGATTTGTGGATGTGGGCTATTGAATTGAACTAAGTTTAACAGTTGGATGTTCATAAAGATCATTTGCAAGTGAAATGAGCCTGTGATTCCAAGTTGAACTGTAAAATGATCAGTCATTTCTTTCTCAATTTCCATTATACTTCAGAATATTGGATGAGCAGGTTTGGTTTTGGAGCACTTTCTTTACCTAACCTTTCCCTCCAAAAGCCTGCAAAACAACCCCCCCAGATAAAATCTGTTATATAACAGAAAACCCAACCAAAAAGCCAACCCAACCAAACCCCAACCAACAACCAAAACCCAGCCCTCCCCCAAAGAGAAAAATAAAGCAAAGCAGATCCCCAAAGATTAGAAATCTAAGACTAAGTCTGTGACACATTTGCCTGAATTGGCTTTAAGATCTCTGCCAGCAAGGACAGGAAACCTGAGCTTGGCTGTTCACCAATAACCTCTAGCAGTTAGGAGATGGAGCTGTGATGCTGGCACTGGTTTAAGTTACGCTAGTTGAGTTTCTCTAGTTAATCAAGCACCATTTGCTTTGATATCCCTGCTTTTACTGCAAATAACTACAGCTTCCTGATGGTGTGTGTTTGGCTCTTTCAATTCTTAGGTATTTTCAAAAGAAGAACTCCGAAAGCTTCTGCAGAAGCTGAGGGAATCTTCTCTGATGCTTCTGGACCAGGATCTTGATCCTTTGGGGTATGAAACTTAGTCAGAAGTTGTGGCAAGTATCTACATGAAATCTATCAGTGTGGACATTCTGGTTGTAAGAAAGAACAAAACCATGACTCAGACAAACTGTGCTGATGTGGGTTTTTTTTTTGGTGGGGGAAAACTACCTGAATGCTGAGCTTTCACTTTCAATTTGGAAAACTCTGACCAACTTCAGAGGAGATATTTGTTATACAACCTTTTTCATGCCTATTTTTGGGGGGGGGGGGGGTGTTTTCTAATAAAAGTGCTTCAACACCAGAAAATGTTTGTTCATTCTAATCTAAAATGTCATTATGGAAGTGTAGGGTCATTGTATGAACCTCCTTAATCTCTTTGCTGCATGCTGAAGAGCTGCCAGTAGGTTGTTTGGGGTTGTTTGCTGGTTTTTTGTTGTTGGGGGGAATTGTTTTTTCACCCCTCCTCCTTTGGAGATGGGAAAGTGTTTGGGCCCTGGACACTTTCTGCACTAGAAAGATGGTTTGAGGAGAATTAACTCCGGCTCAAACCTAATACACTGCTGTGGTAAGGCTTTTATTGACTTCATTATCAGTGACTGTTAGTTATTTAAATGGACAGTAAAATCATTTTCTTTGTGAAGCAGATTTTTGTACAGTCATTGCCTATGAGAGGGGCATGTGCAAGAGGAAAAACTTCCTTGTGGTGTCTGTCCCACTTCCTCCTAGAGGAGTCTGTAAGTTGATTTACCTACTTGTTTCTGTTCAGAGGGCATCTGAACGGCAGGGGAAATCTGACACACTCAGCACAAGACCGTGCAAGGTTACAGTGAAGTGAGGATGCAGGAGAGTGGATATGGAAAGCCGGCACCGGGAGCATCAAAGGGAAAGTGAAATTGAATGGCTACTGCCAGCCCTTCGGGGCTTAGGCTGTTCTCACCGATATAGTCGCTATGTAACCCTGGAGGAAATGTAATCCTGACCCTACCAGGCAGCTCTCAAGCTTGGCGTTTGCTAATTTACTTAGAAAGCTTACTCCGGCTCTGTGGGCCTGTGTAAGCACATGCTTAGCTGCCTTGCCCTTCAGTGAAGGGTGCAGAGGACACAGCGCTAGCGGAATGAGTGCTGCAGTCACTGTCTTCTGGCAAAGAACGTAATTTGTGTGCACATTTTTATGCGTGTGTGAGCGTGTGTGTGTGTTCACAGAAACCCCCCCTCCGCTCGCCGAGCGGTAGCTGTACCTCAGAGGGTGGTTTCTGCCCACCACTGGTCTGTGGGCCAGCTGCCCGGCAGGGCTGTAGTGCCTGCGTGGGTGCCCTCGGGGGTGGGGCAGAGGGAGGCCCTGCACCTTCGGGGCCGCAGGGCGCGTTCCCAGCGCCGCCTCCTCCGTCTGCCCCCTGCGCTGCCGTATGCGGGAGCAGCGGCAGCCGCGGCACTCCGTTTCGGGCGGTCCCTCCCGGGGGCGGGCAGAGCCGCTGGGCGCCGCAGCTCCGCCCGCGGGGCTGTGCCGGGCCGGGCGGGCCACCGGAAGGCGCGCGCCCACGTGTCCCGGCGGGGGCGGGCGCGGAGGAGGCGGCGGCGGCGGCCCGGCCGGTGCGCTGGCGGCCGGCGGGCAGCCTGTGCCGTTGCCGTCCCTGCCACTGCTGCCCGGCCGTGCCGGCCGCCATGGGCTGGATGCCGACGCAGGGTCGGCTGGCGGCGGGGCTGCTGGTGAACCTGGCCGCCTCCATCTGCATCGTCTTCCTGAACAAGTGGCTGTACGTGCGGCTGGGCTTCCCCAACCTCAGCCTCACCCTGGTGCACTTCGCCATCACCTGGCTCGGCCTTTACCTGTGCCAGGCGCTCGGCGCCTTCTCCCCCAAGAGCCTGCAGCCCTCCCAGGTGCTGCCCTTGGCCCTCAGCTTCTGCGGCTTCGTCGTCTTCACCAACCTGTCCCTGCAGAGCAACACCATCGGTACCTACCAGCTAGCTAAGGCTATGACCACGCCGGTCATCGTGGTCATCCAGAGCTTGGCGTACGGAAAGACCTTCCCTCTCCGCATCAAACTTACCCTGGTGAGGAAGCGGCGGGGCTGAGGGGAGCGCGGAGGGGCGACCCTTATAAGGGCGGTGGGGGGCCGGGGACCGGGGGGGAGTGTAGAATCCTCCACCCGCCAGCCCTGAGACAGTGCTGAGGGCAACGGCCATCCTAAAACTCGGGTCCACCTCCACAGGTCCCCATCACGTTGGGCGTTTTCCTTAACTCCTACTACGACGTGAAGTTCAGCATCCTCGGATAGTGTTCGCCACCCTGGGCGTCTTGGTGACCTCCCTCTACCAAGTGGTGGGTACTGGGGGGCGGGAGCGTTACGGTGGTTCAAGATGCTGTCCTGGGCATAGAGCGCCCTTAAAGAGCATCCTGCCTTCCAGCAAACCCTCCATACTCTGTTATTTTTCATATAATAATTTTAAATTGTTAATAATCCACGACAGCCCTGGTGGATTGTTTCAGGAATTCATCGTCCTTGCTGCTAAAATCGGCGTGTTGCCTCTACCGTAGTCATGAGCCTGGTTTCAAGGGGTGAATGCTTTATCAGTAACCCTCTCTCTTTCTAGAGAGCTCAGATTTTCTCCTTGCTGAAGCAAGTGCCTTGCATTGGAGCCTTTCCCTGGAAAGGACATTTCCTAGGCCTTCAGTTAACCCCATCGTTTGTCCTTGAGCCATTTACATTTTATAAGCATCCTTCTTCAGTTTCCACTATGTCTAAGGTGGTTTTTGTAGAGGGTGCATTAATCCACAGCATAACCTTCCTGGCTCATTGTGGTTGGGAAAATAGACACCACCAAGGACTGCCTCAGCCCTTTCTGCTGCAATCTTGTACTAAAAGCTCCTGAGCAGTTCATTTTTGACCATGGTGCCAAAGCCTCCCAAATTAAGACTTCCCTGTCATGCTGATGTGGTAGTCCTCATCGATTCGGTCATTAATGTCATTGTAACAGGTGTTGTGTGCCTCCAAAAGCAGGGAGGCTCTGTGACCTGTGCAAGGTGATAAATAATGATCTCCTGTCCTGTTTTGGGGCAGAAGGAAGAGAGAGATGCTGCATGAAAACGTGGAAGTGCTGATGTGTGTACTGGAGAAAGGATAGTGCCTGAGTGTATTTTTTCAAGCAGCTTAGCAAGGTTATGTGCTGTAATCCATGTCACCAATTAATGTGGTTGATGAAGTATTAAATGTGCAGTCTAAAGCTGCATCTCCTTGGCTATTCTATCTATCTTCATAAGCATAGGTAACTAGGATGCTACACTGGAAATCTTAAGTTGCAGTCAGTTATAGTCAATACTGAAACGAAATCCAGTAAATACAGAATCAGTTGGCAAAAGAAAGCCAAACACTTTCTGGTTCTGTGAGCTTATGTGTGGAGCAAAATGAGAAGAGCAAAAGCAGAACTCTCTTTAGGCCAAGGTGCTCACTTCCATCATAGACAGGATCTGGAATATGGAGAATAAAAGGGAGCTGGCATTTTCCTCCCAGGTCTGCTACCTTTGTTCTTCCTGGAGTGTAAAGCTTTACCCCCAGGCTATGGGGAAAAGAAGGTTTATGACCTTAAGTTTTTGCCACTGCCCCTACATACGACTTTCTCCTCCCATGGCTTGCATGCTCACAAAAGACAAACACTTGGGTTCCAGTTTGGTGAAGATAGAAGATGATGCTCAGGAATCTGTTTATCACAGAGTCAAAGAATCACAGAATGTTAGGGATTGGAAGGGACTCAAAAGCTCATCCAGTCCCAAGCCCCTGCCAGAGCAGCAGCACCTAGAGCAGATCACAGAGAAACACATCCAGGCAGGATTTTAGTATCTCCAGAGGGGATTCCACAACCACTCTGGGCAGCCTGTCCAGTGTTCTGTCACCCTCTCACTGAAAAAAAATCTCTCATGCTTCCATGGAACTTCCTATGCCTCATTTCCACTCATTGCCTCTCGTGCTGTCATTGGCATCACCCAGCAGAGCCTGGCTCCAGCCTCGTGGCACTCACCCTTTGCATGTTGATAAACATGAATGAGGTCGCCTCTCAGTCTCTTCTGCAAGCTAAAGAGCCTCAGCTCCCTCAGTCTCTCCTCCTAATGAAGGTGTTCCACTCCCTTCATCATTTTTGTGGCTCAGTTTATGCACTGTTGTTCATGTGTTTGTAGCCATTTTGCTTTTGCTCAGTACTTCGGCTTATGGTTTGGGTTGGGGTTTTTTTCCTGCTCCTGTTTAACAGCTTTCTTTCTTGGTTTTAGTGGGTGGGAGCTAAGCAGCACGAGTTGCAGGTAAACTCCATGCAGTTGCTGTACTACCAGGCACCAATGTCCTCGGCTATGTTGTTGTTCATCATACCCTTCTTTGAGCCAGTCTTTGGAGAAGGAGGAATCTTTGGTCCCTGGACACTTTCTGCTGTGGTAAGGCTCTTATTGACTTTAAATAAGTAGTAATCATTCATGTTACATTTGGTAGTAGGATCTGCATCTTTGTGAGCAGATTGTTGTGCACTCACTGCCCATGATGATGAGAGGGCATGTGCAAGAGGGAAACTTCTTGTGGTGTCTGCCCCACTTCCTGCCAGTTGATTGACCTCCTTATTCTTGCTTCTGTTCAGAGGGCATCTGAACAGCAGGGAAAATCTGGCGAAGTCCAGAAGCTTCCCCTAGTGCATGAAATGAAAAGTGTGTAAGTGCTTGTTCCAGCTCTCACTGTCTGCTCAGAAAAGAGCTCAGCTTGCTTACTTTTGACACTCTCAGTTCCCAGTCTGGGGAAGATGCCAGCATTGGTCACGCTCTAGAATTGCTAGTTAATGGTCATCAAGGTTAGAATTTCTCTCTTTATCCTTCTGTCCAAAAGAGAGCCAGAAGTATCTTCCTGGCACTGCTGCTGTGCTGCTCAGCCATGGGTCATTTCTTGGAGCAGAAGCCAGGTATTTATCCCAGTAGTTTTTGTCATGACCTTTGTCAGAAAGGTAAAGAATATAACCTCTGTGTGTGTGAGCAGCCAGGTTTTCCAAGTCACTGAACAAGCATGTCTATTCCCTGAACGGATCACAGGATGTTAGGGTTGGAAGGGACCTCTGCAGATCTTCCAGTCCAACCCCCTGCCAGAGCAGGACCATAGAATTCAGCACAGGTCACACAGGAACACATCCAGACAGGGATGCAAAGGCTTCAGAGAAGGAGACTCCACAACCTCTCTGGGCAGCCTGTTCCAGTGCTCTGTCACTCTCACAGTGAAGAAGTTCATCCTCATGTGGAGGTGGAACTTCCTGTGCTGTGGTTTACATCCATTACCCCTTGTCCTGTGCCGGGGCACAAGTGAGCAGAGGCTGTTATCTCCTTCCTGACCCCCAGCCCTCAGATATTGATAGACATTGATCAGATCCCTTCTCAGTCTTCTCTCCAGACTACCAGCCCCAGGGCTCTCAGCCTCTCCTCGTAAGGCACATGGTTCTATCAATCTCTATTTATGGACATCATACCATGAGCTCCTTATGCACATCCCCTGTGCCTGCACTGACTTGAGGCTGTTTCTATTTTTGTTCTCCATATGTTTTGGTTTTGGTTTTTTGGTTGTTTTTTTTTTTCCTGATTCTTATCTTTTCTTTTGCTTTTCAAAGCAAAAAATAACCTGAATGTATCTACCAATGGCCAAAAGCTTGGAGGTGATTGACTTGTGTCCATTAATTCACAGATCATGGTACTGCTGTCTGGGATCATAGCCTTTATGGTGAACTTGTCCATTTACTGGATCATTGGGAATACATCACCTGTCACGTATCCTTTGCTGTTTCTCCTCTTTTCCAGTGAGTTATCTTAGCATTCATAGAGCCTGACTTGCTAGGGAAAATTGGTTGGTTGCCTGCCTGCTTTATCGTAAGTGATGAAGCGGGAAAAGCCTTTTCATGTTTAAGTGTGTTTTTTCTGTGGCTGGGGTTTGTACAGATTGTGGTGGTTACTCCGTGACCTGGCCTTCATACCTACAAAGAAGGTTAACCCACACTTTGGCTACCTTAAGGAAGTGTTGGATTGTCAGGCAGTCTGTGCATTCTGTGGGTGAAAGGTTGTAGGTGAAGGTTAACTCATAGCTGCAGAGAGGCAGGAAGTTGCATAAGTAGAAGTCAGTGTGACACAGAATGTTAGAGGGTGGAAGGGACCTCCAGAGATCATCCAGTCCAACCCCCCTGCCAAAAGCAGATCACTCAGGGTAGTCCACACAGGAATGCATCCAGGTGGGTTGGAAAGTCTCCAGAGAAGGAGACTCCACACATACCACTTGCACGCTTCGATTGTCATTATGAAGCTCTCAAGTCTTTCTTCCTACAAAAAAGTAATACTGGTAACTTGCTATGATCCTTAACAGATGCCCCAGGTATAACATGTTTGGACATTTCAAGTTCTGCATCACCCTGCTGGGAGGGTGCCTCTTGTTTAAAGATCCTCTGTCTTTTAATCAAGGCCTTGGGATTCTGTGCACGTTGTTGGGCATCTTAGCTTACACCCACTTCAAGCTCAGTGAGCAGGAAAGCAACAAGAGCAAATTGGTTCAGCGTCCCTAAAGCTGCTGGAGATTAACAATGTTGTGAAGGGAAAACCAAGTGTTTAAATATGCATTGATTCTAGGATGCACCTATTGCCCTCCCTCATTTGGATCTATACTCCTGGTTTAATTGCCAAGATCATTGTTGTGTAACTAAACCAAACAGACTGAGGTATGTGGAGTCCTTGGGGGGTTGCCACCTCAGCCCCTCCTGGCATTTCCATTGCACTGAAATGGTAACTCACAAGAGAAGAAGCACACTTCAAATCACCCTGGAAATTGGACCGCAGCAATTAGATTATTTGGTTTTTGCATACCAAATGGGATCCTGATGGCTACAGTTACAGCACAGAGAGAAAGAAAAGGAATCCTCTCTTTGTGATCATTGCCTTTGTGAGGCATCTTGGAGGCACTTCTCCATGCAGATGTCCTGCTGTGTAGTGATGCTTCCTCCTTTTGTCTGATGAACAATGAAGAGGAAGCATATTTTGTTGAGTGCTTTAAGGGTCACCAAGCTCCATCTTGTTTCTTATATATGTTTGCTTCAACACATCAATAGATTCTGGCTGACGAGAGGAGTAGATAAAATGACAGGTGGACAGGAACTAGAGGAGTTACTGGAAAACCTGAACCACAGGCCAGGCTACAGAAGAGTAGGAACTCAGATCATCTGAGAGGGAGCTCAGATCATCAGTTTATTTAAATTTTGGTTTGGTCCATCAGGGCATTCATGAAGTCATTCATGTTCTAGAAGCTTCCGTTACTGCTATGCCAGAGCCAAGGGCTTTCCACGAGCTCTTGGAAGTACTCCTGAGCCTAATAAAATCTCTGATTTTGTGGTAATAAGCAAATATTTTGCAGCCTTTGCATGCAGACATCCATGCTAAAATGTTTCTGGAGCAATCTTTGTGAAGGTCACCATCTGTAATGGACGTGAAGGTTGCCTGGTTCCCCCTCCTGCGTTCAGCCTCACTTCCCTCCCTCCTGCCCCTTCCCCCAGGAGTTACCTTCAGAGGGATCCGCAGGGGCTGTCTGGGCAGTGCTGGGCAGGCAGCATTTCCTCAGCACCAGTCTCTGGAAATATATCAGTGACTGAAGAGTGTGAGGCTGGCCCTGCTTCTGCTCTAATTCAGAATGCTTTGAGCATTATTTTGTGCCAGTATCAAGCACTGATTTTTTTTGACAATGTGGAAGGAGAAGCTGAGTGCTGTGTTCTGCTTTAAAAAAAAACAGAGAAAAAAATCTGCTTTCAGGAAATCTGGTGAGAACATATGTTCACTAGATTGGCAGGGTTAGAATTTATTTGCAGTATCTTAATCCTTACAGTTAGGGGTTTGATTTTATCTTCATCTACCTCTAGCAGATTCCAAGAGGGGAATTACGTGAACGAACCCAGGTATGTCGTACAACCACCAACAGAAATGGTATTTAGTTCCTCTTCCTTTTGCCCAATCTGGGCAGCAAGCCTTTGTGCAGGGAACAATGCAGTTCTTCTCAAGCTTGTACATTATTTATTCTGTCAGAGAGTTCTTCACTTCAGAAAAGGTCTTTCTCTGTGTCACCTGAAGTTTACACTGCAGTGCTACATTGTTTCAGAGTCAGAATACCTGAACAATTTTACATCTTTACCAACTGTGTCTTAGACATTGGACTGGTCCAGGAGGTAATTGGGTGGCTTTTGTATACATATATATATATATATAAACAATTCTGCATAATTAGTTTAAAAATACAGCCTGGACTACTGGAAGTTCAGACAGCCAATCTCTGGATGCATATCCTTTGGTACCTGCACTTTGAAAGCTGTTTGTGTTAATTTGTGCTGTGCACAAGTTCTCCTAAATGGTGACAGCCCACAAAAGACTCTCACAGTTAGAAAACAGGGAATGAGAGCAAATTTGGGATGAGACAGTGTGCAGAAAGTGGTAGGATGAACACAACAACCCTGTCTGAAAGTGCAGAAAGACTAAAGTGTTAGAGTGAACAAACCAAGTGGAAAGGACTAGAGTGGTTGGATGAACAAACCAGCCATGTCACACTGAAGTGGTAGAATGAACCAAGCAACCATGTCTGAAAGTGGAAAAGGACTAAAGTGGTAGAATGAAGAAACCAACCATGTCTGAAAGTGGAAAAGGACTGAAGTGGTAGAATGAAGAAACCAGCCATGTCTGAAAGTGCAGAAAGACTGAAGTGGTAGAATGAACCAAAAAAACATGTCTGAAAATGGAAAAAGACTTAAGTGGTAGAATTGAACCAACCACCACCATGTCTGAAAATGGAAAAGGACTAAAGTGGTTGGATGAACAAACCAAGCATGGCTGAAAATACAAAAGGACTAACATGGCAGGATGAACAGAGCAACCATGTTTGAAAGTGTAAAAAGACTAAAGTGGTTGGATGAACAAAACAACCCTGTCTGAAAGTGCAGAAAGACTTGAGTGGTAGAATTGAGCAAAACAACCAGGCCTGAAAATTGAAAAAGACTAAAGTGGTAGAATGACCAAACCAACCATGTCTGAAAGGGGAAAAAACTCCTTCAGGAGAGGGGCAAATCTGCAAGAGCAAGTAGAGAGCATCATTAAAACAGTCCTGCTCTAGACAGTCTGTTGCTGGAATGTGCAAGTCGTGGAGGTCACTAAAGTGATGATGTGATCTGTTTCATGTGTTCCAAGAGCTGCCCCTTTGAGACTTACCTGTTGTACTGAACCAATAAAAGTATCTTGATCTTTTTGTGACATGGGTCAAACATGAAACCCAGGAGGCTTGTAGAATGGTGGGACAAACAGATCTTTGTATTATCTCCTTGGGTACCATGTGTAGGGTGGGAATAAATTTTTACTCACTGGGCTGGCATCTGCTTGTTGCTGTGGAGAACAGTTGTCTTTTTCTCATCTTCTGCTTGAACTGCCAGCACTTGGGGGGGGAGGTCTAGATGTGCTAAGACCAAACAGTGCCACTTGAATTGCTTCCATATAAATATTTGCATGTTTCAGGGCTGAACTCCTGATACAATGAGGGAACTTTCTAAATCCTGAGGTAAAAATTGGAGCTTATAAAATGCCTGATCCTTACCTGCTGTGAAACTTGCCTAGTCTGGTTTTTACTGCTCACTTCAGTATGTTTCCTGCTCATTATGTGGAGTTCTTCCCTTTTGGCTTTCCTGAAAGAGACATCAGAGGGTGGTATCTTTAACATGATGCAGTCATCACTCTCTCTCTGTGCTGTCACAGTTGGAGCCACACTGCACAAACCCTGCTGTTTGCTTTCTGCTCTTCATTTTACTTCGTAGGCCACATACTATTTTTTTAATCATCCTTGAGTCCTAGGTCTTAAAACATTTCCTAATGTTTCCTTGAAAGTGCTTCCTAAAGTTCACTTGATTTCTCTGACTGTCATGAACTGTGAAGACAGGGAAGCAGAAAATAAAAGCACAGGCATCCCTGCATCCTCATATATTTAGGCTATCACATTCAGCACAGAGGCAGAACAACTGTGGAGGCCATAATACTTTTAAAAAACAAAAAATATCAAGACTGAAGTATGCTTAGATGAATTCTTTAAGTTAATAACCATTAAGGGCCCAAGAAGTCTCAGATGAACATGACTAAGCCATGGTAACAAGATGGACCTTGGTCCTGTTCTGCCATTGAGTGGTTTGCTGCTTTTAGGAGCATTCTTTTCTTTTCAAAGCTGCCATTGATGTAGTTCCAGTGGAAAAGAAACTAGCTTAGATACCAGGGGGGCATTTGAAAATGAAAGCAGATCCAGGTTATTCTGGTTAAAATATGAGTGACTGGCAGTAAGTTATCTTTGCCAGCCTTGTCTCTGTAAACACTACAGACCAACATACAGAAGGTCTCTTCATTTTTCCCAAAGCAACAGGAAGTATTCCTTAGGAGATACTCAGTTCAAAGCTTTGTCTTACCTTTGATAACCCACTGCCTGGTTTTCACAGAATCACAGAATTTTAGGGGCTGGAAGGCACCTTGAAAGCTCATCCAGTCCAACCCCCCTGCCAGAGCAGGAGCACCCAGAGCAGATCACACAGGAACACATCCAGGCAGGTCCTGAATATCTCCAGAGAGGGAGACTCCACAACCCCCCTGGGCAGCCTCTTCCAGTGCTCTGTCACCCTCACAAGGAAATAATTCTTCCTGTTTCCATGGAACTTCCTCTGCCTCAGCTTCCACCACTGCCCCTTGTGCTGGCATTGGGCACCACCCAGCAGAGCCTGGCTCCAGCCTCTGGGCACTCACCCTGCACATCTTTGTAAACATGAATGAGGTCACCTCTCAGTCTCCTCTCCAAGCTACAGAGCCCTCAGCTCCCTCAGGCTCTCCTCACAAGGAAAATGTTCCACTCCCTTCATCATTTTTGTGGCTCTGTGCTGGACTTGCTCAAGCAGTTCCCTTCTTGAACTGAGGGCCCAGAACTGGACACAATATTCCAGATGCAGCCTCACCAGGCATTTTGTAAAGCTTGCTAAATTCTTGCAGGCTCTGTGGGCACTGTGCCAGGGGAGTTTCCTGCTGGTGGATGCAGCTGCTCTCTCAGGCTCGAGTTGAAGGAGAGTGGTTTACTGCTGTTACAGGTATGAAAAGGAGGTCTGTGTACCTTCAAGACAGAGCTGCAATTCAGCAGGAATGTGTCCCCTCTCTGTCTCATTTTGTGACATGATTGATGGCCCAAGGCTAAAGGAACTTTAGAGCCTGTTTGGGATGTCCATAGTTTTTATTAAGTTTTTTTAAATACCTAGTGGTGTAGTCACTGCTGGTTAAGTTTTAAGGTTAAAAAATGTCATTTTTGTAATAGGAGCTTCAGAAGTCTCTTACAACATTTTGGGGTACAGCTAATGTCTAACCCATGTCTAGTTTGTCACATCTGCAGTATCTGTCAAGAAGTAATGGGTTTGTAACTGGATTTGTACATCTAGGCAGTTGGACTGCTGGGGATGGGCTTGTTCTTGGGCATGCTGTGCAACTAAACCCTGGCATACTCTTAACCTGTTGAGAAACATCAGGCCTGAAATTCACCAACG
>CM037632.1:4228966-4277911 GCA_015227895.2 Colaptes auratus
AGGTGGTGGAAGCCTCATCCCTGGAGGTGTTTGCAGCCAGGCTGGATGTGGCTGTGAGCAACCTGCTGTAGTGTGAGGTGTCCCTGCCCATGGCAGGGGTTGGAACTGCTGATCCTTGAGGTGCCTTCCAAGCCTAACAATTCCATGTTCTGTATTTACAATACACAATAACTACCTTGAAGCTTTGTGCTGGTCTTGGCTACTCCCATTCTTGCACACTGTACAAGACTGCTTTCAGCCCCAGGTAGAGTTAGCATAAAGTGTATATCTATATACTTTAGGACTGCTTAATAATTGCACTGCTGCCTACCTGAGAGGAACCCTATGGTCTTGTTTAACTGTTTGGTTTTTTGCATAGCCATGCAATGCTCAAGTATTGATAAGTATGTGCAGCTGCCAAGCCAAGGGATAGCAGGGTTCCCCAGCTGATCTCAGTTGATGAAAGAGACCATCTCTAAATCTCATTTGGTTGTAGATGAGTATAATTACCAAAGCCAGCTAAGAAACTGTCTGGCAAGGAAGGTGCATTGTGGAGTTCAGCTTTACTTCCCTTGCTGGAGTGCTGGAAATGTTGGTAAAGCTTTTCTTTGCTCACACCAGACTAGATGTAGAGGTGCTGGAGTGGTCCAGAGGAGAGCAATGAGAGTGGGGAATGGGCTGGAGGAAAAATCTGATGAAGAGAGGCTGAGGGAGCTGGGGGTGTTCAGCCTGGAGGAGACTCAGGGGGCTTTATCACACTCCACAGCTACCTGAAGGAAGTTGCAGTCAGGTGGGGGTCAGGCTCTGTGCCAGGCAGCTTGTGACAGGAGGAGAAGGCATGCCTGAAGCTGTGCCAGGGGAGGTTTAGGTTGGATGTTAGGAAGCACTTCCTGATGGAAAGGGGAATTAGAGACTGGGATGGACTGCCCAGGGAGGTGGTGGAGTCACCATCCCCGGAGGTCTTCAAGAGAAGATTGGATGTGGCACTTGGTGCCATGGTTTGGCTGATGTGGTGGTTAGGTCATAGGCTGGACCTGATGATCTCAGAGGTCTATTCCAGCCTCAATAACTCTGTGATTCTGTAGCAAACTGAGTGTAAGTAGAGGCTTCAGAGGTGGAATGTATCCCTGCTGTTTACCACCTAGGCAGGTGGCCACATTCAGTGCCAGCTGATGCTTTTGAGTGATCTTGCAGGTAAAGCTCAAGTGCAGCCTCACATCAGTCAGCCTGCAGGTCCCCATGGTGCTTGTAACTGCAGGATTTTTGTTTCTCTCTCTCTTTCTCTGTATTCAAATGCACACAGCAGGTGTTTATGTATGCATATACTGTTAACATCTGCCTATGAGGAGAGCCTGAGGGAGCTGAGGGCTCTTTAGCTTGGAGAGGAGGAGACTGAGAGGTGACCTCATTGCTGTTGATAAAGATGTCCCAGAGGCTGGATCCAGGCTCTGCGGGGGCTGCCTAATGCCAGCACAAGGGCAGTGGTGGAAGCTGAGGCAGAGGAAGTGCCATGGAAACAGGAGGAAATTATTTTACACTCTGAGGGTGACAGAGCCCTGAAGGGCTGCCCAGGGGTGTTGTGGAGTCTCCTTCTCTGGAGATATTCAAAACTTACTTGGATGTGTTCCTGTGTGATCTCTGCTCCAGGTCCTCTTGCACTGGCAGGGGGGTTGGACTGGGTGATCTCTCAAGGTTCCTGCCAGCCCCTAACCTCCTGTGTTTGTATATCATTATGTATTTGTGCCTGTGTAGCTGTGTACCTTTCAATCCAAGGCTGCATTCAGGTTAGGCTATGCTGTCTGAAACGCTAAAGGTTTCTTGCTTCTTTCCTGCTGTTTCTAGGCCCAGCCTGCAGGAGGATGACAGTCACTTATTCCAGCAAAGTAGCAAATGCCACTTTCTTTGGATTTCACAGATTGCTCCTGAGGTGGAAAGGCAGCATCTACAAATTGCTGTACAGAGAGTTCATTGTTTTTGCTACTCTTTACACAGCGATCAGTGTCTTGTACAGGTACACTCCTTCCAGTTCACATCTTGGTGTATGTTATACTGAGCTTTCACCCTTTGTGCTGTTAGGCTGATGAATGATGGGGTTGAGGGTGGTGTGGGGGGGAGGTTGCTACATAATCACAGAAACATTCAGGTTGGAAGAGACCCTCAGGTCCACCAAGTCCAATGCAGAACCCTACTCTACAAGGCTCACCCCTAAGCCACAGCCCCAAGCCCACAGCCAAACCACCTGCAAACACAGCCAGGCTTGGGGACTCCACCACTCCCTGGGCAGCACATTCCAATGCCTGACCACTCTTGCCTGAAAAAATGTGTCTACTGTCCAGTCTAAACCTCCCCAGTGGCAGCTTGAGGCCATTGCCTCTTGTTCTATCTATCACCAATGACCTGTGAGAAGAGACCAGCACCACCTCTCCAGAACCTCCTTGCAGGTAGTTGTAGAGAGCCAGGAGGTCTCTCCTCAGCCTCCTCTGTTTCACACTAACCATCCCCAGCTCCTTCAGTTGCTCTTCATCAGATTTCTTCTCCAGGCCCTTCCCAGCTCCTTGCCCTCCTCTGCCCTGGCTCCAGCACCTCCACATCTCTCTTGGATTGTCTTTTCCTTGGACTTGGATGTTCCTTAATGTTCCAGAGAAGGCAGGCAGGGTATAAATAAAATACTGCCTGTGGCATTCATCTGATTCTCCCTTGGGCCCAGCACTGAGCACCCATCCTACTGAAGTTAGGCTAAATGAACACCCATGGCTAGCCTGTGTTCTATAGCTTTTATCACTCTGGCATTGAGTTGGCATCAGCAAGATGATGCCTCTCTGCTTTAAGTGATAGGTATAGGCCTTTCATTTTGCTCACAGAACTGTCTCCACTCTCAGTTGTGATCTCTTTAGCAAACCCTGAAAGGCAGTAATTTGAGAGCCAGGGTTATAGTCAGGATCTGGTTTAGACTGGATCTTAGGAAGAAGTTCTTCAGCAGAGGGTGGTGAGACCTGGAAGAGGTTGCCCAGGGAGGCTGTGGATGCCTCCCTTTGGGTGTGTTCAAAGCCAGGTTGGATGAGGCCTTGAGCAGCTGAGTCTAGTTGAGAGGCATCCTTGCCCATGGCAGGGAGGTTGGAACAAGTAGCCCAGGGAGGCCCTGTCCCTGGAGACATTCAAGGTCAATCTAGATGTGGCCCTGAGCATCTTGATCTAGTTGGAGGTGTCCCTGCTCAGTGCAGGGGTGTTGCAGAAGATGAAACTGAAACAGAGCTAAGTCCAAAGCAGATTTTGCTTGGTTAACTTTTATTCACACAGACAGAGGCAGTGACAGCTTCAGCAACACAAACCAGTACTCCAGTGGGTATAATTGGGGTGAATCTTCTTTTGCCAGATCAGCACAGCTACCTGTGCCACCTTTGCCAGCACTGAAGCTGCTGCCACTGATGCCAAGGAGTGGCTGAGCAAAGGGCAAGAGATGTTTAGTGCTGGTGTGTTGGCCTCAAAACTCACCTGAGGTGGACAAGATGACTTTGAGGGTCCCTTCCAACCCTATGCAAACTGTGAATCTGGGTTGGAGTATGTCCCTTCCAACCTAAGCCATTCTATGAGAGCAAAGCTTTGCTTTTTAAAGCTGAGGCAGCAGAGGCCCAGTTAAAGCTGCATGGAACCCCTAGGTGGTTTTTTCTCTGTGTGTGAGACCCAGCACCTTGGAGGGTCACGTTAGAAGGAGAGTTGCTTACTCCAGCAAGGAGTGAACTAAACACCTGGATGACAGATGGAATGCATCAATTAGTGCAGTGAAACTTGTAATTGATGAAGTACACAGAAGTATCAAAATCATGATTCAGCTCTTCCCTTGGTCTGTAATTAGCCCTCGGTGTTTGGGTTTTGTGCGAAGCAAGGAGGGAAATCAGCTTCAGTTTGTGACTAATGCCAAAATGTTCAGACTGGAGAGCTGGGCAAAGAGAAACCTGCTGAGGTTCAACCAGGATAAGTGCAGAGTCCTGCACCTGGGCAGGAAGAATAAACTGCAGCAGCACAGGCTGGGAGGGGATCTGCTAGAGAGCAGCCCCAAGGAGAAGGACCTGGGAGTGCTGGGGGACAGCAAGTTCTGCATGGGACAGCAATGTGCCCTGGGGGCCAAGAAGGCCAAGGGGGTCCTGGGGTGCATTCAGAGGAGTGTGTCCAGCAGATTCAGGGAGGTTCCACTCCCCCTCTATTCTGCCCTGCTGAGGCCTCATTATGAGTACTGCATTCAGTTTTGGGCACCCCATTTCAAGATGGACTTGAGAGAGTCCAAGGGAGGGCTACAAGGATGCTGAAGGGACTGCAGCACTGCCTGGGGAGGAGAGAATGAGAGCCCTGGGGCTGTTCAGTCTGGAGAGGAGAAGACTGAGAGGGAATGTGATCAAGGTCTATCAATAGCTGAGGGCTGGGGCTCAGGAAAGAAGGGACAGGGACAGCCTCTGCTCACTTGTGCCCTGGGATAGGACAAACGACAATGGATATAAGCCACAGCACAGGAGGTTCCACCTCAACATGAGGAAGAACTTCTTCACTGTGAGGGTCCCAGAGCACTGGAGCAGGCTGCCCAGAGAGGTTGTGGAGTCTCCTTTGGAGCCTTTCCAGCCCTGTCTGGATGTGTTCCTGTGTGACCTGTGCTGGATTCTATGGTCCTGCTCTGGCAGGGGTTTGGACTCCAAGATCTGCAGAGGTCTCTTCCAAGCCCTAACATACTGTGAGCCTGTGATTCAGCAATCTATACCTGTAAGCTGGGAAAGAAGACCACACATTAATATGCAAAGAAACACCAGAGCCACACATCTACTGAAATTCATTCAGTTTTGCTGACATGTTAGGCAATTGAAGACCATGGTAAACACACCATGGAGAGCCTTCTTGGTGCACTGCAGGTTTTACTCACAAGTGCAAGCAAAACCCACAGAGTATTTGTCATCTTTTCCTTTTATATGAAGCCAAA
Organism: Colaptes auratus; assembly: GCA_015227895.2. NCBI lineage: Eukaryota > Metazoa > Chordata > Aves > Piciformes > Picidae > Colaptes > Colaptes auratus. Next base: position 4,233,909 of record CM037632.1, read on the forward strand.
TGCTAACTGCAATGCTCATCACTCCAAATAAAACAACTGTTTATATTTAAGCTGTTTATATTTAGATCATTAGAGATCTGTCTGCATGGGCAGGAGAGAACATGAGCCAGCAGTGTGCCAGGTGGCCAAGAAGGCCAATGGCATCTTGGCCTGAATAAGAAACAGTGTGGCCAGCAGGAGCAGGGAAGTCATTGTGCCCTGTGCTCAGCACTGGTTAGGCCACACCTTGAGTCTTGTGTCCAGTTCTGGGCTCCTCAGTTTAGGAAAGATGTTGAGATGCTGGAAGGTGTCCAGAGAAGGGCAACAAGGCTGGGGAGGGGTCTGGAGCACAGCCCTGGAGGAGAGGCTGAGGGAGCTGGGGTTGCTTAGCCTGGAGAAGAGGAGGCTCAGGGGAGACCTTCTTGCTCTCTCCAAATCCCTGAAGGGAGGTTGTAGGCAGGTGGGGGTTGGTCTCTTCTCCCAGGCAAGCAGCACCAAACAAGAGGACCAGTCTCAAGCTGTGCCAGGGAGGTTTAGGCTGGAGGTGAGAAGAAAGTTCTTCCCAGAAAGAGCAATTGGCCATTTGGAATGTGCTGCCCAGGGAGGTGGTGGAGTCACATTCCCTGGAGGTGCTCAAAAAAGGCTTGGATGTGGCACTTGGAGCCGTGGTTTAGTTGTCAGGAGGTGTTAGTTAATAGGTGATAGGTTGGACTTGATTCATGCCATGCTTCACTCATCTGATGAATATTTTCCTCACTGTGAAATAACTGCAGTTGGAGTCTTCATCTTGTGGTAAATGAGAAATTTTTTAGGAGTTAAGAGTAATTAGCATTTTCAAATAAGAGCAATCAGAGACTGACAACCTCTGGCCATTCAAGCAGACTCGAGGATTTATTAAGGGGAGCAAGCTCTGCATTTCTCTGTCACCATTTGCTCTGTCTAGGATAGCAGGGCAGTGATCCTAACTGGCAGTGCCACTTAAATTAGCCACGAGAAAACTGCAAAGATCAGGGAGCTCTGTGTCCAGTTCTGGAGCCCCTATCACAGGAAGGATCTGGAGGTGCTGGAAGGTGTCCAGAGAAGGGCTGCGAGGATGAGCAGAGGAATGGAGGTTGTTCAGTTTGGGGATGAGAAGTTCTGAGGAGACCTCACTGTGGCCTTCCAGTATCTGAAGGGAGCTACAAGGAAGCTGGGGAGGGACTTTTGAGGGTGTCAGGGAGTGATAGGACTGGGGAAAATGGATCCAAGCTAGAGGAGGGGAGATTTAGATTAGACATTGGGAAGAAGTTCTTCCCCTTGAGGGTGTTGAGACACTGGCACAGGTTGCCCAGGGTGTGGTGGAAGCCTCTTCCCTGGAGGTTTTAAGGAGCAGGATGGATGTGGCTCTGTGCAACATGATCCAGTGTGAGGTGCCCCTTGCCTGTTGCAGGGGAGTTGGAACTGGCTGATCCTTGAGGTCCCTTCCAAGCCTGACAGTTCTGTGACTCTGTGAATAATGTCTTCTCCTCCAGCTTTTTTTGTTACATGCCAGAAGTGCTGAGCACTTCACTTCTGAGGATGCTCTTGGAGACGTTAGCTAAGCTGTTGCCTGTTGCACGAGCCTGGCCACGCGCACTGTGGGCACTCTGTGGCTCGTGCCAGCATGCCGTGAGAGGACAGATACATTTTATTTTTTGCTGCAGATTTTTCCTTACAGGCAGCCAGAAACGCTTCTTTGAGAAACTATCCATTTACTGTGACAGATATGCTGAACAAATACCAGTGACTTTTGTGCTTGGTAAGTACCACCTTACCACAGGTGAGATTATTCCTCCAGCACTGCCTCTCTTCAGGCCTTTTGTCAATGCCTGTGCATGGGAGCGCTGCAGAGCTGATGGGCACATGGCAGAGTAGAGGCTGACATGAAAACTGTCAGCTTCAAACAGGGCTCCTGAAATCTGAGTTGCTTTCGACACAGTAACATTTATGCTCATGTTGTATATACACCAGCAAAAAGTACAGTTTGCATTATGTGTATATATCTATATATGTCTTTATCTATAGCTAATCTATATCTATTTAATGCCCACTAACATATTGTGCCTGATCTTTCAAAGCACTAAAACCACTCAAGGTTTACTGTAGTCTCTCTCTCCCTACCTCTCTCCATCTCTCTCCTTTCTCTCTATCTACCTTTCTCTCTATCTACCTCTCTCTACCTATCTCTCTGCCTCTCTCTTTGTCTCTATCTATCTCTGTTTCTATCATCCCTATCTCTATCCCTACCTCTATCTCTATCTCTATCTCTATCTCTCTCTATCTCTATCTCTATCTCTATCCCTATCTCTATCCCTACCTCTACCTCTATCCTCTATCACTATCTTTATCCCTACCTCTACCTCTACCTCTACCTCTACCTCTACCTCTACCTCTACCTCTACCTCTATCTCTACCTCTACCTCTACTCTATCTCTATCTCTATCCCTACCTCTACCTCTACCTCTATCCCTATCTCCATCTCTATCACTATCTTTATCCCTACCTCTACCTCTATCTCTATCACTATCCTTATCCCTATCTCTATCTCTATCCCTATGTCTCTCTCTTTCTCCCTATCTCTATCTCTACCTCTACCTCTATCTCTATCACTATCCTTATCCCTATCTCTATCTCTATCCCTATCCCTATGTCCTCTCTATCTCTATCTCTATCTCTATCTCTATCTCTATCTCTATCTCTACCTCTATCTCTATCACTATCCTTATCCCTATCTCTATCCCTATGTCTCTCTCTCTCTCTCCCTATCTCTATCCCTATCTCTCTCTCTCTCTCTCTATCTCTACCTCTATCTCTATCACTATCCTTATCCCTATATCTATCTCTATCTCTATCCATATGTCTCTATCTCTATCTCTATCTCTATCTCTATCTCCATCTCCATCTCTATCTCCATCTCTATCTCTCTCTCTTTAATGCCCACTATCAGTAACATATTGTGCCTGAACTTTCAAAGCACTAACTCCACTCAAGGTTTGCTAGGGAAGTGGAATTTTGGAAGTTCATGAGTAGGGATTAACCAGCTGGAATGGGCCATTAAGTTGCAGTGTCTATAAATAATTAGCATAGATTGCATCCTGGGCTTTGAGGTGACTCACTGCATTTCTCTGGGCCAATGTAGCAGCTTAGCCTGGGGAATACCACTCTGCAAACTTACCGCACAGAAGCATACCGAGAGCTCCTGACAGACGCTGCACTTTCTTTCTCTGTTTGCTTTCCTTTGTGGTTGGGTTTGTTTTCCTTCCAACCCTCAGGTTTCTACGTTACCCTGGTGGTGAACCGGTGGTGGAACCAGTTTGTGAACCTGCCATGGCCAGACAGGTTGATGCTGCTGATCTCCAGCTGCGTGCAGGGCAGAGATGAATACGGGCGCCTGCTGAGGAGGACGCTCATGCGCTACGTCAACCTAACCTCGCTGCTGATCTTCCGCTCCGTCAGCACAGCTGTGTACAAAAGGTTCCCCACCATGGACCATGTGGTAGGGGCAGGTACTGCAAGCCTTCTCCCCAGCCTTTCCTTTCCTTCAGTGGTGGGGGCACAGGAAGGGAGGGAGACAGACTCTGGAGCCAGGGCAGAGGAGGGCAAGGAAGCTGGGAAGGGCCTGGAGAAGAAATCTGAAGAAGAGCAACTGCAGGAGCTGGGGATGGTTAGTGTGAAAGAGAGGAGGCTGAGGGGTTTGTTTGAGTCATGGGGTTTGTGGAGACAGGTTGGACTTGATGATCTTTGAGATCTCTTCCAACCTTAGCAATACTGTGACTGTGACCGGGTTGGGTGATAGGTCAGACTCAGTGAAACCTCCTGGCTCTCTACAGCTACCTGAAAGGTTAGTGCTGGTCTCTTCTCACAGGTTATTGGTGGTAGAACAAGAGGGAATGGCCTCAAGCTGCCACTGGGGAGGTTTAGACTGGACATCAGGAAACCTTTTTTCAGGGCAAGAGTGGTGAGGGCTTGGAATGTGCTGCCCAGGGAGGTGGTGGAGTCCCCAAGCCTGGCTGTGTTTCAAGGTAGTTTGGCTGTGGTACTTGGGGCTATGGTTTAGGGGTGAGCCTTGTGGAGTAGGGTTCTGGGTTGGCCTTGGTGATCCTGAGGGTCTCTTCCAACCTGAATGTTTCTGTGATTCTGTGAAAACAATTATTTGGGGGATCACAGCCATAGGTACTCCTTTAGGGCAAGAATTTGGAGCAGATCAGCACTCCCATCCAATTCAGTGTCACCTGCAAACTTAGTGAGGGTGCACTCAACCCCTTCATTCAATCACTGATAAAGGTATTAAACAAGACTGGACTATCAGTCTAGGTTGGGGACTGAGCCTTTGGAGAGCAGGGAAGGGCAAAAGGACCTGGGGGTCCTGGTGGATGGAAGGTTCCAACCTGGTTTATTCTATTCTATTGTATTCTCTTGTTGACCATGAGCCAGCAATGTGCTCTTGTGGCCAGGAAGGCCAAGGCCATTCTGGGGTGGATTAGGAGGGCTGTGGTTAGTAGGTCCAGAGAGGTTCTCCTGCCCCTCTACTGTGTCCTGGTGAGGCCACATCTGGAATATTGTGTCCAGTTCTGGGCCTCTCAGTTCAAGAAGGACCTCAGGGAACTGCTTGAAAGAGTCCAGCACAGAGCCACAAAAATGATGAAGGGAGTTGAAGATCTTCCTCATGAGGAGAGCCTGAGGGAGCTGAGGGCTCTGTAGCTTGGAGAGGAGGAGACTGAGAGGTGACCTCATTGCTGTTGCTAAAGATGTGCAGGGTGAGTGCCCAGAGGCTGGAGCCAGGCTCTGCTGGGTGATGCCCAAAGCCAGCACAAGGGGCAGCGGTGGAAGCTGAGGAAGAGGAAGTGCCATGGAAACAGGAGGAAAAATGTTTAGGCTATGACTTTGTCATGTGTATCAGAGTCTGGTCTCTGCAGGCACTTCACAAGTACAGCTCTATTTCAATTAATTTTAAGCAGATTGCACATTTTAAGGCTAGTTTTCTATTTTTACAACCTCAGCCCCAAGGGTTTTTGTCTTTTTCCCTCTAAGTTTACAACCTCCCTTAAGTTTACTTCTTCAGGGATAAATATGCCAAGCTTTAAGTATGTCTTTGTGTCCTGTTTGTTGTGACACACCAAGTGTGATGACTGGGAGAAGCATCCAGTCATGTGAGACTTTACCTCTTTGTAAAGGACTGATCACTGGGTATTTAAAGCTTGATCAGGCTCAGGGGTAAGACATCAGCACAGAAGGGCAACAAAGCTGGGGAGGGGTCTGGAGCACAGCCCTGGGAGGAGAGGCTGAGGGAGCTGGGATTGCTGAGCCTGGAGAAGAGGAGGCTCAGGGGAGACCTTCTTGCTCTCTCCAACTCCCTGAAGGGAGGTTGCAGCCAGGTGGGGGTTGGTCTCTTCTCCCAGGCACCCAGCACCAGAACAAGAGGACAGAGTCTCAAGCTGCACCAGGGGAGGTTCAGGCTGGACGTTAGGAAGAAGTTCTTCACAGAGAGCTTGGCCATTGGAATGTGCTGCCCAGGGAGGTGGTGGAGTCACCATCCCTGGAGGTGTTTAAGAAGAGACTGGCTGAGGCACTCGGTGCCATGGTTTAGTTGATGAGATGGGGTTGGATGATAGGTTGGACTCAATGATCTCAAAGGTCTTTTCCAACCTGGTCTATTCTATTCTATTCTATTCTATTCTATTCTATTCTTTAATTATTATTATTTGTTCGTGCAGAGATCTGAGGATCTCCTTCAATAGGGGGAAGTCATAAATTTGTTTGGTTTTGTTGGTGTTTTTTGTTTGTTTTACTGAGTGTATTGCACTTCTTAAAATGATTCCTTTGGCAGACATCAGTAAGCAAAGTTGCTGCAAGCTAAAAAATGAAGTGTGCATATATACAGTGATAGGACTGGGGGGAATGGAGCCAAACTAGAAGTGGGAAGATTCAGATTGGATGTCAGGAAGAAGTTCTTCCCCATGAGGGTGGTGAGAGCCTGGCACAGGTTGCCCAGGGAGGTTGTGGAAGCCTCATCCCTGGAGGTTTTGAAGGGCCAGGCTGGATGTGGCTGTGAGCAATCTGCTGTAGTGTGAGGTGTCCCTGCCCATGGCAAGGGGCTTGTAACTGGGTGATCCTTGAGGTCCCTTCCAGCCCTGACAGTTCTTGATTCTGTGATTCTCTATGCACAAAATACAGAGTGCACTGACCTTACCCCAGAAAAGGCATGCTGGATTCAGTCAGATCCAGTTCCCTGTGCTGTTCAACAAAACTGTTTACCTGAGCCTCTGAAAGGTCAAGGAAGCTTCTGTTACTCTCCCCAGCAATCTGCTTCTAATAGCACTGGAAAATTACAACACTTCCATCAGGCTAATCCAGCTCTGCCTCCCTACTGCTAAGGACAATCTGTTCCAAATGATGAGAGAAAATATCACAGCATTGTACTAAAACTGCAGACTGGAAAACAAGTACAGCATACAGAATTAACCAGGTTGGAAAAGACCTTGGAGATCATCAAGTCCAACCTATCACCCTACACTATCTCATCAACTAAACCATGGCACCAAGTGCCTCTTCCAGGCTCTTCTTAAACACCTCCAGGGATGGTGACTCCACCACCTCCCTGGGCAGCACATCCCAATGGCCAATCTGTCTGGGAAGAATTTCTTCCTAACATCCAGGCTGATCCTCCCCTGGTGCAGCTTGAGTGCTTTGTTTTGCTTTTTTTTAACAGTGAAAAGTGTCCTACTCTAAACTGTATCACTGAGTATTGGTCATGTAGCCAGCATTGTGGATTTCAGTATTTGTTCTGTAGGCTTCAATACATATTGCACAGAATCACAGAAAACACCCAGTTGGAAGGGATCTCAGAGCTCATCCAGTCCAACCTTAACCCAGTTTGGGGTGAGTCCTAAGGCATGTCCCTAAGCACCAGCTCCACAGGCTGCTTAAACACCTCCAGGCATGGCGAGTCCAGCACTGCCCTGGCCAGACCATTGTAGTGTTGGAGAGCCCTCTCTGGGAAGAAATATTCCTATCATCCAGGCTGAACTTCCTCTGATGCAGCTTAAAACCATTTCCTCTGGTCCTGTTGCTTGACACCAAGGAGAAGAGGCTGCCCCCTCCTCACTCCAACCTCCCTTCAGGGAGCTGCAGAGAGCAGTGAGGTCTCCTCTCAGCCTCCTCTTCTCCAGACTGACCAACCCCAGCTCCCTCAGATGCTCCTTGCAGGCCAGGTGCTTCAGACCCTTCTCCAGCCTCATTGCCCTACCCTGGACCTGCTCCAGCTCCTCAGTGTCCTTCTTGTGGTGAGGGGCCCAGAACTGAACACAGTGCTTGAGGTGTGACCTCAGCAGTGCTGAGCACAGGGGGATGATCACCTCCCAGTTCCTGCTGGCCACCCTGTTTCTAATCCAAGCCAGAATGCCATTGGCTTTCTTGGCCACCTGGGGAAACTGAATTGTGCCACAGAATTTTTGTGGGTGCAGCACTGAGCACTTGAGGGTGTAGTTTGCTTTTACTAACATCCAGGGATTAAGACAGTACTCTGCAATTATCTCCTCCCTAGCTCCCTATGGCATTACATATCAGACTGTATTGGAGTGCAGCACTCAACATGAACATGAGCAGCAGAATCTAATACTTAGAGCACAGCCATCCCTGGAACAGCTTGTGCCCAATTTGTTGTTTTGCTATCAGACTGGGAACTGCCATGGTGTACCTCTTGCCATGCAGCTCTCTTTCCAGCAAATGAACTGCTTGAATTCATGGATTTAAAACCTGAGAGCAGTGTCATGGGAGTCTCACACAATCACAGAATGTTAGGGGCTGGAAGGGACCTCCAAAGCTCATCCAGTCCAACCCCCTCTCCCAGAGCAGCATCACCTAGAGCAGATCACACAGGAACACAGCCAGGCAGGTCTGGAATATCTCCAGAGAGGGAGACTCCACAACCCCCCTGGGCAGCCTGTTCCAACCTAGTCTGACTCACCCACACCACAAGGCACAGAAGCTTGCTCACAACATCCTTTGTCATGGTGCAATTTCTGCCTGAGCTACGACACCTTCTAGGAATATTGCTAGTCCTGATGTAACATTGATCTGGGTGTAATGGAGAGCACACTGCATCCTGCCTGAGCTGACATTCACAAGGGTGAACTCACCATTGAATAAGGAAATAATCAGGGGGTTGCAGCACCTCTGCTACAAGGACAAGAGGACACAGTCTCAAGCTGCACCAGGGGAAGTTTAGGCTGGAGGTGAGGAGAAAGCTCTTCACCAAGAGAGAGTGATTGGCCATTGGAATGTGCTGCCCAGGGAGGTGGTGGAGTCACCATCCCTGGAGGTGTTCAAGAAAGGCTTGGATGTGGCACTTGGAGCCATGGTCTAGTCATGAGGTCTGTGGTGACAGGTTGGACTCGATGATCTTCAAGGTCTCTTCCAACCTTGGTGATACTGTGATACTGTGACAGGCTGAGGAGCTGGGGCTGTTCAGTCTGGAGAAGAGGAGGCTCCGGGGAGACCTAATAGCAGCCTGAAGGGGACATCTCAACATCTTTCTTGAATTGAGGGGCCCAGAACTGGACACAGGACTCAAGGTGTGACCTAACCAGTGCTGAGCACAGGGCAGAATGACTTCCCTGCTCCTGCTGGCCACACTGCTCCTGATGCAGGCCAGGATGCCATTGGCCTTCCAGGCCAAGACTGATCCTGTTTAACAAATCTCCTTTTACCTTATGCACATTTTTATACAAAATACAACTGACTTTGTGTGCATTTAAACTATTTTGCTGCTTCATGTAGCTCTAGCAATGTATGGCCAATATAGCAATGTGTAGCAATAATGGGCCAATCCTTAGTTAATAGCTAGAGACTGGAAAACAAAATCCTGTCTATTCTCAGTTCCCTAATGGAATTCTCAGTACTCAAACTTTGTAATTGATTGTCTGAGCAACTTGGTTTGCATTCCTGTGTGGACTCCCCTGGGTGATGCTGCTCTGGCAGGGGGGTTGGACTGGATGATCTCTGCAGGTCCCTTCCAGCCTCTAACATTCTGTGATGATCTGGGGGCTGCCAGGTTATTTTGTCCTTTTTCAGCCCTACTGTCAACAGAACAAAAGAAACCCTAATACCCATCCTGGTGGGTGACACACACCTGAGCAAAAAAAAAACCTAACATCCTCTAAACATGAATATTGCTTAAATCCCAGAAAATCCAGAATTTGGGACAAAGAAAAATGTGCCATTGCCTGCCATGAATTTTCTGAGGTTGTTTTTAATCAGAGGCTGGGTGGAAGGAGGACAGCAGAGCAGAGCTTGCCTAACCTAAGAGAGAGAAGTGTTGCTCCAAAAACTAAGCAGCTCCCATGCCAGCCCCAGGCAGCAAGCTGTTCTGATGCAGGTTTTCTCACACATAGCCCTGGCTCCTTTGCTACCTGACCTTGGACTTGCTTGCAGCAGGTGAAAGCAGGGCTTCACAAGGCCAGGGGAACTCTGCAGGAAATTAACACCTTCCCAGCACCCCAGCAAGCTGAATTGCCAGGCAGACAGCAGCTTCAGCCTGCAGCCCCCCAGCAGGTCAGCTGGCCTCATGTCTCACTAGCAGTGGGATTTCAGAGACTCATAGAATCAACCAGGTTGGAAAAGACCTCAGAGATAGAATCATAGAATCAACCAGGTTGGAAAAGACCTCGGAGAGAGAATCATAGAATCAACCAGGTTGGAAAAGACCTCGGAGATCATCAAGACCAACCTGTCACCCAGCACCTCATGACTACTAAACCATGGCACCAAGTGCCACGTCCAATCCCTTCTTGAACACCTCCAGGGATGGTGACTCCACCACCTCCCTGGGCAGCACATCCCAGTGGACAACTACTCTTTCTGGGAAGAGCTTTCTCCTCACCTCCAGCCTAAACTTCCCCTGGAACAGCTTGAGACTGTGTCCTCTTGTTCTGGTGCTGGGTGCCTGGGAGAAGAGACCAACCCCCACCTGCCTACCACCTCCCTTCAGGGAGTTGTAGAGAGCAAGAAGGTCTCCCCTGAGCCTCCTCTTCTGCAGGCTAAGCAACCCCAGCTCCCTCAGCCTCTCCTCCCAGGGCTGTGCTCCAGACCCCTCCCCAGCCTCGTTGCCCTTCTCTGGACACGCTCAAGCATCTCAATATCCTTCTTAAACTGAGGAGCCCAGACCTGGACACAGGACTCAAGGTTCAGAGCATGATTCCTCTTCTATCTCTTTGCAAGCCTTCATAACTCCAAAGAAAACATGAAACACAATCTGGCAGGCAAGTGTTGTGCTGGCAGAAGGCACGCTCTCTGCTGAGCTCTGTCTCATGCATGCACTTGCAGCCTCTGTTGCTTGCTTGTTGCTTTGCAGATTTACCAAAGAATTATCAGAATCAGAATCAGGTAAGTGGCCTTACAACATATGTTGTGATGCTGCTAAGAGCTGTCATTGCTGAAAGGTGATTGTTTCTTGACTGGTATATCCAGTTCCTTCTTTTTCCAAAATGGAGAATGTGAAACTAGAGAGCAGGCTGTACAGTCCCCAGGGTGTGTCTGCAGCCTGCTAGTGGTCACACAGAACACAGGAATAGCTGTGGGCCAGTGGGATCCTGGGCTCCATCAAGAAGTGTGTCCAGCAGGTCCAGGTCCTTCCTTCTCCCCCTCTGCTCTGCCCTGCTGAGACCACAGCTGCAATCCTGTGTCCAGTTCTGGGCTCCCCAGTTCCAGAGAGACAGAGACCTGCTGGAGAGAGGCCAAGGGAGAGCCAGGAGGATGCTTAGGGCACTTGAGCATCTCCCCTGTGAAGAGAGACTGAGAGCCCTGGGGCTGTTGAGTCTGGAGAAGGATGAGAGGGGATCTGATCAGTGTCTATCAATAGCTGAGGGATGGAGGGTAAGTGGAGGGGGCCAAGATCTCTTCAGTGGTGCCCAGGAATGAGCCAAGGAACAATGGAGACAAACAGAGAAGGTTTCAGCTCAACATGAGGAGAAACTTCTTTGCAGTGAAGGTGACAGAGCCCTGGAGCAGGCTGCCCAGAGAGGTTGTGGAGTCTCCTTCTCTGGAGATATTCATGACCTGCCTGGATATGTTGCTGTGTGACCTGCTCTAGGTGCTCCTGCTCTGGCAGGGGGTGGACTGGATGAGCTTTTGAGGTCCCTTCCAGCCCCTAACACTCTGTGATTCTGTGATCACGTAACAAGACTAAAACACATTCAGAATTTCTCAATCCCAGCAGCACTGCGAGTCCAGAATAAACTGTTTCTTTTTTTGGTGGTGGTGGTCAAACAGGTTTTATGACAAGATATGAAAGAAAACTTTTTGATGACCTTAAGTCTCCCCACCTGAAATACTGGGTTCCATTTGTGTGGTTTGGGAACCTGGCATCAAAGGCACGGAAAGAGGGAAGGATTCGCGACAGCGTCGACCTGCAGACCCTGATGAACGTAAGTAGGAAGCAAAAAATCATCTGAAGAAAGCTAAACTGAAATGGCTGCATGGGAGCCTTTCATTTGCAGAATCTGGGCCAGAACAATCCTCACCATCAATACAGCCTGGGGGTGAGGTGTTAGAAAGCAGCCCTGAGGAAAAGGACCTGGAGGTGCTGATGGGTGAGAAGCTGGATGTGAGCAGGCAGTGTGAGCTTGCAGCACAGGCAGCCAGTGGCAGCCTGGGCTGCAGCCAAAGATATGTGGCCAGCAGAGCCAGAGAGCTGATTCTGTCACTTTGCTCTGCTCTGGTGAGACCTCATCTGGAGTACTGTGTACTCAATACAGGAAGGACATGGACCTGATGGAGCAGGCCCAGAGGAGGGCCACCAAAATGATCAGGGGGGTTGAGCACCTCTGCTACAAGGAGAGGCTGAGGGAGCTGGGGGTGTTCAGCCTGGAGAAGAGGAGGCTCTGGGGAGACCTAATAGCAGCCTGCCAGTACCTGAAGGGGGGCTACAAGAAGGATGGAGAGAGACTGTTTGCAAGGGCCTGCAGGGACAGGATGAGGGACAATGGCTTCAAACTAGAGCAGAGCAGATTTAGATTGGATGTTAGGAACAGGTTCTTTACCGTGGGGGTGGTGGAACACTGGAACAGGTTGCCCAGGGAGGTAGTTGAGGCTCCTTCCCTGGAGATACTCAAGGTGAGGCTGGACAGGGCTCTGGGCAAGCTGATCTAGTTGGGGATGTCCCTGCTGACTGCAAGGGTGATTGGACTGGATGACCTTTGGAGATTCCTTCCAACCCAGACCATCCTAGGATTCCATGATTTCATGTGCACAGCTCTCCAGTGCCCATCCAAACAATCTTACTCAGGATTTCTACCACTTGTCTCTGTGCACCAATATCCACTCAAGCACACACAGCAGTGTGCTGGGTTTGTATTTGTATGACTGTGGAAGGGTTAACTGAAGCAACAGATTGCTGAATTAAAAAGTTATTGTAACCTCACTGTAAACTCACAGAATCACAGAAACATTCAGCTTGGAAAAGAGCCTCAGGATCACCAAGGCCAACCCAGAATCCTACTCTGCAGGGGCCACCCCTAAACCACAGCCCCAAGCACCACAGCCAAACCACCTGCAAACACAGCCAGGCTTGGGGACTCCACTACCTCCCTGGGCAGCACATTCCAGTGCTGAATGTCTGTTTCATTGCTGCAGGGGAGAAGAGGAGAATTATTTGATGCTTTGAAGAGTTTAATATCAATTTCAGGGAAAATTATTTTCCTGAATATTTAATTAAGAGGTTAAACTGTTTGTGTTTGGGGGTTTTTTTCATGATATAATAATCTTCCATGTTCACTGGACTGCATATAAGAATAATTGGTGAGGAGATATATAGTGTACCAAGAATTGGTAGGATGTTAGGAAGAAATTCTTCACCATGAGGGTGGTGAGGCACTGGAACATGTTGCCCATGGTGTAAGCCTCATCCCTGGAGGTTTTCAAGGTCAGGCTGGATGTGGCTCTGGGCAACCTGCTGTAGTGTGAGGTGTCCCTGCCCGTGGCAGGGACATGATAATCCTTGAGGTCCCTTCCAACCCTAACAATTCTGTGATTCTAAGAATTCCAATTCTGTGAACCATCTTGATATTCAAATTGTTTAGACTGAGAGGGGATCTGATCAATGTCTATCAATAGCTGAGGGCTGGGGGTCAAGTGGAGGGGGCCAAGCTCTTTTGGGTGGTGCACAGCAATAAGCCAAGGACCAATGGAGACAAACTTGAACAGAGAAGGTTTCAGCTCAGCATGAGGAGAAATTTCTTTGCAGTGAGGGTGGCAGAGCCCTGGAGCAGGCTGCCCAGAGAGGTTGTGGAGTCTCCTTCTGTGGAGCCTTTCCAGCCCCACCTGGATGCATTCATAGTATCATAGTATCAGTCAGGGTTGGAAGGGACCAAAAGGATCATCTAGTTCCAACCCCCCTGCCATGGGCAGGGACACATTCCTGTGTGGTCTACCCTGGGTGATGCTTTTCTGGCAGGGGGTTGGACTGGATGATCTCTGGAGGTCCCTTCCAACCGCTAATGTGCTGTGATTCTGTGAAATGTGACAGGGGAATGCTTGGTATAGTCATGCTCTCAATTTCTGTATACTACACTTTCATGTTTCTCTGTGTTTTATATGTGCATAAATGAACTTTAGCAAAATATTCATGATTTAGAGTTGAACTCCAGGCAGTTTTAATTTGTTGGGCTTTGTCTTTTGTTTTCTCTTCTTTTCTCTTCTTTTTTCTTCTCATTCTCCTCTCCTCTCCTCTCCTCTCCTCTCCGAACCTCTCCGAACCTCTCCTCTCCTCTCCTCTCCTCTCCTCTCCGAACCTCTCCTCTCCTCTCCGAACCTCTCCGAACCTCTCCTCTCCTCTCCTCTCCTCTCCGAACCTCTCCTCTCCTCTCCGAACCTCTCTCTCTTCCCTTCCCTTCTCTTCCCTTCTCTTCCCTTCTCTTCCCTTCTCTTCCCTTCTCTTCTTTCTCTTCTCTTCTAGGAGATGAATAAGTACCGGTCCTGGTGTAGTCTTTTGTTTGGTTATGACTGGGTTGGAATTCCACTGGTCTATACCCAGGTACTGAGCTTTTATCCTTTACAAAATTCAGAATACTATTTCCATTAAAAGGGAGCTTGGTGTAAAACATCCATAGACTCAACCAGAGTTTCCAGAGGGATTGGACCAGAGTTTCCAACACTTGTTGACTCCCGTGGGATCAGGGAGGCCTGGTTAACTAAGTCACACTTAATGTGGAGAAGTTTTGAAGCCCTTGCATAAGCTGGGAGAGGAGTGGGAAACACTCAAATGTTTCTCTTTTCCCTGTGTCTTCTTCCTGCCATAATTATTCCTATTTGCAATATTTCCCTATCCATTTGCAAATTACATAGCAAAAGGTGGAGAGCAAGTTCTGCATGGGACAGCAATGTGCCCTGGTGACCAAGAAGGCCAATGGGATCCTGGGCTGCATTCAGAGGAGTGTGTCCAGCAGATCCAGGAGGTTCTCCTCCCCCTCTACTCTGCCCTAGTCAGGCCCCACCTGGAATATTGCATCCAGTTCAGGGCTCCCCAGTTCAAGAGGGACAGGGATCTGCTGGACAGAGTCCGAGGGAGGGCTACAAGGATGCTGAAGGGACTGCAGCACTGCCTGGGGAGGAGAGGCTGAGAGCCCTGGGGCTGTTTAGTCTGGAGAGGAGAAGACTGAGAGGGATCTGATCAATGTCTATCAATAGCAGAGGGCTGGGGCTCAGGAAGGAAGGGACAGGGACAGGCTCTGCTCACTTGTGCCCTGGGATAGGACAAGGGGCAGTGGATGGAAACTCCAGCACAGGAGGTTCCACCTCAACATGAGAAGGAACTTCCTTACTGTAAGGGTCCCAGAGCACTGGAGCAGGCTGCCCAGAGAGGTTGTGGAGTCTCCTTCTCTGGAGCCTTTCCAGCCCTGTCTGGATGTGTTCCTGTGTGACCTGTGCTGGATTCTATGGTCCTGCTCTGGCAGGGGGCTTGGATCTCCAGAGGTCCCTTCCGACCCCTAGCATCCTGTGAAAGGGCAGGCAGAGGCCTTGGAGCATGTGCTCCTTTCTGCATCAGACCATGTCATTGCATGATTTCAACAAAGCTTTGTTCTTTGCAGGTCGTTACTCTTGCAGTCTATACTTTCTTCTTTGCCTGCCTGATCGGGCGCCAGTTCTTGGACACTGACCAAGGCTATCAGGGACACGACTTGGACATTTACATTCCAATCTTCACGCTGCTACAGTTCTTCTTCTATGCAGGATGGCTCAAGGTAAGGGAGCTTTCTGGGAAGGTCACAGGGGAAGCCTCTCTGGGTGAAGATGTCAGAGCTGGAGTCCAGGTGTCAGATTTGTGGCACATGGTAAAATCACCAAAGGGGGTACTGGTTGACACAGCTGAACATGAGCCAGCAGTGTGCCCAAGTGGCCAAGAAGGCCAAGGGCATCCTGGCCTGCATCAGGAACAGTGTGGCCAGCAGGAGCAGCGAAGTCATTCTGCCCTGGACTCAACACTGGTTAGGCCACACCTTGAGTCCTGTGTCCAGGTCTGGGCTCCTCAGTTTAAGAAGGACATTGAGACACTGGAAGAGAAGGGCAACAAAGCTGGGGAGGGGTCTGGAGCACAGCCCTGTGAGGAGAGGCTGAGGGAGCTGGGGTTGCTTAGCCTGGAGAAGAGGAGGCTCAGGGGAGGCCTTCTTGCTCTCTACAACTGCCTGAAGGGAGGTTGTAGGCAGGAGGGGGTTGGTCTGTTCTGCCAGGCAGCCAGCACCAGAACAAGAGGACACAGTCTCAAGCTGTGCCAGGGGAAGTTTAGGCTGGAGGTGAGGAGAAAGTTCTTCCCAGCAAGAGAGCTTGGCCATTGGGATGTGCTGCCCAGGGAGGTGGTGGAGTCCCCATCCCTGGAGGTGTTCAAAATAGGATTGGATGTGACATTTGGAGCCATGGCTTAGTTAGTCCTGAGGTGTTGGGTGATAGGTTGGTCTTGATGATCTCTGAGGTCTTTTCCAGCCTGATTGATTCTATGATTCTAATGGAGCTACAGCGAAAGTGAAGTCAGCTCCAAGAGCCCTGTGGCTGCAAAGAGACATCACACAACACATACAGGCTCTGGCTTGTGGTCCCTTCCAACCCTGACTGATGCTATGACACTATGACACTTATAATTCCACCTGACAGACCTTACAGTAAGAAATGTTCAGGAACCTGGAAGAGTTTGAGTAGGACCAGTGCAGCCACAGTTCCCAGAGGGAGCATTGCTCCAGCAAAGTCAGGTACCAGGACTTGGGCTATAAAATGACAGATGGAAGATATAAACAAACCCTTTCTCCCACTCAGCTGTGTGATGGGAATATATGGCTGCAGACCTGGCATGGGCTGAAAGACACTGAATCATAGCTTCTTCTTATGAGCAAACCCTGCCTTTAGTACCGGCCATTAACTTAATCAGGCGTAAGCAATTAAGCCATCTCCAGTTCCAGAGGGCCATCAAAGAGTGACAGCCAGCACTGGCTGCAACCCCAATGCATACAAATGTTCATTCAAATAAAGAGTTATAGAGGGAACTGGATACTATCCATCAGCCTCCTGATGCCAGCTAAGGTAACATATCATCACTGATCTGAGACTTGAGTAATTAAGCCACAACCCTCCTGGTACTTCTCTCCTCTACAGCGATTGTCAAGGCAGAGTAACTGGGGGAAAAAGTTTCACATAAAAAGCAAATTAGTACATGAGGCTCTACATAGAATCATGGAATTGTTAGGGTTGGAAGGGACCTCAAGGATCAGCCAGTTCCAACCCCCTCCTGCCATGGGGCAGGGACACCTCACACTACAGCAGGCTGCTCACAGCCACATCCAGCCTGGCCTGAAAAACCTCCAGGGATGAGGCTTCCACCACCTCCCTGGACAACCTGTGCCAGGCTCTCACCACCCTCATGGGGAAGAACTTCTTCCTAACAGCCAATCTGAATCTGCCCATTTCTAGTTTTGCTCCATTCCCCCCAGTCCTATCACTCCCTGGCACCCTAAAAAGACCCTCCCCAGCTTTCTTGGAGCTCCCTTCAGATGCTGGAAGGCCACAATGAGCCTTCCAGAGCCCTCTCTTCTCCAGACTGCACAACCTCAACTCCCTCAGTCTGTCCTCATAAGAGAGCAGCTCCAGCCCCCTGCTCATCCTCATGGCCCTTCTCTGGACACCTTCCAGCACCTCCAGATCTTTCCTGTAATAGAGGCTCCAGAACTGGACAGAGTGCTCCAGCTGGGGTCTCAGCAGAGTGCAATAGAGGGGCAGAATCACCTCCCACCTGCATTAAGATTTCCTTTGGGGCTTATTAATCATGGCTGGAACCTTAGAGGTAACTTTTCTCTTAGAACATAAATTGGCCATTCAATTTCTCTTAGAACATAAATTGCATGAAATTGGCCAGTTTTAGAGCCTCCTTCCTACAGCCAGCTCCAGAGGGTAGAGCGGAGAAGGCATCACACCAAGGATCACAGGGGAAAGTAAGGTGACTGCAGTCCTGTGTCATAGGAAATTGACGGGGGGGGGAGGAGGAGGAAGGGACCAGATTGGAGCAGAAAGGGAGAGAGAAGGGAAGCCAATGTGGTGGAGGGAGCATGCTGCTCCTGCAGAAATGTGAGGCTTTATCTCTAGGCAATGCCTTCCAGGGCAGGAAACAGAAGTGGCAATGAGTGAGGACTGCCTGAATGAAGCACTTTGCAGACTCACAGGATGTCAGGGGTTGGAAGGGACCCAAAAAGATCATCGAGTCCAACCCCCTGCCAGAGCAGGACCATACAATCGAGCTCAGGTCACAGAGGAACACATCCAGACAGGCCTTGAAAGTCTCCAGAGAAGGAGACTCCCCAGCCTCTCTGGGTTACAGTCACCAAACCATGAGCTGCTTCTCTTCACCACCCAGCTACTGCCCCTGGGCAGGGTGTGGTTTGTCCTTCATCAGCAACCAAGACTTTTAGTAGCATCTCTTTCAGGGCCTCCAGCCAACTCCTGGTTGCAGCAGGATGCCATAACAAGTGAAAAATCTTCTGCATAGGGAAATGAAAGGGGAGGAGAAGCAGTTTTTTAAAAGTAAATTAAATATGGACAGGGCTCCTTGGGGCCGGAGCTTGGCCTGAACCCACACAGCCCTCAACTCAGGATATTTCTGTCTTGAAGATTACAGCCAGCTTCCTGCTGAGTGTGTTGGGCTTTGGCTGCCAGGCCTGCAGAAGGGACCTTGAGCTGCTGAATTCCAGTAACTTGGCAACTCTTCAGACATGATGGCTAAGCTGAGCTCATGCCTTGGCCTCGGGCCTGCTTTGTTACACCTACACTCCAGGGGCAAAGTTTCACATCCCATGAGACACTTCTGAATCCTGGCTTTCTTTAGAGGGATAGGTAAACCATCCAAATACAGGTTGTAGTTGTTCTGCACTACATTCCTTTCTGGAGAATAAAGTTGTGTCTCATGCCAGGACCTGGTCAGGCAAGCAAAAGACCACCACTGATGTTTCATCTGTTGCAGTTTTGGGTGGTAGGTTGGACTCGATGATCTCGAAGGTCTTTTCCAACCTGGTTTATCCTATCCTATCCTATCCTGTCCTATCCTATCCTATCCTATCCTATCCTATTCTATTCTATTCTATTCTATTCTATTCCACTCCACTCCATTCTGTGCTGCTCAGTTTTTCCCCCTCATGTGGCAGGTTTTGCAGTGGGTTTCAGATGCCAGTCCCCAGGTTTACACTGAGCTGATCCTGTGTCTTCCCTAGAGAGCCACAACAGTCTGCACTCTGTCTCGTTCCCTGTTGCAGCACTTCTGTAGCTATAACCAAAATCTGATGCCTAAAAATAGGTCAGCAAGTGAGAGCAGAGGTGTCACAGGATGACAGGATGTTGGGGGTTGGAAGAGACCTCTGGAAATCTCCCAGTCCAACCCCCTGCCAGAGCAGGAGCATAGAATCCAGCACAGGTCACACAGGAACACATCCAGACAGGGCTGACAAGGCTCCAGAGAAGGAGACTCCACAACCTCTCTGGGCAGCCTGCTCCAGGGCTCTGGGACCCTCACAGTGAAGAAGTTCCTCCTCATGTTGAGGTGGAACTTCCTGTGCTGGAGTTTCCATCCATTGCCCCTTGTCCTATCCCAGAGCACAAGTGAGCAGAGGCTGTCCCTGTCCCTTCCTTCCTGATCCCCAGCCCTCAGCTATTGATAGACATTGATTAGAGCCCTTCTCAGTCTTCTCCAGACTGAACAGCCCCAGGGCTCTCAGCCTTTCCTCACGAGGCATTTGTTCACAAATGTTTTACAGCAGCTGCTGTTTGCATCGTGATTTTTCACACACTGTGGCATATTAAAAGTCTATTAAAAGCCTTATTTTATAGGTGGACTTGATGATCTCTGAGGTCTTTTCCAACCTTATTGATTCTATGATTCCAAAGCCAGGAAAGATGTCCCTGGGAGTCAACTGCAAAGGTTGATCACTGTAGACAGAGCATTTTTGGGGTGAGAAATTCTCTTTTGTCTCTGCCTTCAGCACCTCTGGAAGCTTCATCCCTTGTAAACAATCAGAAATTGTCTTTATTACATTTAGATTGGATATTAGGGGATAAATTCTTTGCTGCAAGAGTGCTCAGGGACAGGAACAGGCTGCCCAGGGAGACAGCAGAGTCCCCATCCCTGAAGGGGATATACATCAGTCAAAGACAGCAGTAAGGATAGGTCCTGACTATCTTATGTGGCAATTACTGTGGCTCAGACATGTCTCAGCTGCCAGCAGACCAGCACCAACAATCATGACTGACAGCACCAAGGAGACAGGGAACTATGAATGTAGAGGGAAAGCAAGCTGTTCCTGTGCTAGGCTGGCAAAACCATCACAGAATACAGAATGAACCAGGTTGGAAAAGACCTTCAAGATCATGCAGTCCAACCTATCAGCCAACACCATCTCATCAACTAAACCATGGCACTGAGTGCTTCATTCAGTCTCTTTTTAAACCCTTCCAGGGATGGTGACTCTACCACCTCCCTGGGCAGCACATTCCAATGGCCAATCTCTCTTCCTGGAAAGAATTTCTTCCTCACATCCAGCCTAAACCTCCCCTGGCACAGCTTGAGACTGTGTCCTCTTGTTCTGGTGCTGCTTGCCTGGCAGAAGAGACCAACCCCCACCTGGCTACAATCTCCCTTCAGGGAGTTGTAGAGAGCAAGAAGGTCTCCCCTGAGCCTCCTCTTCTCCAGGCTAAGCAACCCCAGCTCCCTCAGCCTCTCCTCCCAGGGCTGTGCTCCAGACCCCTCCTCAGGAGCTCAAGCTATGATTGCAAGTGACAGGCAGGGAGAGAAAGATAAAAATCCAGTCCAATTTGTCTCTGCAGCAGCAGTCCTGACACAGCATGCCAACCTCTCTTCTGCCTCTCATTTTCCTCTCAGGTGGCTGAACAACTTATTAACCCATTTGGAGAAGATGATGATGATTTTGAAACCAACTGGTGCATCGACAGGGGAATTTACAGGTTGCTGTTGTGATGTCTACTTCTAGCTTTGCTCTGCTACATTTCTTCCTTGTTTCTTGAACTGAGCTACAAATAGTGGGCAATAGGTGTCAATGAAACAAATACTTGCACTGAAGGAGTACCTATGGCTGTGATCCCCAAATATTGTTTTCACAGAATCACAGAACCATTCAGGTAGGAAAAGAGCCTCAGGATCACCAAGGCCAGCCCAGAACCCTGCTCTACAAGGCTCAGCCCTAAACCACAGCCCCAAGCCCCACAGCCAAACCACCTGCAAACACAGCCAGGCTTGGGGACTCCACCACCTCCCTGGGCAGCACATTCCAAGCCCTCACCACTCTTGCCTGAAAAAAACCTTTCCTAATGTCCAGTCTGAACCTCCCCAGGGGCAGCTTGAGGCCATTCCCTCTTGTTCTGTCACTAATGACCTGGGAGCAGAGACCAGCACCAACCTCTCCACAACCTCCTTTCAGGTAGCTGTAGAGAGCCAGGAGGTCTCCCCTCAGCCTCCTCTCTTTCACACTAACCATCCCCAGCTCCTTCAGTTGCTTTTCATCAGATTTCTTCTCCAGGCCCTTCCCAGCTTCCTTGCCCTCCTCTGCCCTGGCTCCAGCACCTCCACATCTCTCTTGAACTGAGGTGCCCAAACCTGGACACAGCATTCGAGGTGTGGCCTCCCCAGAGCTGAGTACAAGGGGACAATCCCCTCCCTGCTCCTGCTGGACACAGCATTTCTAATGCCAGCCAGGATGCCTTTGGCTTTCTTGGCCACCTGGGCACACTGCTGGCTCCTATTCAGTTGCTAATGCATATTGATTTTGGTATTTATGATGCCTGGCTAAACATGGAAACAGCTGACCTCAAACCACTGTCTGAAGGGGGGCTACAGGAAAGCTGGTGAGGGAATTTTGAGGGTGTCAGGTAGTGATAGGACTGGGGGGAATGGATCCAAGCTAGAGGAGGGGAGATTCAGACTAGATGTTAGGAAGAAGTTGTTCCCCATGAGGGTGGTGAGAGCCTGGCACAGGTTGCCCAGGGAGGTGGTGGCAGCCTCCTGCCTGGAGGTGTTTGCAGCCAGGCTGGATGTGGCTGTGAGCAACCTGCTGCAGTGTGAGGTGTCCCTGCCCTTGGCAGGGGAGGGGTTGGAACTGGCTGAGCCTTGAGGTCCCTTCCAAGCCTAACAGTTCCATGATTCTCTGATCTAACACCCTGTACTGTGCTTAAAGTGACCTGCTTTGTGCCCCGTAACACCGCAGGTCTCGCTCCTGGCGGTGGATGACATGCACATGAACTTGCCCAGGATGGAGAAGGACATTTACTGGAACGACTCCGCCGCCCGGCCGCCCTACACGAAAGCAGCTGCTGATTACTGCATTCCTTCATTCCTTGGATCGACTATTGAAATGGGGTGAGTGGCAGCAAGGCTCCTTAACACCATCAGAGAGGTCCCCACCGCTACAGGCCACGTTTATTGACGGGCAGCCAGCTCAGAGCGGTGGGCTGTGACAATCCTGTGAGGGGGAAGCTGGCGATGGGGAATTACGTCAGCAGGGAATGTGTACGTCACAGGCTTTGTACTGCTGCCCGAGGGGAGGTTTAGGTTGCTGCCCAGGGAGGTGGTGGGGTCAGCATCCCTGGAGGTGTTCAGAAAAGGATTGGATGTGGCACTTGAAGCCATGGTTTAGTTGCCAGGAGGTGTTAGGTAATTGGTTGGACCTGATGATCTCTGAGGTCTTTTCCAGCCTTATTGATTCTATGATTCTATGACATGAGAAAAACCTTTGAAGCCAAAAGTGCTGTCAAGGCCTGGCCCAGGCTGCCCAGGGAGGTGGCTGAATCCCCAGCCCTGGGTGTAGTTAAAAGCCCATCTAGACAGAGTATAGTAGTGGCCCTGGTAGAGTTAGATAATGGTTATGTTTGATGGGACAAGGAACCATGGAGACAAACTTGAACAGAGAAAAGTTTCACCTCAACATGAGGAGAAATGTCTTCACTGTGAGGGTGGCAGAGCCCTGGAGCAGGCTGCCCAGGGAGGTTGTGGAGTCTCCTTCTCTGGAGACTTTCCAAACCCACCTGGATGCATTCCTGTGTGGACTCCCCTGGGTGATGCTGCTTTAGCAGGGGGTGTGGACTCGATGATTTCTTGAGTCACCATCCCTGGAGGTGTTCAAAAAGGGACTGGATGTGGCACTTGGAGCCATGGTTTAGTTAGTCATGAGGTGTTGGATGACAGGCTGGGCTTGATGATCTCTGAGGTCTTCTCCAGCCTTTTTGATTCTATGATGCTAAGACAGTCTTCCTGCTGAGACAGGGGGATTCACGTGCGTGCAGACAGGTCAGCGACGCCGACTCACCCGGCTTTGTTTGGCAGGCTGGCTGACACCGCCTTCCTCTACGGGGAAGAGTGGCCCTGGGGAGAGGACAAGCACCGAAGACAACTTTCCGTGCTGAGAAGAGTCAAGAGGTTTCTGAGCGTCCACGAGGGCCCTCCGTCGCCGTCCCGCCCGCGCTACAGCCGGCAGACCAGCGAGAACTCCGTGTTCTTCCCGGCAGATGAGAAGGGCCACATCAGGCGGCTGCAGGAGATGCACACCAGAGGCAGACACTCCTCCTCCAGCTTCAAGAGGAAACACGAAGGAGCGGACAGAAGTAAGAGGCTTCACAGCAGCAGAGATCTGGGGCCCATAACGGAGACCACGCGGAGCGAGGCGCAGCTCAGCGACAGCGACATCTCGTCCGAGACCGGCAAGCCGGTTCCTGAGGTCATCATCTCTGAGGCGGAGGAGGAAGCCTCTGACTTGCTGGGCAAACCCGAGCTGCAAACCGAGCGCAGCGCCAGCATGCCGGAGGAGGCGCTGCAGAGGAGCCTGGCGGAGGCAAACGTGGCTCTCCTGGACCGTCCTCTTTTCACCCCAGAGGTCATCACCTACTTCCCCGATTCTGAGGTGCATCAGTCGCTGCCTTCTGTGATAGGGGAGCCCAGGCATGAGCCCCACGGCGGCAACATCGCCGGCTTCATAACAGATCAGGAGAGAAACCTCCAGCGATGGAGCCTGCCCAGCTTCCACAGCGCAGGCTCGAACACTGCACCTCCCTCAGCGGATCCTGGGACACCTTCACAACAAAAGGACTTGAGAGGTGGAAAAGATGTTGCTTCTGCTGATGCTTCAGAGACCTTTGAGCTGCAGCACCTCTGGGAAACCCCGGGGAGCAGAGAAACAGCCATAGTAGAATTTTCTAATGAGAAAAAAGAAAGGAGACTTTGACTGTGCTTGACTGAGCTCCTTGGAAGTGCTTCTCACCCAGAGCTGCAGAAGGGCAGACGTGATGCTCAGGCAAGTCCTGAGCAAGATCCAGCAGAGGAATCTGAGCACTTAAATAGGAGGCATTGTGGTGACATGCTTTAAGCCAGTCACTGGCTTGAAACCTGTGACCCTGGGGGGGAAAACATTTTTGGGGGAAAACTAAGAGCCTCAGGAATGGATGCAGACAGCCCTGGGATGCAGACAGCCCTAGTGAGCTGAGTAGGCTCACCTAGAGGAAACACTAAGGTTATCAGAGCAAGGTGGCTCTGTCCACTTTGGATCTACCCTAAACACTGCTACCTTTGGCCACTCCTTCAGGTTAAGATCCATGGTACCTTTGTAAGGCCCACCAATAGCTTTGATGCCTACTCAAGTGGCCAGAAGGCTCACATCCCTCCCTCAGCCTGGAGAGGTTCAGCCCACCACCACTCCCTACCTGGAGGAGCACTTGAAAAGGAAGGCTTCTTGCTTGTGTAAGGCAAGAGCCTGCCCCACTCGTGCTGAGCCTATGCCACTACAAAGTGCAAGAATAAAAGGGTTAAATGTTTAACTTCATGAAGAAAAAAATGGAAGAGTCAAAACTGATGATGAGCTGGGCATGGGAGGGTTCAGCCTTGGCCTCTGCTCCTTGGAGCATGTACGTGGTTTGCCTAGGGACACCTCACACTAGATAAGATTGCTAACTCTGCAAGCTCATGTTTGAGGGAGTTTCATATAAATATGAGGAAAAGTTTTTTTCACTGTGAGGGTCCCAGTGAGGTCTCCTCAGAGCCTTCTCTTCTCCAGGCTGCACAACCCCAACTCCCTCACTCTGTCCTCAGAGCAGAGCAGCTCCAGCCCTCTGCTCATCCTCGTGGCCCTTCTCTGGACACCTTCCAGCACCTCCAGATCCTTCTTGTAACAGAGGCTCCAGAACTGGGCACAGAGCTCCAGGTGGGGTCTCACCAGAGCGGAGCAGAGGGGGAGAATCCCCTCCCTCACCCTGCTGGCCACACTTCTCTTGCTGCAGGATCTGGTTGGCTCTCTGGGCTGCAAGTGCTCACTGCTGGCTCCCTGTTGAGCTTCTCATCCCCCCAGCACCCCCAGGTCCTTTTCTTCAGGGCTGCTCTCAAGCCAGTCCCTGCCCAGCCTATATCAGTGCCTGGGATTGCCCTGACCCAGATGCAGGACCTTGCACTTGGTCTTGTTGAATGTTTGTTCCTCTTGGTTTACAACCAACCAAATTACATTTTTTTAGACAGATAGGTGCCTTGCTTTGAGCTGAAACAGCTCTGGACTGAGGACAGAATGAATTTACCCCCCAGGAGTAAATAAACAACCTTCACAGAGCTGGAGGTTACACTGAAATACTATTTACAAAAGTAAACCAAACACAAAATGTACCAAGGCAAAAGGATACCTACACACACTCAGAATCAGCCCTGGCTTAGCCCCCACCCTGGCTAAGCCCCAGACTAGGCCTCAGCTAAGCCTCTGCTAGTCTTCAATGCTCTCAACCAGCTCATCATCCTTGCCCAGGTGGAGCTCCACTGATTCCAGCTGGTCACTGATGCAGAGAGCAACACCTCCTCCCCTCCTGCCCTGTCCTTCCTAAAGAGCTTGTACCCATCCATCCCTGCATTCCAGTCATGGGAATCATCCCACCCACTGTCAGTGATGGCCACTATGTCATAGCATCCTAGCAGTACAGTGCCCTTAATTCATCCTGTTTGCTGCCCAAGCTGCATGCATTTGCACAGAGGCACTTCAGCTGGGCTGGCCATGCCACCCTCTTAGGGGAATCCCCCTGGATTCCCTTGGGGTGCCCCAGGGCTTTGTCCTTGGCTTGCCTCAGGGCAACAAGTGGCAAGCCCTTGCCTAGCATCCATCCCTCTGCCTCTGGTGAGCTTCCCCAGAGTCTGTCACAGGCAAGCATGAAATGAACAGAAGGTCTCCTTACATAGGGAGATGTAGGATATAGAAGGGAATGACAAATTACAATATCCTGTGTCCTCCCCTTGGGATCATCTGGTCCCCTGGAGGAATTTCTCTCTGTGGCAGGACAGTTAATCCCTACCCTACAAGACTAGGTTAGCTCATAGCCACTCTGTTCTTCAAGAGTGATATGGACAAAGGGAGAAGACTGAGGGGGGATTTGATAAATGTTTATAAATATCTGAGGGCTGGCTGTCAGGAGGGAGGGGACAGGCTCTGCTCAGTTGCACCCTGTGACAGGACAAGGGGCAAGGGATGGAAACTGCAGCACAGGAAGACACTGCAGCGCAGTCAAAGTTCAGTGGAGGCGAGCTGGGGGCTCTAGAGGCAGTCAAAGCCAGCAGTTCCATGAAACACCTCAAGGGAATCAAGGGGAGCTCTGCTAAGAAAGTGCTGCAGCAAACAGCCCAGCTGGAGCCTCTGCATGGATGCATGCAGCAGGGGCAACAAACAGAAGCAGCTGGAAGCTCCTGTGCAGCTATGAAACTATGACCTGATAGCCATCAGTGACACGTGGTGAGACAAATCCTGTGACTGGAGTGTGGCTGTTGATGGCTACAGGCTGTTCAGGAGGGACAGGTGAGAAAGGAGGGGTGGAGGCATTGCCCTCTGTGTCAGGAAATGGGTAGAGTGTGGAGAACTGTCCCAGCTGAATTGCCATGAACAGGGCTAAGGCTTATGGATAAGAATTAGAGGGCAAAGGCAACAAAGGGAACTTGTGGCTGCTGTCCTACAGGCTACCTGATCAAGGGAAGCCTACTGATGAAGCCTTCCTACAGGAGGCTTCACACTTGCAGGGTCTTGTCCTGCTGGGGAACTTCAACTACCTTGACATCTACTGGAAAAATAGCAGAGCAAACTGCAGGCAATCAAGGAGACTCCTGCAGTGCCCTAGTGATAACTTCCTGAGCCAGGAAATAGCCCTGCCTGAGGGAATGCAGTACTGGACCTGATGGCCACAAATGCAAGTGAAGTCATCAGTGATGTCCAGACAGGGGGCAGCCTGGGCTGCAGTGATCATGCACTGGTGGAGTTTGCAGTCCTAAGGGATATGGGACAGGCAAGGAGCAGAGTCAGGACTCTAAATTTTAGGAAAGCAAAATTCTAGCTCCTTAAGGAGCTCATCAGTAGGACCCCATGGGTAAAGGATCCCTGGGGACAGGGGAGCAGAGCCAGAGCTGGCAGATTGGTTATCAGTTGGACTTGGTGATCCTGAGGGTCTTTTCCAACCTGAGTGATTCTGTGATCTTTAAGGACATTTTCCTTAGAGCACAAGAGCTCTTGACCCCCCATGTGCAAGAAATCAGACAAGGAAGGGAAGAGACTGGCATGGCTGAGCAGAGAGCTGCTGGTCAAGATAAAGAGCAAGAGGGAAATGCAGAGAGTGGAAGCAGGGACAGGTAACCTGGGAGGAGTGTAGCAACATCGCCCAGTTGCACAGGGATGAGGTCAGGAAGGCCAAGGCACAGCTAGAGCTGAAACTGGCAAGGGTCACAAACAGTAACAAAAAGGGCTTCTACAGCTACACCAACCAGCCAAGAAAGGTTAAAGAAATCATTTCCCCTCTGAGGAGTGAGAATGGAGAGCTGCTGTCAACAGATGAGGAGATGACTGAGGTACTCTGTAACTCTTTTTGCCACTAGGTGTGGGCCAGGGGGGCAAAGTCTCTCCCAGTGTAAGGGAAGATCATGTTCCAACCACATGAGGAACTTCAACATACAGAAATCTATGGGAGCTGATGAGATGCATCCCAGAGCTCTGAAGGAATTGGTTGAGGTAGTTGCAAAGCCACTCTCCCTAACAGCTGAGAAGTCCTGGCAGTCAGGTGAAGTCCCTGGAGACTGGAGGAAGGAAAACATTGCACCCATGTTTACAAAGGGTAAGAATGAGGACCCTGGAAATTACCAACCTGTCGGCCTCACCTCTGTGCCTGGGAAGAGCATGGAACAGACCCTCCTAGAAGCTATGCTAAAGCACAGGGAGGAGAGGGAGATGATTCGAGGCAGCCAATGAGAGTGGTGGAAATATGTGAACAGGTTGCCCAGGGATGTGGTTGAGGCCCGTTCCTGGAGACATTCAAGATCAGACCATGAGGCCCTGGGCAGTCTGATCTAGCTGGAGGTGTCCCTGCTCACTGCTGGGGTGTTGCAGAAGATGAAACTGAAACAGAGCTAAGTCCAAAGCAGATTTTGCTTGGTTAACTTTTATTCACACAGAGGCAGTGACAGCTTCAGCAACACAAACCAATACTCCAGTGGGTATAATTGGGGTCAATCTTCTTTCGCCAGATCAGCACAGCTACCTGGGACTGTTTCACACCTCTGCCAGCACTGAAGCTGCTGCCTCTGATGCCAAGGAGTGGCTGAGCAAAAGGCAGGAGATGTTTAGTGCTGGTGTGTTGGTCTCATAACTCACCTGAGGTGGAGAGGTGCTGCAGTAATCCTTTTGCAGCTCCCTTTGCAAGGATCGTGGTCTGGGTTTTGTAAGGCAAAGGGATGCTGCTCTCAGCTGCCCACACCACTGAAGGAGAGAGGAGTCAGATGCTAAAAGCAGCACCTGACCTCAGACATGGGCAGTAAACACCAAGACCCAAGAGGAAAAAGAGTGTCAGGCAAGATGAACCAAAGGGAAAAAGCAGGTTTGAGAGATGGCCTAATGAGAAGGAAGTTGTGTGCCAGGAACAGTAGTGGCAAAGCGTCCCACAGGCATTGGTTGACCTCCTCTGCACGTAAAGTGACCGAGGCGAGTCCAGAGGAAGGGAATTTATGCTGCACTATGGAAACAAGGTGGGCCAGAACCCCCAGCCATGGCAAATAATGAGGAAACAGAAGTCAGCAGGAAATGAGGTGGAAAACAGCATGCAAGAAGGAAAAAAACCTGAAAAGATGAATATGTGGAGCAGATGAGATGGGGATTGGTGTCCCCCACTCACAACTGCTGTCTCATCAGCCTGGCACTACCCAACAGTTCTGTTTCCCCTGCTCTCTGAGAGCTGGGCTGTTTTCACTTCATCCTGAGAGTTGTGGTGTTCAGGAAAAAAAAATATTTAAAAAAAATTGTTTCTCAGCTGCAAACATACAGCAAGTGAAGCAACCCACATGACCTGGGGAAGGGATCACCCCAAAGCCACTAAAACCGAGAGAGAGAGAGAGAGAGCACACAACTGCGTTTAGGCCCCGAGCTGCCGATCAAGCCCTTCTAACACACGTGCTGAAGATCACTGCACTGACACTCAGGTAAAGGCAGCATCACTTCTGTGAGCACTCAGTAGTGGTCCTCCCTGTGAGCAGCTTTTGCAAACCCCACTCTGTCGTTCCCACGGTCAAAAATGCAGTAAAAGGCAGACATGAAGACATCTCCCAGGATCCAGAGCGGGCCGGTGCGGGTGGGGATGTCCAGAGCCTGAAAGCCACTCACACAGAAGGTTTGGTCCTCAATAGACTCCTGGAAGAGAAAGCATAAGTCCTTGAGACCACCTGCTCCAGCCCCAGCTCAGGGAGTGAGGAGCAGGGAATCACAGGATCATAGAATGGTCCAGGCCAGAAAGGACCTCCAAAGCTCATCCAGTCTGACCTCCCCATAGTCAGCAGGGACATCCCCAACTAGATCAGGCTGCCCAGAGCCCTGTCCAGCCTCACCTTGAATATCTCCAGAGATGAGGCCCCAACCACCTCCCTGGGCAACCTGTTCCAATGATCCCTCATGGTGCAGACCTCGTTCCTCATATCCAATCTCAATCTGCTCTGCTCTAGTTTGAAGCCATTGCCCCTGGTCCTGTCCCTGCAGCCCTTTGCAAACAGTCTCTCTCCATCCTTCTTGTAACCCCCTTCAGGTACTGTCAGGCTGCTATTAGGTCTCCCTGGAGCCTTCTTTTCTCCAGGCTGAACACTCCCTTGTAGCAGAGGTGCTCCAACCCCCTGACCATTTTCATGGCCCTCCTCTGGACCCTCTCCATCAGTTCCATGTCCTTCCTATATTGAGGGCTCCAGAGCTGGCTGCAGTACTCCAGGTGAGGTCTCACCAGAGCAGAGCAAAGTGGCAGAATCACCTCTCTGGATCTGCTGGCCACACATCTTTTGATGCAGCCCAGGCTGCCACTGGCCTTCTGTGCACACTGCCTGCTCACATCCAGCTTCTCACCCATCAGCACCCCCCACGTCCTTCTCCTCAGGGCTGCTTTCTAACACCTCCTCCCCCAGCCTGTATCGACAGTGAGGATGGCTCCAGCCCAGGTGCAGAACGTGGGGAGCAGGGAATGGGGAGCAGGGAGGCCACAGGTACACACCTTCATGATGTATTGCTCTGCTGTCAGCTTGTACTCGTGGTGACCGATCGTGAAGCTTATGTGGGGCAAGCTGGAAAGTCTTCTGCAGTCTACAAGAAACTGTGCAAGGCACTGATTGAGACAGCAGCACTTTGCCCTTTGGATTCGAGACTTTTGCAGGAGGCAGCAGTGAATTTACTGCACAGGAACAGCATCAGACTGACTCATGGCCCAACACTGCCCTCCAGCTTTCCAGCTCCTGCACTGGGTCAAGCCAGCCTAGCAGATCAGAGCGCTGCACCAAGCTCTAGGGACTGAGGGCTGATGAACATCCTAAAGCCCTAAAGGAACGAGGTGCAGGGGGACTCTGCCATCCACCCTGCACAACTCTGAAGCAAAACAGATTTTGAGACCCAGTGAACCCACATCAGTAATGTCTCTTGAGTAAAAGCCCTCTGATGCTCTGGCATGGACTGGATGGAAGGACCTGCCTCCAGCCCATGCCCAATTTGCTGCAACAGCTCCCCCACTCCCTCCTGGTTAATATCATAGAATCACAGAATGTCAGGGTTGGAAGGGACCTCAAGCATCACCTAGCCCCTACCCCCCTGCCATGGGCAGGTGCCCTCACACTAGATCATCATTTTAAGGGGGAAAATAAACAAATAAGGGAAGCCAGTGAGGAATACAGCACTTTATAGTCAGCCTCTGCTCTGGAGTGGGACTGAAAGCACCAAAGGACCAAACCCTGGCACGGTCATTAATTTCCATAAATAATACATCCACTTACAGTAACTCAGAAGATCATTTCCTGCCCTTTTGAGTTATTTCATGAATAAACTGGCCTGTTAAAATGGTGCTGCAGGATGCCTCAAGCCCCAGAGGGACCTCTGCTGTAAACTGTAGTGTTTGAAGTCATGTTTTGGAGGCTTCCTAGAAGGAAGACTCTGCCTTTTTGCTGTGCTTCAATCTGCTGTCTGAAAACACAGGCCTGAATCTTGTGTGAATTTATCAGGTGTCTTACTCCTAGGAAAATAAACCATGGGATACAGAGAACAAGGGTCTCAAAAAAGGCAGTCTGATAGGTTTGTAGGAGCTGAGGAGCAGGACATCATTCATTTACCTAGCTACTGTGTCCATAAGGAATTGATCCTTGCTGGAAAGAGATAAATGTTCTGGTAAAAATCACTGCTGAATGCATCCACTTGTCCCAGGGAACAGCTGAGGCAATGCACTCAAGTCTCTGTGTGGCTTCCACAAAAACACTCACAGAGAGGCTTATTTTTAGGATGAAGTTTGGTTGGTTTGGGGTTGGGTTTCTTTTGGCAGAATCTGAAAAGCTGGCTGAGTGCTCTTGTGTCAGCCCTGGAGTATAAAAACACAGGATGATCACAGGATGATCACAGGATGTCAGGGGTTGGAAGGGACCCAAAGAGATCATCAAGTCCAACCCCCCTGCCAGAGCAGGACCATGCAATCGAGCTCAGGTCAAGAAGGGCCTTGAAAGTCTCCAGAGAAGGAGACTTCACAACCTCTCTGGGCAGCCTGTTCCAGTGCTCTGTCACCCTTACAGTAAAGAAGTTCCCCCCTGTGCTGAGGTGGAACCTGCTGTGCTGCAGCTTACATCCATTGCTCCTTGTCCTACCCCAGGGCACAAGTGAGCAGAGCCTGTCCCCTCCCTGCCGAGCCCCAGCCCTCAGATATTTATTGACATCTATTGAATCCCCTCTTAGTCTTCTCTTCTCCACACTAAACAGCCCCAGGTCCCTCAGCCTCTCCTCACCAGGCTGTGCTCCAGTGCCCTAATCATCCTCAGAGCCCTCTGCTGGACCCTCTCCAGCAGATCCCTGTCCCTCTTGAACTGGGGAGCCCCAAAACTGAACACAGTACTCAAGATGAGGTCTCACCAGGGCAGAGGGGGAGGAGAACCTGCCTGGATCTGCTGGACACACTCTTCTTAATACACCCCAGGATCCCCTTGGCCAGCACATACTGCAATGCCCTGCTTGCTCTAATATGCACTAAGGCACTAATATAAGTGCACTGGAAATATGTATTTTATTTATATCCACTAATAGGTGTGGCACTTCGAGGCTGGTTGCCTTCAAGTGCAGACCTCCAGAAGCTAGAGCAGTCCAGGAGGTGCACTGGAAAGGGTAATCTTTGTATTTCATACCCATAACTCCTGCTTCCTTATAAAACTGGCTGAAAAATCAATTTCTTCCCTTTTTCCTCCCTTTCTCCCCCTGGGAATGACAAGCAGGTTCTTACCTCCCTGGTGGAGGAGTGAGGCCTGGTGTCAGCCTTGGCAATGCTGCCAATGAGGCTTGGAGCTGCCTACTTGGGGCTTGGAGTTGCCAAGCTGAATTTGTGCTGTGTCACACAAAAGCATTCAGCTTGGAAAAGAGCCTCAGGATCACCAAGGCCAGCCCAGATCCCTACTCTGCAAGGCTCACCCCTAAACCACAGCCCCCAAGCACCACAGCCAAACCACCTGCAAACACAGCCAGGCTTGGGGACTCCACCACCTCCCTGGGCAGCACATTCCAAGCCCTCACCACTCTTGCCTGAAAAAAATCCTTCCTAATGTCCAGTCTGAACCTCCCCAGGGCAGCTTGAGGCATTCCCTCTTGTTCTGTCACTGATGACTGGGAGCAGAGACCAGCACAAACCTCTCCACAACCTCCTTGCAGGGAGCTGTAGAGAGCCAGGAGTCTCCCCTCAGCCTCCTCTCTTTCACACTAACCATCCCCAGCTCCTTCAGTCATTCTTCATCAGATTTCTTCTCCAGGCCCTTCCCAGCTTCCTTGCCCTCCTCTGCCCTGGCTCCAGCACCTCCACATCTCTCTTGTACTGAGGTGCCCAAAAGTAAACACAATACTCCAGGACCTTCCCCAGCTTCCTTGCCCTCATCAGGGAAGAGAGCCAACCAGTAAGGGGACAAAATAAGGACCAGGAGGGAGAACAAAAGAGAGCAAGGTCTGTCCCCAACCCTGTGGTTCATCTTCCAGGAGTCAGCTGTGCACCCCTCCAGGAGCTCCAGCATGACATTGCCTGCTCTACTCCAAACTGACAGTGAAAGGTCTTTGCCAGTGGAGCCATTGTCAGGCTGTAATTAAATTCCCTTTCCCTCCCATTTGGTGCTGACAAGGCTGGCCAGCAGCACCTAACCCTTCCTGGCTTGAGCAAGCTGGTGGCTCTAGCCAGAAACTTTGAAAGGAAACCTTCCTCTGCTTTTCCAAAAGAAAATTACCTCTATGAAGAGTAGGGAGAACCAGAATCACAGAGACCAGAATCACAGGAATGAGCAAGGTTGGAAGAGACCTCAAAGATCATCAAGTCCAATCTGTCACCACAGACCTCATGACTACTAAACCATGGCACCAAGTGCCACGTCCAATCCCCTCTTGAACACCTCCAGGGACGGGGACTCCACCACCTCCTGGGCAGCAGTTCCTCACACTGACACTCCCACTTGTGCACTCAGGAGTACAGATGAGGAGGCTGACATCGGAGAAGAGGTCTGGGCAGGAGGAGCACGGGTCACATCCAGCATGGCTCTGAGTTCTGTGCTGTCCTGGAACCAAGGCTTTCTCTGGGACCTTCCTGAACTCTGGTGTTTGCGGGGTTTTTTTCTGATATTTCCCCATCCTTGCACCAAAGAGCAGCTTCTCTTCCTCTCTAGGCTGTATAGCATTTACCTCTCCAATATGTGATGGACTTGCCCCAATGTACTCCTGCAGTCGTCTGACCTGTGAAGAGGGCCCAGTGATGAGGGAAGTGCCGGAGTCGACGATGGCCTCGCAGCCGTGGGAGCAAAGTGCCACCCGGCCCTGGATCTTTATGCTGCAGGTGAAAACCAAAGCCCCTTTAAACAAGAGGTCTATACACCATAGAGTCATAGAATTGCTAGGGTTGGAAGGGAACTCAAGGATCAGATCATCGTAGTGCCAACCCCCCTGCCACAGGCAGGGACACCTCACACTGAAGCAACACATTGATAGAGTCATGGAATGGTCTGGGTTGGAAGGGATGTCCAAAGCTCATCCAGTACAACCCCCTCTGCAGTCAGCAGGGACATCTCCAACTAGACCAGGTTGCTCAGAGCCCTGTCCAGCCTCACTTTGAATATCTCCAGGGATGTGGCCCCCAGCTACCTCCCTGGGCAACCTGTTCCAGTGTTCCACCACCCTCATGGTAAAGAACTTGTTCCTAACATCCAATCTCAATCTGCCCTGCTCTAGTTTGAAGCCATTGCCCCTCGTCCTGTCCCTGCAGGCCTTTGCAAACAGACCCTCTGCAGCCTTCCTGTAGCCCCTTCAGGTACTGGCAGGCTGCTATTAGGTCTCCCTGGAGCCTCCTCTTCTCCAGGCTGAACACCCCCAGCTCCCTCAGCCTGTCCTCATAGCAGAGCTGCTCCAATCCCTGATCATTCTCATGGCCCTTCCCTGGACCCTCTCCAGATACCACTAGCTGCAGTACCAGAGTACACTGTGAAGCTAAAATCAGTTGCCAGGATTTCCACTCTTGGAAGACAATAACTACTTTAAAAGACAAGAAGGCAACAAAAGGAAACTGCATGAGGAAGGCTTCTGTTTGCAGACCCACTTTGTTCTCCAGGACTCCTGCAACCCTACCATTTGCCTCCTCCTGATGAATTTGTCCTCACTCACAGGTATGTCTCCTCACCCATTAGTGTAGCAGAGGGAGGATGATGATGTGACACCAACTACTCTGACCAGGATGAAAGGAAAGATGAGAGAAGGACACAAAGCTGGATTCAGCTCCTGGGTGCCTTAAGCACTTAACTGAACAGTCCACAAGGACTCAGCTTGGCCATTGGTGTATTATCCTAAACCACATTAACATCCTCTTCCAGAAACCAGCTGCCCATGTCACAGCAGATTTCAAGAGCTAGTAAAGCTCAGTCTCATTCTGGCAGACCTCCTCCTCCTTGAGAGGCACAAGGGTTAAACACTGCAGCTGAGTCCTCCTTTGCTAGGGCCTTCTGGCTCTGCAGGTTTCACCTGGGGACAATCCCACCAGGAATTCCATCCATACACTTGTTCATGTGTATTTGCCAGTAGCCTTTCTCAGTGACTGGGACCCAATGAATTGAGCCTGTAGAGGGAATGGTCTATGCCTCCCAGGAGCAGCTCGCCACCGCTCTCGTCGTCTTCTCCCCTGCAAGCGGAAGAGAGGTTAAGGCAGATGTGGCAGTGTACCAGCATGCCCTGATGGGGTCACACTCCAAAAGCAAAAGACAAAGCACAGCCCTTTCGAAATTCAGATGTGGGTGGCCAAAAGGGATTATTTCTAGATTAGAACAGCATATGTCTCACAGAATCACAGAAACATGCAGCTTGGAGGAGACCCTCAGGATCACCAAGGCCAGCCCAGAACCCTACTCTGCAAGGCTCACCCCTAACCACAGCCCCAAGCACCACAGCCAAACCACCTGCAAACACAGCCAGGCTTGGGGACTCCACCACCTCCCTGGGCAGCACATTCCAAGCCCTCACCACTCTTGCCTGAAAAAAAGCTTTCCTAATGTCCAGTCTGAACCTCCCCAGTGGCAGCTTGAGGCCATTCCCTCTTGTTCTGTCACTAATGACCTGGGAGCAGAGACCAGCACCAACCTCTCCACAACCTCCTTCAGGTAGCTGTAGAGAGCCAGAAGGTCTCCCTCAGCCTCCTCTCTTTCCCACTAACCATACCCGCTCCTGCAGTTGCTCCTCATCAGATTTCTTCTCCAGGCCCTTCCCAGCTTCCTTGCCCTCCTCTGCCCTGGCTCCAGCACCTCCACATCTCTCTGGTATCGAGGGTGCCCAAACTAAAACAATTCTCCAGGGTCTTCCCCAGTTTCCCTGCCCTCCTCTGTACTCCTCCTTTGATGGTTCAAGGCAGACCATCCAAACAAGCTCCGAGAAGACTTGCTGCAGGCTCCATAGTTCTTTTTTTTTTTAATGTTAAATTGGGAAATAAGAGGGGGGGTGGAGGGGGTGGGGAAAGTCCTTCCTGGAATCTAAGATTATACAGCTGCTCAACAATTAAAAATGATTGCGCTTTTTGTTGCTGACAGTGTCACTTGAAAGACTGACCTTTTCAGGTAGAAAGAGAAGATTGGCTCCTCCACCAGATGCTGCATCATGATTCTGTCAAACACAGGCAGGGCACTGCCCAATGCTAATGGGGTAGCCCAAGCCCAGGATGCCGTCAAAGGGGCAAGGGTGAAGGTTAGTCCCGGCTCAAACACCGACTCGCCAAAGTCCTGCCCCTTGATGGAAATGTTACTGATCTGTGTGGGACAAGGAGAGAGTCCATCAGTTACAGGGAATTAGCCATGCTTCAGGTCTCCATCAACAGAATCATTCAGTTTATACAGCCTGCATATCCCTGTGGGATTTGCATCAACCTAACAGGCTGTGCCAGTTCCTTTCAGTACCTTAATTCACACTCTCACAGTACAGCAGAGATCGGAAGGGACCTCCAGAAATCACCCAGTCCAACCCCCCTGCCAAGGCAGAATCACCCAGGGTAGTCCACACAGGAATGCATCCAGGTGGGGTTGGAAAGGCTCCAGAGAAGGAGACTCCACAACCTCTCTGGGCAGCCTGCTCCAGGGCTCTGCCACCCTCACTGCCAAGAAGTTTCTCCTCATGTTGAGCTGAAACCTTCTCTGTTCAAGCTTGTACCTACTGTGACTATTTCTCTGTAAATCCAACACAGAACCCAAAGGGAGAAGCCAAAATGCAGACTGAAAAAAAAAACCTCAGGGATTTGCTTGGGTAGCCCAAAGCCTGAGCAGCACCCACCCTCTCAAACCCAGCCTGCTTCATCCTGCCCCTTCCTAAAGCAGGCAGGTTTTCCCAGGCAGGTTTTCCCAGGCAAGTTTCGAGGCTTCCCAGGCAAGTATCTGAGCCAGGCTGAGCCCCAGGCTGAGCCCCACTTTGGTGGGCACTCACCTGCAGTGTGTCTTTGCCAGCAACGCCCAGCAGCTGTCCTGTGCCATACGCCAAGGAGAAGGCTTCCCCTCCGTGCTCATAGGAGTCCGACAGAAAGGACTTGAACTTCTGGTGCAACCCTACACAGAATCACCACAGAATTACTGGGGCTGGAACAGACCTCTGAGATCACCAAGCCCAGCCTACGACCTAACACCACCACACCAATCAGACCATGGCACTGAGTGGCATATCCAAGCTTGCCTTAAACACCGCCAGGGTGAGAGCTGTGCACCAGGGGGAGGTCTCAGCAGTGCAGCCTCCCCTCCATGCACAAGTGGCCAAAACACAGGTGAGAGAGATTCTAGCTTAAGTGGCAATGGAGGTACTTGCTCCCTGGCTGGCTTCCCAGCTTTTCTTTACCTTGGAGGTTATTGTGGGGTTTTTAATTGAATTAACCCCCCCAAAAAGGGCATTTCCACTGCTGTTTGTAGCTTGCCCACGTTTATTTTCATGCTATTTACATCAGGCACCTTGTGGTGAAGGGACACGGACAGCCTGCAGCTGGTTGCAGAGCAGCATAGGAGGATGGAGATGAAGGAGTAAGAGCTGGGGTTGAGAGAGGCCCTCAGGGATGCTCTAAATCCTCCCCTCCCAAATCTTTGCTGCAGGTTTGCTCCTTGGGAAAGGAGGACTGGCCAAGCTACCCAGGAGAAGGAGCATAAGGGAGGATAGCATTCCTTACTGCAGGCCTCGCTGATGCAGTAAGCAGAGAAGGGACCCAGAAGTTGGAGGATCCTGTGTCAAACACGACAGTGAAGCTCTGGGGGGGCGTCCCGACGCTCACCTCCGTAGTACTGCGCCTGGGGGAGGCACAACCACTCAGAATCACAGAATCACCAGGCTGGAAGAGACCTTCGAGATCACCAAGTCCAACCTAGCACCAACCCAAACGAATCAACCAGACCATGGCACCAAGGGCCTCATCCAGGCTCTCCTTAAACACCTCCGGGATGTCGACCCCACCCTGGGCAGCACATCCCAATGGCCAATCTTCTCTTTCCATGAAGAATTTCTTCCTCACCTCAGCCTAAACCTCCCTGGCACAGCTTGAGACTGTGTCCTCTTGTTCTGGTGCTGCTTGCCTGGCAGAAGAGACCAAACCCCACCTGCCTACAACCTCCTTCAGGCAGTTGTGGACAGCAAGAAGGTCTCCCTGAGCCTCCTCTTCTCCAGGCTCAGCAACCCCAGCTCCCTCAGCCTCTCCTACAGGGCTGTGCTCCAGACCCCTCCCCAGCTTTGTGCCCTTTCTCCGGTGTCTCAATGTCCTTCTTAAACTGAGGAGCCAGAACTGGACACAAAGACTCAAGGTGTGGCTAACCAGTGCTGAGCCAGGGCAGAATGATTCCTGCTCTGCTGGCCATGCTGTTCCTGATGCAGGCCAGGATGCCATTGGCCTTCTTGGCCCCCTGGGCACACTGCTGGCTCATGTTCAGCTGCTAGCAAAACACTACCCCCAGATCCCCTCTGCCTGACTGCTCTCCAGCCACTCGGTCCCAGGCTGTAGCACTGCATGGGGCTGTTGTGGCCAGAGTGTAGAACCTGGCACTCAAATGTGTTAATTCCATCCCCAAGACAAAGCTCTCTCATGACCACAAAGGCTTTGAGGCAGCTTCCTACTGACGTCAGTAAGAAACCAGTGATGCAAGGACAGCACAACCATCTCCACCGGTGCCAGAGGGCTCCAGCCAGTGGCTCAAACACTGTCACACATGGCTGGGCTATTTCCTTCATCATTAGCAGCCATTAGCAAGTCAATAGATGAATCCTATTGCACAGACTGTATCTGTACAGGACAAAGTTCATCTGGTGGATTAAGAAACCCCTGACCGTCCCTGGAGACTCATTGAAGCTAGAGATAATCTGTGACCACAGGAATGCTGGAGTGAAGAGCTTATCCACAACCCACATTCAAGCCTAAGGCAGCCTATCTAGCCCTGAAAGAGTACTTCAGCAGCAAGAGACCTATTTTAGGAAGAGGCATCTCTGGAATTCAAAAGCAGATAGCACAGCACCAGCCAGAGCCAAGGCTTTTGGAGCAACAACAGATATTTGGAAATGTCTCCTCAAGTGCATGCTTGCTAATTGCTGCACTGACCCTGCAGCTCGCAGCCCTGAGCGAGCTGATCATGCAAAGGCAAGCAAGCCCAGCAGGGCACAGGACATACTGGTACAGCAGGGTTTGATTGCTTCTCCTGCTCAGCAAACCTGCATTGGTTACACAGAATGTAAGGGCTGGAAGGGATCTCAAGGATCAGCCAGTTCCAACCCCCTGCCATGGGCAGGGACACCTCACACTGCAGCAGGTTGCTCACAGCCACATCCAGCCTGGCTGCAAACACCTCCAGGGATGAGGCTTCCACCACCTCCCTGGGAACCTGTGCCAGGCTCTCACCACCCTCGTGGGGACCAACTTCTTCCTAACATCCAATCTCAATCTACCCATTTCTAGTTGTTACCATTTCCCCCAAGTCCTGTCACCATCAAAAGTCCTCCCCAGCTTTCTTGGAGCCCCCTTCAGATACTGAAAGCCACAATTACAATACAACAATACAATACAATACACCAGGTTGGAAGAGACCTTCAAGATCATCATGTCCAACCTATCAACCAATCCAACCCACCTAAATACAATACAAAAGTCCCCTCAGAGTCTTCTCTCCTCCAGACTGAACAACCCCAACTCGCTCAGTCTGTCCTCACAGCAGAGCAGCTCCAGCCCTCTGCTCCTCCTCGTGGCCCTTCTCTGGACACCTTCCAGCACCTCCGAGCCTTCCTGGAACAGAGGCTCCAGAACTGGACACCGAGCTCCAGTTGGGGTCTCAGCAGAGTGGAGCAGAGGGGGAGAATCCCCTCCCTGGCCCTGCTGGCTCTGCTTCTCTTGCTGCAGCCCAGGCTCTGCTTGGCTCTCTGGGCTGCAAGTGCTCACTGAAAATATCTAAGTGCACAACTGGAGAGTGAGGCAGCTCTGAAAACATGTTCATTAAAAAAAAGAAGAATAAGAAGCAGCAAACCCCAGAGCAAAACCAGAGGCACTGATTTGCTTCTGACCCAACACTGAACCATCTCAAGCCTTCTGATTTCCTTTGAGAGCCCAGATTTGAAACCTGCCTTCCCACAAGCAAGTCCTTACGACTGCAGTAACGAAGCTGTACTTACATTCATGTAATCATAGAGCTTTTCTGAGGCAGCTCCTGCAGACAAGCCACATCTGCAGGGAAGCAATGCAGGTACCTTCGGGCAAAAACGTCAGGGTGGTGATCCCTCCAAAACTCCTCTAATTCTCCCTTGGCCTCAGCTGCTTCTTGATCGTTTGAATCGAAACGAGGGGGACTCTACATCAAGAAACACACCCAAGAAATGAATGCTGCTCCTTCCCAGAGCTGCCAGACACTCTGCTTTTTAGAATCAGGGAATTGAAGGGACCTCAAGGATCATTTTCTTAAGAAAATTGTTTCTTTTTGAGACCTCAGGTAGCAACCAGCAGAAACACAGAACACAGAATTAACCAGGTTGGAAAAGACCTCAGAGATCTTCCAGTCCAACCTATCAGCCAACACCATCTCATCAACTGAACCATGGCACCCAGTGCCTCATCCAGGCTCTTCTTAAACACCTCCAGTGACTCCCCCCCTCCTGGGCAGCACATCCCAATGGACAGTCTCTCTGTGGGAAGCATTTCTTCCTACATCCAGCCCAAAACCTCCCCTGGCACAGCTGGAGGACTGTGTCCTCTTGTTCTGGTGCTGGCTTGCCTGGGAGAAGAGACCAACCCCCACCTGGCTACAACCTCCCTTCAGGGAGTTGGCAGAGAGCAAGAAGGTACCCCTGAGCCTCCTCTTCTCCAGGCTAAGCCACCAGCTCCCTCAGCCTCTCCTCCAGGGCTGTGCTCCAGACCCCTCACACCTTTGTTGCCCATCAAGATCATCAAGTCCAACCTATCACCCAGCACCATCTCATCAACTAAGCCAGCTGAGACATGTGCCAGAGAGCTCTCCAGCTGTGCTAGAGAGGCTTTCTTACCGTTCCAAAGCCACGGTGAAGGGGATGGAAACACAGCCCACAGGATCACCCTCATGGCCCCCGGTGGTGGTTGTGGTGGTTCAGAGCCTGAGGACACTCTCATGTACTCAGACTCCTGGTTTTATACCCCATCGTCAGCACAGGGCCCCTCGCCAGGTCAAGCCATGGCAGGAGGTCAGTGCTTGGCAGAGAGCAGATTGATTTGCTCAAAGTAACACTGGACTGTGCAAATAGTGGCGTCCAGCGATGCTGCTAAGGCACAGATAACCAGGGCAGAGTCATAGTATCAAGAATCATAGAATGGCCTGGGTTGGAAGGCGCCTCCCAAGGTCATCCAGTCCAAGCCCCTCTGCAGTCAGCAGGGACATCCCAACTAGATCAGGCTGCCCAGAGCCCTGTCCAGCCTCACCTTGACAATCTCCAGGGAGAGGGCCCCAACCGCCTCCTGGGCAACCTGTTCCAGAGTTCCACTACTCCATGGTGCAGAACCTGTTCCTAACATCCAGTCTAAATCTTCTATGCTTAGTTTGCTGCCATTGTCCCTCGTCCTGTCCCTGCAGGCCTTTGCAAACAGCCTCTTCTCCATCCTTCCTGTTGCCCCTTTCAGAGTCTAGACCAACAATTTAGTAACACTCCTTAATGTCTTCTACCTAATACAACACATGGAGTGAGCTGGGCTTCCATCAGCATGGGGACCCAGAGGAGCAGCCCCAGGACTTGCCTGGCTGCCTCCAGTGAAGCCACTTTTCAACCTCCCCTTAGTGAAAAGTGGCTCAGAAGTGTCTGAGCAGAGAAAGAGGACAGAGCACATAACCTGCACCTTTCACGTGGAAACATTCCAGCAGGGCTGGGCAGACCGATGGGGCTGTGATGCATCAGCCCCTAATCACTGCAATGCAATTAGTCCTTGATTATGTGAGAGCTCCAATCGAAAAACAAGTGGGATTCCCACCCCATAAAATAAAATACAATAAAAAAATAAAAAAAATAAATAAAATATAAAAATAAAATATAATCTAAAATTAAATAAAATTAAATATATTAAATTAAATTAAAATACATGTAAAATAAAATATATAAAATTAAAATATAATATAAAATGAAATTAAAATTAAATATAAATAAAATACAAACTAAAATAAAAATAAAATAATAAAACATAATTATAAAATTAAATATAATACTAAATGAAATTAAATAAAATGAAACACAAAAGAAAAAATAAAATATCAAATATAATATAAAATTAAATGAAATCAAATATATAAAGGAAAATAAAATAAACAATAAAAATAAATCTAAAATATAAATATAGGTTAAATAAAAAATAAAATAAAATAAAATAAATATAACATGAAATAAATAAAATATAGCATAAATAATAAAATAATTTTAAAATAAAATAAATATACATATAAAAATAAATAAATACAAATAAACTAAAGTAAAACTAAACTAAACTAAAACTAAACTAAACTAAGCTAAACGAAACTAAAATGAAATAAAATGAAATAAAATGAAATAAACAAAGCATGAGAGGCTGCAGCATGCAGCAATAAACAGCCAGAGCTTTACAGATCTCAGCAAGACCTTTGGAAGGCTTGCCTGGAGCTCTTTTCTGTGAGTTTCCTGAGGCTGGCAGCTCCAATCCTGCCTGAGATTCAGGTTCAGCTCAAGCTGGCAGCAAAAGAATGGTGTGGAAGAGAGGCTCTAACCTGACAGAGAGCAGCCCTAAACCCGGTAGCTGCCTGGAGGAAGCTCACACTGAGCCTGCAATTGCCTGGGAAACTTCTCGCATCTGTCCTCAGCGTGAGGAGTTTATGGCCAGCACACATTAAAGCTACACTTGAATAATTGGCCCTTGCAATTTTCTTGCTTAAAAGCCTCTGCTAGGATGCTGTGGGGGGAAAGGAAATGGCTTTTCCCCCTGTAATCACCCTTATTTACAATAGACTGCTCACCACGTGAAGGGAACTGAGGAGTGAAATAATCTCCCTAAAGGAGAGCAGAGGTGTGCCGTGTGCAGCAAAGAGGGAGTGGCAAGAAAAGAAGGCAGCAGGGGTCATCATCTCCTCCAGCAACAGTGCTCCAGCCAAGGAAAGAGCAGCAGGAAAACCAGACAGACAGCAGTTGTGAGTGGGGAAGGGGTTCGAATGCCTGTCACAGACTTTACAGGATCACAGGATGGTAGGGGCTGGCAGGGACCTCTGAAGATCATCAAGTCCAACCCCCCCCCGCCAGAGCAGGACCACATAACCATATAAATTGTGGTGCAGGTCACATAGGAATGCATCCAGAGGAGTCTTGAAAGTCTCCAAAGACACTCACAACCCTGGGCAGCCTGCTCCAGTGCTCTGGGACCCCTACAGTGAAGAAGTTCTTCCTCATGTTGAGGTGGAACTCCTGTGTGTAGTTAATATCCATTGCTCCTTGTCCTTGTGACTTCAAGCAAATGTAAAAGGATGAGGAGATTGAGAGTGCCCTCAGCAAGTTCACTGATGATACAAAACGGGGGGTGGTGACAGCTGTCAGGCCGTGCTGCCATCCAACAAGATTGGGACAGGATGAGAGTGGGTGCAGGCAAACTCATGAAGTTCAAAACAGACAAGTGCAGGGTCCTGCATCTGGGGAGGAACAACAGCAGGCACCAGGGACAGGCGGGGCTGCCCTGCTGGTAAGCAGCTCCATGGAGAAAGACCTTGGGGTGCTGGTGGGCAGCAAGTTCTGCAGGGGACAGCAATGTGGCTTGTGGCTAAGAGGGCAAAAGTAGCCTGGGATGCATCAAGATGTGTGTGTGGCCAGCAGGGCTGGGGAGGTTCTTCTCCCTCTCTGCTCTGCCCTGCTGAGACTACACCTCCAATCTGTGTCCAGTTCTGGGCTCCCCAGTCCAGAGAGACAGAGAGCTGCTGGAGAGGTCCAAGGGGAGCCAGGAGGATGCTTAGGGGACTTGAGCAT
>CM037632.1:4278411-4306825 GCA_015227895.2 Colaptes auratus
TATTTGAAACTTGCTTTCACAGGGGGACTTCCCAACAGCACAGAATTGGAGATACTGATACATGATTTATACAACCAGAAAAGTGTAATCAGAATGACTGATGTAGTAGCACTGCAGAAGTAGCCTTACAAGCACCAACAAATATGTGAGCTTTATTTAGCCAGGACACTGAACGAAGCAGCCTGCAGATTATGGGGAGTGATATAAATGCATCCTTGGGGATATAAATCTTGTAAGTTTACCAGCAAAAAAAACCAAAAAGCAGCTGTCTGTGTTCAGAAAACAGCCCTCTAAGTATCTGGCTCATACTCAGAATAATCTATGTACCTGAAAGCTGGGCTCAGACAGATGTCTGTATGAACAACTGCAGTACATCAGATCCTTCCATTAGACCTTATCCTCACTTTT
Organism: Colaptes auratus; assembly: GCA_015227895.2. Classification (NCBI taxonomy): domain Eukaryota; kingdom Metazoa; phylum Chordata; class Aves; order Piciformes; family Picidae; genus Colaptes; species Colaptes auratus. Next base: position 4,278,820 of record CM037632.1, read on the forward strand.
CAGTATACATGTTCTCATGGTCCAGAGAGAGAAAGCATTCTCTGAACTCTCAGCCTGAATAAGCACTAGTAATGAAATAAAGCTGATATCCAAGAAGAACTAGGGCACTTGAAATCAGGAAGTCTTCAAGGTATCTTGAAGGAGTAAAAAGATGCAGACCACTCACATATGTTAACCAGGCATGTCTGGCAATGTTCAGCACAGTGCATAGGTAAGCAGAACAAATCCAAGCCAGCCCAAGGTAATATTAGACTGAGGGTCTACCATGTCTATGACCCCATTCCCCCTGCCCCAAACTGATACTCTTCTTGTCTGGGAAGGGGAGAAAAGGTTTTAATATGCATTTTATTTCTACTCATTCCTTTGGTGCTTGTTAAGTCTCCTGTTTAATACAGAGATTAAAAGATGTCATACTTATAGTTTCATAGTTTCAGTTAGGATTGGAAGGAACCACAAGGATCATCTAGTTCCAACCCCCCTGCCATGGGCAGGGACACTTAGCAAGAACAACTGTAACCATGCTGTCCTTTAGCTATTAGAAATATAACCCCCCATTATTATTAAGAAGAAGAATTTAAAAACAAACATCTATATAAGTGAATGATTGTTGAAGATTAGTACTACTACTACTGATAAATGCTGTATATATAATATCAACATATTATATACTATAGTAAAAGATATTATTATTAATAATGTTGCCTATATAATATCAATATATAATCTAATTAAGATAATATAATATATTTAATAATAATAATAATAATAACTTCCCCCAACAAACATCTATATAAGGAAGTGAATGCTTGCTTGAAGATGACAAGAGAGATTAATTGGTACAGTGCCTGTGCAGCACTGTTTCAAAGTGTTAGGACTATTCTGTGCTCTGTCTTTGCACCTGTAAATTTTACTAGTGCTAATAAAGATGGTCCCATCTCAACCGGTTGTGGTATTTCTTGAGATACAAAGAACCAGCATGCCTGAGCAACAGTACATCACAACCACAAGTTACTATGCTAGGAGCACTTATGGTCTCCTACTATGTATCCCCTTTTTAACAGGACTAAGTTCCACCTGAAACATGAGGAAGAACTTCTCCCTGTAGGCTCTCAGAGCCCGGAACAGGTGCCCAGAGAGGTTGTGGAGTCTCCTTCTCTGGAGACCTTCCAGCCCTGTCTGGATGTGTCCTGTGTGAACTGTGCTGGATTCTATGCTCCTGCTATGGCAGGTGGATTGGACTCAAAGATCTCCAGAGGTCCCTTCAACCCCTAACATTCTGTGATCAAGCTACCTTCTAGAGTAACAATTCCCACCATTTAATATGCAATCCCTACTTGCAGAGATGATATCAGACAACTCTTTAGTCAGCACCTTGTAAGTAGAACTGCATTGGATTGGATGATCTCAAAGGTCTTCCAACCTGGTTAACTTATTCTATTCTACTCTATTCTATTCACAATGCCTGTAATAATCTAGATACTGCCTGTTTGTAACCAAAGCACTCAAGGAAGGGAGTCAAAACAGTTCACGGTTTATGTGCATGCCGCTTATTTTCCTAAAGGTTTACAGATCTGTGGTCAATTGGGACTCCATAGCTGCTTTAGACACTCTCACAGGACTCGTATCTTATGAGAATGACAACTCTTTCTTCTTCCATATACGTGACTCCCCACTGTGCCGCTTCCAGTTCTCGTAACCACTCTTTATACACAAACACAGGAAAAATTGCCACTCCAAAGCACAGTCTCTGCAAGTTTCCTAGAGCACAAATGTCACGGATGTCAGGGATTGGAAGGGACCCAAAGAGATCATCGAGTCCAGACCCCCCATGCCAGAGCAGGACCTAGACATCGAGCTCAGGTCACGCAGGAACCCATCAGATGGGCCTTGGAAGTTCCCGAGAAGGAGACTCCACAACATCTCTGGGCCAGCCTGCTCCAGTGCTCTGGGACCCTCACAGTGAAGTCCCCCTTGTGCTGAGGTGGAACCTGCTGTGCTGCAGCTTACATCCATGCCTTGTCCTATCCCAGGAGCAAGTGAGCAGAGCCTGTCCCCCCCTCCGACCCCAGCCCTCAGATATTGATAAAAATTATTTAATCCCCTCTCAGTCTTCCCTTTTCCAGGCTAAACAGCCCAGGTCCCCAGCCTCTCCTCACCAGGCAGTGCTCCAATCCCTAATCATCCTCAGAGCCTCTGCTGGACCCTCTCCAGCAGATCCCTGTCCCTCTTGAACTGGGAGCCCAAAACTGAAAACAGTACTCAAGCTGAGGTCTCAGAGTAGGGGGGGGAGTAGAGGGGGAGGAGAACCTCCCTTCATCTGCTGGACACACTCTTCGTAATGCAGCCCAGGATCCCATTGGCCTTCTCGATCAGGGAAAAAAAACCCAAAACTGTGTTTTAAAATCCAAACTAAAGCAACCCAGAATGGATACTGGTCTGAAATTAATAGACCACTAACTTTATTCAGAAGTGCTCCCTGAGACACCACAGACGTATAAAATTAGGGCTCTGAACAGGCTTTTCTCCACTGTTTACACTGACTGTTTCCTATTCACTCCCATACACCAACAGACTATTTTCCCCTTTCATCAACTCCTGCATCTGTTACCACAGGTTTTTTTAAATGGTTCTGAAAAATCTCTGCTTTATTACTGGAAAAAGATGTGAAACTGGTAAGCATCTAGTAATTTGCAGAAAAGCTGCTTCTACTCAGCTCTGGGAGGCCACACTAAAAATTGTGTCCAGTTTTGGGCACCTCAATGCAAGAGAGATGTGGAGGTCTGGAGCCAGGGCAGAGAGGGCAAGGAAGCTGCAAAGGGCCTGGGGAATAAATCTGATGAAGACACAACTGAAGGAGCTGGGGATGGTTAGTGTGAAACAGAGAAGGCTGAGGGGAGACCTCCTGGCTCTTTACAACTCCCTGAAAGGAGGTTGTGGAGAGGTTGGTGCTGGTCTCTGCTCCCAGGTCATTATCTAGAATCATAGAATCAATACGGTTGGAAAAGACCTCAGGATCATCAAGTCCAACCTGCCACCCAGCACCTCTGACAACTAACCATGGCTCCAAGTGCCACGTCCAGTCCTCTCTGAACCACTCCAGGGACAGGGACTCCCCACCTCCTGGGCAGAAATCCAAGGGCAATTACTCTTCTGGGCAGAAATTGCTCCTTACCTTGAGCCTAAACTTCCAGCTTGAGACCGTCTCCTCTTGCTGTGTCGCTGCGTCGCTGCTCGCCTGAGGAAGAGACCGGCCCACACCGGTCTACAACCTCCCCCTCGGTGATACCAATTAAGTCTTAATGTCCCGCGCCCCGCAGACCTGACGCCCCCCTGGCACACAACTGTGAGACCACACCCCTAAGCTCCTCAGCCAAGTGACAGACAGAACAAGAGGGAATGGCTTCAAGCTGCCACTGGGGAGGTTCAGACGGGACATTAGGAACTTTTTTCAGGGCAGGAGTGTCAGGCATGGAATGTGCTGCCCAGGGAGGTGGTGGAGTCCCCAAGCCTGGATGTGTTTCAAGGTGATTTGGCTATGGTGCCTGGGGCTGTGGTTTAGGGCTGAGCCTTGCAGAGTAGGGCTCTGGGTTTGCCTTGGTGATCCTGAGGCTCTTTTCCAACCTGAATGCTTCTGTGATTTAGGTACAACAAAAGTATAGGCTAAGAGTTTTATTTCTTTTCAAGCAAGTCTGCCATTAGAATTTAGTTTTAAACTAACAACATTGTACTGAAGAGGCAATTCAAACTACACCCCTGTGGTGCACTTTGATCACTGATCATCAGCATAGATACTGACGCAGCTTGAGACTGTGTCCTCTTGTTCTGAAGTCCCTCCCCAGCTTTCTTGTAGGTTCACTTCAGATACTGGAAGGCCACAATTAGGTCTCCTCAGAGCCTCCTCTTCTCCAGACTGAATAGCCCCAACTCTCTCAGTCTGTCCTCATAGCAGAGCAGCTCCAGCCCTCTGCTCATCTTCATGGCCCTTCTCTGGACACCTTTCAGCACATTCAGATCTTTCTTGTAATAGGGGTTCCAGAACTGGACACAGTGCTCCAGGTGGGGTGATTAAAGCAAATTATTTTACTTTCACTGCAGGAGCATAGGAGCATGCTCAGAGTAAATGATTGCATCTAAGAGTAACGTCTTGACTTAGCAATCTTTTAAACCTCTGACACTGATCATTACACTTTTTCTAAGTTATTTGCACCAAAAAAACCATAAAAGCTTAAAAATCCATAGCATTAAAAATTTATGCATTAAAGCCAGAGCTGCACTGACAGGAATGCAATGTTGAGCCATGTCATCCTCAGGAAAAATCTTAGTACTTGGCTATTAGAAGACTGATTTTACACAAACTACCTGTGTCACATCACTCCTGTTGCAAAGGCAGGAGGTCTGTGGCTTTTCTCCTGTAAAGAGACATCCTAGAATTAGTTTAAATGTGAACCATCTGTACTTAAATTGCCAGCAGATACACTCAGATGAAATGTGAAACTACATTTGTTTTTAACATGTCCTGGTTCAGGATGGGACAGAGTTAATTTTTTCGCTAGTAGCTGGTACAGTGCTGTGTTTTGGATGTAGTGTGAGGATAATGTTGATAAAACACTGATGCTTTAAGATAAGCACTCCTTAGCAACAAGTCAGTTAAAGATTTTTCAGCTTCCCATGTTCTGCCAGTGAGGAAGCAAATAAGAAGTTGGGAGGGTGTGTGGCCAGGACAGCTGACCCAAATTAGCTATAGCACTATTCCATACCCTAGTATTCCATACCATAGAACATCATGCTCAGTATCTAGACTGAGGGGCATTGGCCAGGAGGGGCAGATCACTGCTCAGGCATTGGATCACAGGATGTTAGGGGTCAGAAGAGACCTCTGCAGATCTTTGAGTCCAACGCTCCTGCCAGAGCAGGACCACAGAATCTGGAACAGGTCACACAGGAACACATCCAGATAGGGCAGGATCACCCAGGGTAGGCCACACAGGAATGCATCCAGGTGGGTTTGGAAAGTGTCCAGAGGAGGAAACTCCTAAACCTCTCTGGGCAACCTGTCCCAGTGCTCTGTCATCCTCAGAGTAAAGAAGTTACTCCTCATGTTGAGGTGGAACCTCCTGTGCTGTAGTTTATATCCACTGCCCTTTGTCCTACCACAGGGTGCAACTGGTAGTGAGCAATTGCATTGTGCATCACTTGTCTTGGGGTTTATTTTTCTCCTTTTGCTACATTCATTTGCATTACAATTATCTTATTTTACTTAAACAGTTTGGAATTCAGCAAATGTGTTTTACTTCCTCCCCCACCCCACTTCTCCTCCCCATCCCACTTCTCCTCCTCATCCCACTGTGGGTGGAGCAAATGGGCACAGTGCTTAGTTGCCAGCTGAGGTAAAACCACAACAGAGCATTTAAGGATTTCTTTTCTTAGTTTCAGTTAGGACAAATGGACTTAAAAGACAATGTAGTAACTGTAAGTCCTATTGAAGCACATGGTTTAGAGCAAAGCTCTGCTGGAAGCTGAAGGTTTTTAACAACACAGGCTAATACTTTGTGTTTTTAAAGTCATGGGTGAGCCTTGACTAGATAATCCCTGAAGGAGTCAGTCCTCCTGCTCTGCTTTTTTTCCCCCCTTCCCATCACAGTGACTCACATAATATGCTGCAAATAGAGTTTACAAGGCTGTTAGGACAAAGTCCATCTGTGAAGGAAAAAAAAAAAACTTGCAATTATAAAAACTAACCCATAAACCCACCCAGATTCTCCTAAATATGCTTCTAATATGCCACAAGTATGGACAAAGACTAGAATAAAGATGGTTAAGAAGGAAAGAACCCCAAAAAGAGCAATTGGTACACAACAGGGGGAAAATAAATCATTGGGGGGGGGGGGGGGCAAACAAGAGTGGGTCAAGGTTTAACTAGTACGATAAGTTTTAGAAGGGCCATTTTAAAATGGAACTCTGGACTTGAGCCAAGGAATTCAGTGTGCTGTACACAAGCCCCTCAGAGTGCAGAAAGTCTCATTCTTTCTTGTTGCTAAACAGGAACACTGAAAAATCTCAATGCTTCTATTACCTCCACATGCCACGCTCGTGTGTTGAGACTGCAGTGCGCAGTACCAAGGAAATTGGTGGGGTGAGAGATGAGGAGGACGGAAGGGGATGCACAAGTGAGGACTGGAGACAAGAGGAAAGCCATCTGCAGCTGTCATTCAAGTGGCAACAAACCAACACTCTCCGCACACAATAACTCTTGAGTCCTCTGTCCGTTCTGGGCCCCTCAGTTGAAGAAGGACATCGAGACACTTGAACGTGTCCAGAGAAGGGCAATGAGGCTGGGGAGGGGTCTGGAGCACAGCCCTGTGAGGAGAGGCTGAGGGAGCTGGGGTTGCTTTAGCCTGGAGAAGAGGAGGCTCAGGGGAGACCTCATTGCTCTCTACAACGACCTGAAAGGTGGTTGTAGCCAGGAAGGGGTTAGTCTCTTGTCCCAGGCAACCAGCACCAGAACAAGGGGACACAGTCTCAAGCTGCACCAGGGGAAGTTTAGGCTGGAGGTGAGGAGAAAGTTCTTCACTGAGAGAGTCATTCGCCATTGGGATGTGCTGCCCAGGGAGGTGGTGGAGTCCCCATCCCTGGAGGTGTTCAAGAGGGGACTGGACGTGGCACTTGGTGCCATGGTCTAGTCATGGGGTCTGTGGTGACAGGTTGGACTCAATGATCTTCGAGGTCTCTTCCAACCTTGGTGATACTGTGATACTGTAACTCACATCATGTAAGCCCAGAAAAAAAACAAACCTAACTGCAACATTCTCTTTGAAGACATCACACTCCCTGTGGGCTTTCCTCTAGAGAATTTATTTTCAAGTTACAGAGAGCCTTTTTTCCTTTTAATCACCTTTTTATTTCTGCCTTCTTGTTGAACACACTGCTACTCCAATTCAGTTTGTATCAACATTTAATGATGGGCAGGACTGGGAAACTTATCTCAGAGTGCACTGGGCTGCGTGCAGCCTTTTCTGTCTATTTTTGTACAGTGCAGGACCCCTGAAACTAATCTCCTAAGAACAACTCCAGTAGAGTACAAACATCTTATGGATACAAACTTCAGTTGTGTTTTCTCCAGCACTACAATTTTTTTCCCTGGTGCTTTGAAGAAAGTAAAGCCACCCAGAATCTGTGTTCCTAATGTAAATTCAACAAAGTTTTCAGAGGCTTTTATTGGTGATGGTAGTAACCCAGGCTCTTTCCATGCCAAGAAAGGTCTGAAAATAAGTTCCTACTTTTCATGTTTCAGCTACATACTATCAATATATAGGCCAGACAAGTATAATGTCTGGTCTTTGATTATTAAGCATTCTCACTGGCATGCAATGAACCTGAAGCTACTTGTGTCCAGTAGCTTCCTATAAAGGTCTGAAAGTATCAATCACACTGTATCAGAACAGTCAAGAGATCTGAACTGATCCCTGTCACAAATTTGGGCACAGGTTCCACTAATGATTGTGCAGAATGATGTCAGGGACAGGTTAATTACCTAGGTTCTCTATTAACTCTGTTAGCAGGCAAGCACTGGTACACTGCTGCACCAGGTCCTAATCCCTACTGAGCCCTGTAGCAGGGTGCCCTGGAGAGTACACCTTCCCTGTAGCACATGGTATGCTCTGTGCATGCAGTCTTGTGGAAGTCCTGCATAGTATCAGAATTGTTGGGGGTGGAAGGCACCTCAAGGAGCATTCAGTTCCAACCTCACACTAGATCAGGTTGCACAGAGACACATTCAGCCCGACCTTAAAAACCTCCAGGGATGAGGCTTCCACCCCCTCCCCGGGCAACCTGTGCCAGTGTCTCACCACCCTCACGGGAAGAACTTCTTCCTAACATCCAGTCTGAATCTACCCACTTCTATTTTTTTTTTCCATTTCCCCCTAGTCCTGCATGGACTTTAAAAACCAAACCAAGCCCCACCCCCCCGCATGCTTCAGCCTCTCTGTTTATAGAGCAGGGATGGCAGAATGCTGATAAGTGAGATTTCCTTTGGCCCACCAGTCAAAGTTAGCAAAGTTCTCAAGATTAATGGGTGGAACGTGCCAGTTCAAGGGCAACAGAGAGAGCAATTGCATAGCAAGCAGCAGAATAAGATTAAACCATGGTTCTCACGGTCTGGTCAGCTTGTTGTGGGTTTTGTCTCTTCAGCTGCAGCATCTGCCAAAGAGATGCTCAGCTGTTAAGCCAGCTTTGAAGCTCTTCACTAGGTAAAGACAGAGTGACTTTACCCACACACAAAACATTTGCTCAGTGAGCAGGAGCTGGCCTAAGAATGGTGCTTGCAATTGTTTCAGTTTGGGTGGAATTCTAACAATGCAGACTTGCCTCCAGAGAAGGCAGACCTTAAGCAAGCTGTGATCAGCATGCCATGCTCTGCTCCAATCTACAGTGCATCTGAAAAGAGCTTTTTTTAAAAGAGTGTGAATCTACTACCAAAGCCACTCAGCCATTTCAACAGCTGCTTGTCTTGGTTCTCCTGATAAGGTTATTAGGTCTATCAGAACCCTGCAGCCTGCTTCCCACCACCCCTGGTTTTCTTTTCCAATAAGAGTAACAGCAAGCCTATCTTGAACAACAGATAATGCACATACACCAAATGTTTTCTTTTTGATAACACACGCTAAGGGGTGCTTGCTGAGCAGCCAGTCTGGTTTTTTGCTGGGGTGGTATTGGGCAGGACAAGTTAATAGAGTTACGCCAGGTCCTGCTCTCCAGGCTGCCACAGCTCTGCCGCTTCCTCCACGATTATCCGGCGCACGCGGAGCTCGAGTATTGTGCGTGCTAGAAAACAGCTCCTGCCAAAGATCTTTTACAGGCAGATTCAACAACACTTCTGGAAATATGAAAGAGTCAAAGTATTTTCTGGGCCATCATGCATCTATATCTATCCACCTGCAAGACCACATCACAGGATCACAGGATGATCACAGGATGTCAGGGGTTGGAAGTGACCTAAAGAGATCATTGAGTCCAACCCCCCTGCCAGAGCAGGGCCATACAATCTAGCTCAGGTCACACAGGAACACATCCAGATAGGCCTTGAAAGTCTCCAGAGAAGGAGACTCCACAACATCTCTGGGGAGCCTCTTCCAGTGCTCTGTGACCCTTACTGTAAAGAAGTTCTTCCTCATGCTGAGATGGAACCTCCTGAGCTGTAGTTTCCATCCATTGCCCCCTTGTCCTGTCCCAGGGCACAAGTGAGCAGAGGCTGTCCCTTCCTGACACCCAGCCCTTGTGTTGAGGTGCTGCAGTTTACATCCATTGCCCCATGTCCAGGTCTCTCCCAAACTCACAACTGCCCCCCTCAAGATTTGCAGGTGACAAATTTGACCACTGAATTAGAACAAACACTCAGTTTTGTTAGCCAACAGGCTACATCTATTTTCACCTGCTTCTGCCCCTGCTGAGGTACAATAGCTTAGCAAATGAGATACATGATTTAATATCATAGCTTCCAAATGTACAGAGCTGGAGACTGAATAGGCCACTGGCAGTCTAGAACGCATTCCTCCTGGTAATCTAGCAGAGATGTTGACGTAGACCTGATGGAGCAGGTCCAGAGGAGGGCCATGACAATGATCAGGAAGTTGGAGCACCTCTGCTACAAGGACAGGCTGAGGAAGCTGGGGGTGTTCAGCCTGGAGAAAAGAAAGCTCCAGGGAGACCTAATAGCAGCCTTCCGGTACCTAAAAGAGACCTACCAGAAGGATGGGGAGAGTCTGTTTATAGTGCCTGCAGTGACAGGATGAGGGGACAATGGCCTTAAGGTGGAGAAGAGCAGGTTTAGAGTGGATGTTAGGAACAAGTTCTTTACTATGAGGGTGGTGGAACACTAGAACAGGTTGCCTGGAGAGATTCAAGGTGAGGCTCAATGGGGCTGTGGGCAGCCTGGTCTAGTTGGGGCTGTCCCTGCTGACTGCAGGGAGGTCAGACTGGATGACCTTTGGAGGTGCTTTCTGCCCCAGACCATTCTATGATTCCATGTTCCCAGCAGTCAGAGCAGCAGTGATTTTCCATTTGGTGATTGAAACCACCACAAAATAGATTGACTATCTTTCACTTTGCCTTCCACTGAGGCTCTAGGTACTGGTTCTGGTGTGTACATTGCTGTTATAGCCTACTTACACCCCAACACATTTTGTACATCTCACCTCAAAACTCATCAGTGACACATCATACTTGACTGCTTACCTTTTGTGCAGAAGTGACTGGGTAGTGGGAGAAAGGGAAGCACCCTCTTTCTTTAAACCTTGACCTTAGCAAGGCTTTCAACAAAGTCACACCCTCCTCTGCTCAAGCAGAGCCACCTACAGATAGTTGCTCATGACTGTTTCCAGATGGCTTTTGAATATCTCCAAGGATGGAGAATCTGCCAGTGCCAGAGCTCAGTCACCCTCACAGCATTTCTGCAGGGCAGCTGGGAACAGATGGATTAGATGAGCAGGCTACAGTGAGGTCAGAATCCTAAGTTGGCTGGACTGAGCATTTGATGGTTCAGGTGACAGCAAATTATTAGCAGTGTTTCTCAAGGGTCAGTACTGAAGCTGATACTGTTTAACATCTTCATCAGGAGCAGGGCTGGCATTCAGAAGGGCCCTGACAAACTGAAATTCTCAACAGCAAACTCATTTAGTTTGACAAAGGCAAATGTAAACTCCTGCATCTGGAATGGAAGAAGCCCATACTGAGATTATCAGCCCAATAAGATAATTCCATGCTTGTACAGGCTGTAGATTGCTTAGAGTGAAGCTCTGCAAACAGGGGCTGCTTGGTATGGGAGCAATGCCTAGGTGGACAGGACAAATGAGAGTCAGTATTGTGTTCTTGCAGCAGAAAAGGCAACCTATATGCTGGGCTACATCAGCAAGAACAAATCCCAGCACCCTGAGGACAAAATACGCCCCTCCACTAAGTATTAGTAAAGCTACACAGAGAGTACCATGTCCAGCTAGGAGCTCCTTGCACAAGAGGAACAACATCACACTGGAGGAAGCCCAGCAGTCTGAAAAGAGACTGGAGATCAGTTTGTTCAGCCTGGAGCATGATACAGCTACAAGTTGCAGCTACCTAAAGGGACACTATAGAGAAGACCTAACCAGACCTTTATTAGACATGCACAACAAAAGGGCAGGTAACAACTGAGCAGCAAGGGAAATCCTAATTGGATGCAATAAAACACAGGTAGGTGAGCACTGGATCGGGCACTCGGTCACCTTGCAGGATCTCCGCCCCTGCAGATATTCAACACTTGGGTGGAGACAGACCTGAGCATCAATCTGTCAAGCAGCTGTGCTTTGAACAGAAGCTCAAGCTAGATAGCCTCCAGAACTACATTGCTTTATTATCTGCCTGAAGCAAGTGAGGTTTCCAACATAAAAAGTGTTAGGATCTTTCCATTAAAGAACTAGATGCAGTCACTTCCTGAAATAGTAACACACAGGTCCCTATCATCCTCCAACAGTTGGGCTCTGAAGAGCCATTTCTATACACCCACAGAGCTCTGAGTACTGCATCCAGGTCTGGAGCCCTATTGCAAGAAGAATCTGGAAGTGCTAGAACTTGTCAGAGAAGGGCCACAAGGATGAGCAGAGAGCTGCTCTGCTGTGAGGATAGACTGAGGGAGTTGGGGCTGTTCAGTCTGGAGAAGAGAAGGCTCTGACGAGACCTCATTGTGGCCTTGCAGTATCTGAAGGGGGCTCCAAGAAAGCTGGGGAGGGACTTCTGAGGGTGTCAGGGAGTGATAGGACTGGGGGGAATGGAGCAAAACTAGAAATGGGTAGACTGAGATTGGATGTTAGGAAGTTCTTCCCCATGAGGGTGGTGAGAGACTGGCACAGGTTGCCCAGAGAGGTGGTGGAAGCCTCATGCCTGGAGGTGTTTGCAGCCAGGCTGGATGTGGCTGTGAGCAGCCTGATGTAGTGTGAGGTGTCCCTGCCCATGGCAGGGGGTTTGGAACTGGCTGATCCTTGAGGTCCCTTCCAACCCTAACCATTCTATGATTCTAAGCCAGCCAAAAGCCAAGCTGTTACATCACATCTATCATTAATCCAAGTCTAAATAGCAGTATACAATACTAGCTTATTAGGGGAAGAGTATAGGGATGCTGCCTGGTCATAGGGATGAGGTCAGGAAGGCCAGGGTGTGGTTGGATCTGAACTTGGCAAGGGATACAAGCAATAACATGAGCAGCTTCTACAGGCATGTCAAAGAGGGAAAAGGAAAGTTAAAGGAAGCCTACCGCCCGACGAGCAAGAAGGGTGAGTTAGTAACAGCAGATGGGGAAAAGGCTGAGACTTGCAACAACTTTTTTGCCTTGGTCTTTACTGGCAACCTCTCTCCTCACACCTCCCAAGTTGAAGGGGCACAGTATGAGGATCCCTTCCCACTCTAAGTGAAGACAAGGTTCATGACCACCTGAGGAACTGAACATACACAAGTCTGTGATGAGAGGTGTTGTAATATAGACCCTTCTCCCATAGAGATGCATTCCACAGTCCTGAGGAAGTTGCCTGATGCAGTTGCAAAGGCAGTCTCCATGACATTTGGAATGTTCCTGGCAGTCAGGTGAAGTCCCTGCAGACTGAAAGAAACAAAACATTGCACCTATTTTTAACAAGGGTAGAAAGGACAACCCAGGGAACTACCAACTGTCAGCCTCACCTCTGTGCCTGAGAAGACCATGAAACAGATCCTCCCAGAAGATCTGAGAGGGCACATGGAAGACAGGGAGGTGATCTGAGACAGGCAACATGACTTTACTAAGAGCAAGTCCTGCTTGACCAATTTAGTGGCTTTTTGCAATAAAGTGACCACATCAGTGGACAAGGAAAGGGCAATGGATGTCATCTGTCTGGACTTCGGCAACGCCTTTCACACAGTCCCTCACAACATTCTTCTCTCCAAGTTGCAGAGAGATGGATTTGATGGGTGGACAAGGAATTGGCTGGATGGTTGCACCCAGAGGGCAGTGGCTCAATGTGCACATGGAAACAGGGAACAAGCGGTGTCCCTCAGGGGTCTGTACTGTGAAGGCCAATGGCATCCTGGCCTGCATCAGGAACACTGTGGCCAGCAGGAGCAGGGAAGTCATTCTGCCCTGGACTCAGCATTGGTTAGGCCATACCTTGAGTACCTGTGTCCAGTTCAAGAAGGACATTGAGACACTTGAAGGTTTCCAGAGAAGGGCAACAAAGCTGGGGAGGGGTCTGAAGCACAGCCCTGTGAGGAGAGGCTGAGGGAGCTGGGGTTGCTTAGCCTGGAGAAGAGGAGGCTCAGGGGAGACCTCATTGCTCTCTCCAACTCCCTGAAGGGAGGTTGTAGCCAGGTGGGGGTTGGTCTCTTCTCCCAGGCAACCAGCACCAGAACAAGAGGACACAGTCTCAAGCTGTGCCAGGGGAGGTTTGGACTGGATGTTAGGAAGAAATTCTTCCCAGAAAGAGCAATTGGCCATTGGAATGTGCTGCCCAGGGAAGTGGTGGAGTCACCATCCCAGAGGTGTTCAAAAAAGGCTTGGATGTGGCACTTGGAGCCACGGTTTAGTCAGTCATGAGGTGTTGGGTGATAGGTTGGACTCATTATCTTTGAGGTCTCTTCCAACCTGGTTGATTCTATTCTATTCAGTGCTGTTCAGTATCTTCATCAACGCTATGGACAGTGGGATTGAGTGCACCATCAGCAAGACTGCAGATGTCACCGAGCTGAGTGGTGTGGTAGACATACCAGGTAACAGGATGTCACCCAGGGGCACCTGGACAAACTGGAAAAATGAGCCCAGGTGAACCTCATGAGGTTCAACAAAGCCAAGTGCAAGGTCCTGCACCTGGGTCAACACAATCCTCATTATCAATGTGTGCTGGGAGATGAAGTGATAGAGAGCAGCCCTGCAGAAAATCACTTGTGGCTACTGGTGGATGAAAAGCTGGACATGGACTCCCAAGAAATCATGGAGATCAGGGGACATCCCTGAAGACTGGAAGAAGGCTAATGCCACCCCCTTGTACAAGAAGGGTTCCAAGGAGGACTGAGGTAAGTCTAGACCCATTAGCCTCACTTCAATCCCTGAGAAAGTAATGGAACAAATCCTCCTGGGGACTGCCAGGAGCTGATGCATGTAATTGGAAAAAGCCAACATGCATTCATCAGGGACAAATCGTGCTTGACAAACCTGATGGCCTTCTATGACTCACTCAGGTGATGCAGGGCAAGCAGTGGACATTGGCTACCTGGTCTTTTCCAAGGCTTTTGACACAGACATCCACAATCTCCTCCTAGACAAACCGACACATTATAGCCTAGAGAAGTGGTCTGTGTGGTGATGGGAACTGGCCTGACAGGCCATAACCCAGAGGGTAGTAGTAAATAGTTCTTTCTCAAAGCACTGATCTCATTTTTATAGTATTTAAATTAGTGGCTGTTTCTCACCATCATTAAAATACATTTTGCTATCACAGTTCAGCTGATAGCTAGTGGGACACAGACAAACCTATACAAGGAAGGGCACATGTATGTGCACACACACATTCTTGGTTTTGTCATCTTATGTAAGAAAAGAGGAACAGAACTTCAGCCTGATGACTAAAATCCATACTTTGTTTACACAAAAATTATATAACCACTGCCATGACAAAACTTTCTTCCAACATGGGGGGGGGGGGGGGGGACAGGGGAAGAAAGAAAAGGAAGAGAGACTCCAATTCAGTTCCATCCTCCACCATATTGCAGGGGACTTTAGAGGCATATTTCTTAGAACTAGAAATGTCTTAATTAAAACAAAAAAATATAGAGAAATACAGAAGATTTTTCACTGTCATTCTGCTTTATATGGCACTGAGAAAGCTTCCACTGTCCACCCATTCCATTCAGAGGAATGCTACATGCACACAGGACATGCAAAATGCATAATTTATCACCTTTTAGAGGCAGATTTATACAAGATATTAGTAAAAAACTCTTTATAGAGGGGGTGGTGAGACACTGGAACAGGGTGTCCAGGGAGGTTGTAGATGCCCCCTCCCTGGAGGTGTTCAAAGCCACGTTGGATGAGGCCTTGAGCAACCTGGGCTAGTGGAAGGTGTCTCTGACTGTGGGACTGGATGATCCTTAAGGTCCCTTCCAACCCAAACAATTCTATGAATCATGGCATGGAGCTGGCAGAACAAGGGAGAGTCCACATAATTATCTTTTCTCACGCAGTTTGGCAAAGCAGGAGGCAATATACCAAGATGTGAATGAAGTTACAGTGCATTGCTTGATCCCAATCAAGAGATCTTCATGCTAATGGCACTCAGACAAGTTAAACCTTTTATGTTATCAGCTTTCAGATATCTAGATATGGAAGTGCCAAAACTTCGTTCTCTCAGGTTAGATGAAAGATGTTGTCCTACCTTCACAAAGATAAGCCAGCAGAGTTCACACCAGAGAAGTCAGAATCTATTCCTATCATTAAAATGCTAGTTAAGTCCCTTTGAGGCAGGGAAATGAAGATATGGTTAATAGGCAGGATGTACTGGAAGGAAGCATACTTCTGGAGACCAGCCTTCTCCCAAGTGGATGAAGAACATAATCCATTGCGATTCTGCCTTTGATGAAGCCAATAACACAGCTTAAATGGGCCCCTCAGTTTAGGAAGGAGGTTGACTTGCTGGAGCGTGTCCAGAGAAGGGCAACGAAGTTGGTGAGGGGTTTGGAACACAAGCCCTATGAGGAGAGGCTGAGGGAGCTGGGGTTGCTTAGCCTGGAGGAGACTCAGGGGTGACCTTATTGCTCTCTACAACTACCTGAAGGGAGGTTGCAGCCAGGCAGAGGTTGGTCTCTTCTCCCAGGCAGACAGTACCAGAACAAGAGGACACAGTCTCAGGCTGTGCCAGGGGAGGTTTAGGCTGGATGTTAGGAAGAAGTTCTATACAGAGAGAGTGATTGCCCATTGGAATGGGCTGCCTGGGGAGGTGGTGGAGTCACCTTCATTGGAGGTGTTCAGGAGGAGACTCGATGGGGTGCTTGGCTGCATGGTTTAGTTGTTTAGGTGGGTTGGATACGATGATCTTGAAGGTCTCTTCCAACCTGGTTTATTCTATTCTATTAAATAACTTTAAGACTCCTTGTTTAGTTTGAGCCTTCCCATGAGACTTTCTAAAGAGTGAGTGAAGACATGCACAGAGACCAGAGCACATACACACAGCAACATGACAGCTGTTTGATACCTCTCTTCAGCTGAGAGTTATGTCCTAGACAAATACAAGAATACTTAAAAAAACTTGAAGATACATGTGGTAACAGCAGGAGGTGGTACAAAAAGAAACTAGCAGCAATTTTCACTGTTATCTACTCAGGAGAAGTGAAAAAACCCACAAGCATAGGTTGGTAACAGATGCCACAACTATCTCCTTCCAGTGGTAGGAAATGGAATTAGAGGAACAGATGGCACTTCTAAAGAACGAACTTCTGTTTAGTTTTACACCTCTTAATCAAAGCCATTGGATATCTTCAAGAACAATCTTGAGGTGCTGGAGCAGGTCCAAAGGAGAACAGTGAGACTGGGGAAGGGACTGGAGGAAAGTCTGATATAGAGAGGCTGAAGGAGCTGGGGGTGTTCAGCCTGGAGAAGAGGAGGCTTGGGGTGGAGGGGGGTGGGGTGGGGGGAAAGGACCTTATCACACTCTACAAGTACCTGAAGGGAAGTTGTAGTAAGGTGGGGGTCAGGCTCTTCTGCCAGGCAGCTTGTGAAGCTGTGCCAGGGGAGGTTTAGTTTGGATGGTAGGAAGCAGCTCCTCATGGAAAGGGGACTTAAACACAGGGATGGACTGCCCAAGGAGGGGTGGAGTTGCTATCCCTGGAGGTGTTTACGGCAAAATTGGATGTGGCAGTTAATGACATGGCCTGGTCACGGTGTTAGGTCATAGGTTGGACTTGATCTCAGAGGTCTATTCCAGCCTCAATAATTCTGTGAAGTTTCTGAATTAAAATACACTTTTGGGGGTGCTTTTGTTTGCTTGTTTTTCTTAAAAGTAGACATTCTTATATGCTAATAAATACTAAACTTTTCAATCTCTTTAAACAAAGTATGCTGTGTGGTTGATTTGTTGATTTTTTACTTCCTATAAATTTATTATAAAAAAAAAAATTCTAGTCAAAAGGATCTGGAGGGACTGGAAGGTGTCCAGAGAACAGCCAGAGGGGTGGAGAACCTCTCCTATGAGGACAGACTGAGAGAGTTGGGGTTGCTCAGGCTGGAGAAGAAAATGCTCTGAGGAGATCTTATTGCCTTGCAGTATTTAAGGGGGCCTACAAGAAAACGGGGGGGGTGGGAATAGAAATGGGTAGATTCAGATTGGATGTTAGGAAGAAGTTCTTCCCCATGAGGGTGGTGAGACAGTGGAACAGGTTGCCCTGGGAGGTGGCGGAAACCTCATCCCTGGCTGTGGCTCTGGGCAACCTGATTTAGTGTGCGCTGTCCCTGCCCATGTCAGGGGAGTTGGAACTAGATGCTCTTTGAGGTCCCTTCCAACCCTAACAATTCTATATAAGGCAGAAAGACTATTATTGATTTTAGTAGGGTAGGGTCTGAGATTGAATCCCAATTCCTCACTTAAAACACACGACCTCATATCAGTATGGAATCTACAATCTGTTTTCTAGTCAGTCCAGACTGACAGGAATAATAGGTAAAGCCCAGAGAGAAGATATTTTTAACGTAGCCACAAGTTGGAAAACACACGCTCCTATTACAGCCCCACCTAGACTGGGCACTCAGCAAAGGGGGTGCCACACATTTTTTTTTAAGCTCTTTGAAGCCCTGTTTCTGAAACTGCCACTTAGGAGGTTTCCAATTCACAGGGGAAAAGAAGACAGAAAGACAGGGCAGAAATTCTTCTGTCTTTCTAGCTGAGGCGTCGCGAGTGTCAGAGTTTGTTATTCACGCTCAAGCAAAAGGAAGTGGAAACTTCACAGAGATCGAAGCAGAGGGGCGCCGGCAATCAGACTTGCGATCAGAGCAGCTCCCGCCGCCAGCAAACGCGCACGCAGCCACCTTTCCCCCACCCTTGTCCCTCCTTAAATAAACCAGAAAGCCTTCTCTTCCCCCTGCTCGCCCTCACTCCCTACCTTCCACCGAGCGTCCGATGCTGTGCAAGTGGGTGAGGGAGGGGTGCTCGGCGTGAACCCCCTTCAGGTACGCCTCCAGCTCCTCGGCGTGGTGGTACTTGAAATCCAGCGCGGCCACCACAGAGATCAGGCAGAGGATGCCCACCGCGTCCTAGAAGGAAAGAGATGAACCAAACAGCCGGAGGGGACCGGGGGGTGGCCGTTACCCCTGCCGAACGGGATGAGGAGGGAAGGCTTCCTCAGCGGGCTCGTCGCTGTGGCGGCACAGCCGGGCACGACAAGCCGGCGGAGAGAACCCCCTCCCCGCCTCAGCCCTCCTGCCCTCAGAGCCAGCAGGTGCCTTCCCCCCACAGCCACCGCTCCTACCCCGGCGGCCGCCCGCATGCTGCCACCGCTCTTCCACAACTGGAACCCCAACGCCGGGCGGGGGCCGCCATCCCCTGCCGCCAGCCTCGCCCTGCCCCTGACTGACGCAGGCTTCATCCACTCAGGTCCCCTCGACCCGCCCAAGGGGCAGAGGAGCGGGGGCACACACCCCTCCCCTTCTGCCCTGCCTCTTTCCCGCCCCGCCGACGGCGCTCACCTGTGCGCCGCACGGCAGCTGCCGGCCGGGCGCCGGCCAGCGCAGCCCTCCCCGTGGCAGCCCCTCGGGGGCTGAGGGGAGGGAAGGGAAAGGTCCCAAACGAGCGGCTGGCGGCCAGCGGCCGGCTTCGTCTCGTCGCGGAGCTGCTGGCTGGCCCCGCTGCTGGGCGGTGTTCGGGGGAAACAGCGCGGCCACGTCTTTCACCGAGTCCCCGTTGGATTTGCCTCTATTTACTTCCCGGAGAGGGTGTCAAGAGTTCTTTAAAAACAAAACAAAACACGTGGTGTTTTGGTGTTTGGTTGGTTGGGTTTTGGTTGGTTGGCTGGTGTTTTGGTTTGAGTTTTTCGTAGGAGGTTTGGAGGCTGCCGGCTCCGACTGCCATGTGCCGCTCATGCCACTGCTCTTTCTCAGCAGCTCTGCGGTCCTGGGCTGTGAGCAGGGTCTGAGAGCAGCACCTGAGGTCCAGGGACAGAATGAACCCGGTTGGGAAAGACCTTCGAGATCATCCAGTCCCAAACCATCTGCGTGCAGAGGAACTCTTGAGAGAATTTAGCTGCCCAAATCTAACAAGGTCTTTGCCTACAGGATCACAGGATGTCAGAGGTTGGAAGGGACCCAAAGAGATCATCGAGTCCAACCCCCCTGCCAGAGCAGGACCATACAATCGAGCTCAGGTCACACAGGAACACATCCAGACAGGCCTTGAAAGTCTCCAGAGAAGGAGACTTGACAGCCCCTCTGGGCAGCCTGTTCCAGTGCTCTGGGACCTTCGCAGTAAAGACCCTCACAGTAAAAAAGTTCCCCCTTGTGTTGAGGTGGAACCTCCTGTGCTGCAGCTTACATCCATTGCTCCTTGTCCTACCCCAGGGCACAAGTGAGCAGAGCCTGTCCCCTCCCTCCTGACCCCCAGCCCTCAGATATTGATAAACATTTATTAAATCCCCTCTCAGTCTTCTCTTTTCCAGACTAAACAGCCCCAGGTCCCTCAGCCTCTCCTCACCAGGCAGTGCTCCAGTCCCCTAATCATCCTCATAGCCCTCTGCTGGACCCTCTCCAGCAGATCCCTGTCCCTCTTGAACTGGGGAGCCCAGAACTGAATGCAATACATAGCCTAGCTTTTTCTCGTTGTGTTTTGGGTTTTCATTAAGGGGAGTGTTTAACAGGCTTGCATTAACTTACTGAAAGGCCGGATTCTATCTACAGAATTAAAAGGTTTTCTTGGTTTTGTGCTAACCACACTGCCTTGGGATCTCCTAGTCTGGGATTCACCACAAAGATTTTTCATCACCTTTTATTGTCTTTAAGATTGAAAAGGGCTAAGAGAGAGTATTAAAAAAAATATATTCTTGCCTCCAGCAACGAAAATTAGGATAGCATCTAAATTTCTTTATGACTGTGGGTTGTAGCTGAGTGGTACAATACAACTATTTGTAAATTCTGCATAATTTTTCTGGGAAAGAAAACCAGCAGTTCTCATTATAACCAGCAGCAGGATCTTATCCACCTCCTTCTGAAGCTTGCTATGCTGCTAATGTCAGAAAAAAAGGTAGTGAAGAAATTTAATTCATGGAATCAGAATTGTCAGGGTTGGAAGGGACCTCAAGGATCAGCCAGTTCCAACCCCCCTACCATGGGCAGGGACACCTCCACACTAGATCAGGTTGCTCATGAAGCAATCCCAAATAACAGATCCTGCATTCTGAACAAAAAAAACCCCTGCAGTTAATAAAAAAAATCCTCTTGTTAAATAAAAAGCTATCATTAAATTAAAGGTGCCTATTGTTTGGGGGGTTTAACCCAAAGCTTGGGGGGGTGTTGTGGCAACAATAAAATTATACTTTAATGCAATTCTCTGCAATGGTAAGATATCTATGCTCAGACCCCTCAAGCATTCTTAAGTCATGAGAAGAATTTCCATATCACATATGGCAAAGGATGTATGCAATGTACAAGGCCACTCAGTTAAAGAAAAAGGTTAAGCTTCTGTTGAACAGTGTTTCTTCAAGCATAGCATTCTTGCACCTGAGGAAGAACAACCCCATGGAGCAGGATAGGTTGGGGACTAACCTGCTGGAGAGCAGTGAAGGGGAAAAGGACCTGGGGGTCTTAGTGGATGAAAGGTTGACCAAAAGCCAGCAATGTGCTCTTGTGGCCAAGAAGGCCAAGGCCATTCTGGGGTGGATTAGAAGGGCTGTGGTTAGTAATCAAGAGGAGTTCTCCTCCCCCTCTACTCTGCCTGCTGAGGCCACATCTGGAATCTTGTGTCCAGTTCTGGGCCCCTCAGTTCAAGAAGGACCTCAGGGAACTGCTTGAGAGAGTCCAGCACAGAGCCACAAAAATGTTGAAGGGAGTGGAACATCTTCCTTAAGAGGAGATACTGAGAGAGTTGAGGGCTCTGTAGCTTAGAGAGGAGGAGTCTGAAAGGTGACCTCATTCATGTTGACAAAGATGTGCAGGGTGAGTGCCCAGAGGCTGGAGCCAGGCTCTGCTGGGTGATGCCCAATGCCAGCAAAGGGGCAGTGGTGGAAGCTGAGACATAGGAAGTTCCATGGAAACAGGAGGAAAATGTTTTCCCTGTGAGGGTGACAGAACACTGGAAGAGGCTGCCCAGAGGGGTTATGAAGTCTCCCTCTCTGGAGATATTCAAAACCAGCCTGGTGATCTGCTCTAGGTGCTTCTGCTCTGGCAGTGGGGTTGGACTGGATTATCCTTTGAGGTCACTTCCAACCCCTAACATCCTGTGATTCTGGAGGAGGGAACAGCCCCAGAGCCTTTCCCCCCATACTCTGACTCCATCATTAATAGTTGGTCAGAGTTACTGACGTTTGCTACATGGAACAGGAGAGACACTGTGGAGTTACACTGCAAATGTCTTCAAAGAAGCAGGAATTTGTAAGGCTGAATAGTTATTTATTTGTCTATGTATAGGCTCCTTGAAAGATGATCTGCAGATGCCACTGGAGTAATCAGGGAAGAAAATATACTCAAGTGGTAATCCAACATAATATTTATATATATATATAATATATATATGGGAACTGTCCCAAGATCATGACATGAAATCAGGGAACTTTGACTCCAAGATTGAGTAGGGTGTTTGCAACATGGTAAAAATCACAGTGGGTTGTAATAACTTCATCTCAGTGTAACAACTAGAGTCACTTTTGATAGCAAGTTTATCCAGTGTTATCTCTTTTGGAAATTACATCACCCTTAATGTAGGCAACACAATCATGGTTAAGTGAGTGTATTACTGTATTTAGAAATGTTCAAAATGATAGTTTGTTTCCATGCCAGGTGCTTGCAAGTTAAGACAAGTCAACCTGTTTGGCAATATTTGAGTCACAGGTGACAGGATCAAGCTCTTTCCTTCTCTCCTCTCCTTCCTTCCCTTCTTCTTTCTTTCCTTCATTCCTTCCCCTCTCATTCCTTCCTTCTCTTCATATTATCTCTTCTCCTTCTTCTCTCCTTTCCCTCTTTCTTTCCTTTTCTGCCCTTTTATTTTCTTTCCCTCTTTGCCTTTATTTTAATTTCCTTCTTTCCTCTCATCTCCCATTGGCACTAGTAGTTCAAAATTGTGTCTGAAATCAATTGAGGTTATTGTCCTCAGCAGTGGGATGGACAATGATCTCTCTAAGGGAGTGAGATACACAGAGAAATCCTATGGCCACGAACAGCAGCAATTGCTCTCCTCTCAGTGTCGTTCCAGATCACCCATTCAGAAGTATTCAACAAGGAACTATTAAAGCAAGTACCTGAGGGTGGGTTTTACAGAATAGTAATAATCATCATCATCATCATCATCATCATCATCACAGGATATTAGGGGTTGGAAGGACCTCTGGAGATCTTCAAGTCCAACCCCCTTGCCAGAGCAGGACCATAGAATCCAGTGCAGGTTGCACAGGAACACATCCAGAGAGGGCTGGAAAAGCTCCAAAGCAGGAGACTCCACAACCTCTCTGGGCAGCCTCTTCCAGGCTCTGGGACCTTCACAGTCAAGAAGTTCTTCCTCATGTTGAGGTGGAACTTCCTGTGCCGTAGTTTCCATCCACTGCCCCTTGTCCTATCCCAGGGCACAAGTGAGCAGAGGCTGTCCTTCCTTCCTGAACCCCAGCCCTCAGCTATTGATAGACATTGATCAGATCCCTTCTCAGTCTTTTCCTCTCCAGACTAAACAGCCCCAGGTCCCTCAGCCTCTCCCCACCAGGCAGTGCTCCAGTCCCTTCAGCATCCTTGTAGCCCTCTGCCAGGACTGTCTCCGGTAGATCCCTGTCCCTCTTGGACTGGGCAGCCCATAATAATAGTAATAATACAATTATTATTAATATTATTAGTCGTATATAATTATTATAGTATCACTATTAATAATAATGATGACGACGACGCACATTTCAACGCGGCATTCGCAGCCATGGCTTCAGCAGAGCTGCTCGGGAGCCGGTCGGGGTGGTGTAGTGATGCGAGCGGCAGTGTTGCCCTCTAGTGGCAGGTAGTGGAAATCCCGCCACAAGCAACGGGTCTGAAAACACCTTCACACAATAGTTCGGTAGCACCGTAAGGCTGACGACGCTTCGCAAACACACGGTTAAGATAGGTCTCAGCAGTAAGAGATCTTCTGGAAGATTTTGTGATTTTGGAGAGCCATTCCCAGAGGTGGTGCGCAGTAATAAGCCAAGGAATAATGGAGACAAACTTGAACAGAGAAGGTTTCAGCTCAACATGAGGAGAAACTTCTTTACTGTAAGGGTGAGGGAGCATTGAAACAGGCTGCCCAGAGAGGTTGTGGAGTATCCTTAGCTGGAGACTTTTCCAAACCCACCTGCATGCATTCCTGTGTGGACTACCCGGGTGATCCTGCTTTTGGCAGGGGGTTGGACTCCATGACCTCTAGAGGTCCCTTCCAACCTCTAACGTTCTGTGATTCTGCAATTCTGTGATCTTGTAATTGGAAATATTTTACTCAGTGTTTTGTCATCTTTTGTGCAGGATTTCTGCACTTTCCAAAGACTAGTAAGAAAAAAAAAAAAAAAGATAAATGAGTGTCCCACACCATAACTGAAGCTTCAAAATATTATTGTTTTTTGGGTGAGCAACAGAGAGGGATCACTAACAAGGATTAAATTTTTTAAGGATCACTGCTGCTACTAAAACCTTCTCATTTGAAATCATGTCCTAGGCACACAAGCCTCAGCTTTGTGTTCTTTGCACCGCTGTAACACCAAAGACCTGACAATCAGATCTCTGGTGTGGGAAAAACAGGAGATAAAGGCTTTCTCAAGTGAGACAGACAAGACAAGTGAGTTCAGCTCAAGTGATGACACAGGAGCATGACTTTGATAGGACAGCACAGTCCTGGATTAGTGTAAATCCAGATAACAATCACCTGAATGAAGCCATTCTGGTGTATAATACCCACAGTGATGAATTAGCAGGCTGATGTTAGTAGGGCAAAAGATAGATTCTCTGCATGAAAGAGTATAAAAGCTCTAGAAATCGCTCAAGCCTTCACCAATGTATTTGTTCTCTCTCTCACACAGGCAATTCCCATCTGAGGCTTGCATACTTGGCTCATAAATCTCCTCTCCTCTGTCCCAGCACAAGGATTACCCCTGGAGAAGAAAGGGATGCCCTGCTGTGTCTGGTAATCTGCAATTAGAAAATGATCCGAGGGGGACTATTAGCAGCTCGTATAGTTTAGAGCTGTCCAGACAAGCACTGAATTAGCTGGAGAAGCTGGAACACAAACTAGCTGCCTGGCAAGCCTCTCCCTCATCCCATCTTGCAAACAGCAAAATCTGCATACAGCAGAGATTTTGAGCTACTGTATGACAACACATTGTCATGTGCTACGGTGGAACAGGTCTGTTCTGCTCCACAGGGGCTTGAAGTGTGGGAACTCAATCTCCTTCGAGAGAAGTGTGTTGAGTGTTGCGTGTTTGGGATTGTAATACTGTTGTAAAATGTTTCAGCTTTACCTTTTTCTCCTCTGAAATTGCCTTAGACTTGTCCTGTCGGTAGTTCACTTAGATGTAATTTGGAACTAAATTGCACCATAATAAGCCAAGGAACAATGGAGACAAACTTGAACAGAGAGGGTTTCAGCTCAACGTGAGGAGAGAAACTTCTTTACAATGAGGGTGCCAGAGCCCTGGAGCAGGCTGCCCAGAGAGGTTGTGGAGTCTCCAAACCCACCTGGATGCATACCCTGGGTGATCCTGCTTTTGGCAGGAGGGTTGGACTCAATGATCTCTGGAGGTCCCTTCCAACCTCTAATGTACTGTGGTTCTGTGAAATTATCCTTGGAATGGCAGAACTTAGTTTTGCACTTGTGGTATAATAGAATAGAATAAACCAGATTGGAAGAGACCTTCAAGATCATTGTGTCCAGCCCATCATCCAACACCACCTAATCAACTAAACCATGCAACCAAGCACCCTATCAAGTCTCCTTCTGAACACCTCCAATGATGGCGACTCCACCACCTCCCTGGGCAGCACATTCCAATGGGCAATCACTCTCTCTGTGTAGAACTTCCTCCTAACCTCCAGCCTAAACCTCCCTGGCACAGCTTGAGACTGTGTCCTCTTGTTCTGGTGCTGGTTACCTGGGAGAAGAGACCAACCTCTGCCTGTCTACAACCTCCCTTCAGGTAGTTGTAGAGAGCAATAAGGTCACCCCTGAGTCTCCTCCTCTCCAGGCTAAGCAACCCCAGCTCCCTCAGCCTCTCCTCACAGGGCTTGTGTTCCAAACCCTCACCAACTTTGTTGCCCTTGATGGGTCCCTGGGTAGGTAAGAACACAGCACTAAGAATGGGGAAAGCCAGGAAGGGTTGATGAGTAGTTCAGTGGCTGGGAGCCAATAGATTTCAGGGAAGTAAATGAGGAGGAGGAATATGAGGAATGTCTTCAGAAGGTGGAAAGGTTATAGATGCTGTTTGTAGAAAAAAGCAGTTGAGTGGATTCAGGGATTTGCATGGAAAAGGACTGAGGGTGATTTTCCCCACTCACTAAAATCTTGCTAGTCTGACCCCAGGATAATAAAGACCCCAGGATTTAAGACATTGACACAGCACCTTGTCAGGTCTGCTAATCTGTATATGAAACAGATTGCAGTTAATTCCATGGACGTTACAGAGATTCTTCAGAGCTGATTTCTTGTAGGTGTTAAGCAATACCTTTGAGTAATCTGAAGTGCTTCCCTAAGAGTGACCCCTCAGCTATTCCTCCTGCACAGTCAAATCCCTGCTCAGAGAAGACTTGTAGGATAAGGGATGCTCTTGCATTCTTGGCACATCCTTGGAATGGATGTTTTAAACCAGCATACATTACAGCAGCTTTGAGCATGGTCATCAGGCACCCAACTGACATCTGAGCAAGCCCCCAGATTGGAACAATTTCCTGCACCAGCTTCAGAAGGAGCTCAGATGTCTCATTTTAGTTTGTTAATACGTGCCTGTGTAAATATAATACAAACTTCTCCACTGGGAGTGAAGATTTTGAGCATTTAAGAAAGAGCTTCATCTCATTTGCACTGGTGATCTTTTTTTGCAGTCTACACACAGGAAGCCTGAAAATATACAAGGAGGAAAACATCCATCCCCAGAGACCCTGTGGTAAGGAGATTCACTAAATTAAAATAGCTTGAAGGATCCCCTCACTTTGAGACATCTCAAATCTGCCTAACAGATACCAAGGCCAAGTGTTGCACGCACTGCAAAGCTTGACTTACTGCCTGCCAAAAGCTTTTCTGCAGCTGATTGTTTTGCATACAGTTTTAACTGTTGTTCAGCCTACTGGAGTCTCTTTAGCTTGGAGAAGAGGAGACTAAGGGGCAAACTCATTCCTGTTTACAAAGATGTGCAGGGTGAGTGCCCAGAGGATGGAGCCAGGCTCTGCTGGGTGATGTCCAATGGCAACACAAGGGAAATGGTAGAAGCTGAGGCAGAGGAAGTTCCATGGAAACAGGAGAAGAAATTATTTCCCTTGAGGGTGACAGAACACTGGAAGAGGCTGCCCAGGGCGTTGTGGAGTCTCCCTCTCTGGAGATATTCAGGACCCACCCAGATGTGTTCCTGTGTGACCTGCTCTAGGTGCTCCTGCTCTGGCAGGGGGTTGGACTGGATGAGTGTTATATCTAGGACATTATTCCTTATAAAAGGAATCTCTTCTCTCCATTCAGTGCTGTCCTAATTACTCTCAGTATTTTTGGTACTTTGTCTAGATCTAGAGTTACAAAAGTAAAGATCTTTATCTCTCTCTGTTGTCCAGCCTTACCCAGCTGCAAATGAAGAATCGGAAACAGCAAATCACACAACCATATATTCAACAGCTTTAAACTTATGCCAAAGCTCTCTTGACTTCAGTCACAGTTACAACATACTATTAAGAGGACACATATGCTATCCTGCAGGAGAGGGAAAGGCTTGGAAGCTTTCATAGCTGGGTCTTCATTAGTCTCTGTAGAGTTTACATTGCTTAATGTAAAACCAGAGCTGATCCAGAAGCCTCATCCCTGGAGGTTTTGAAGGCCAGGCTGGATGTGACTGTGAGCAACCTGCTGTAGTGTGAGGTGTCCCTGGCCATGGCAGGGGGGTTGGAACTGGCTGACCCTTGAGGTCCCTTCCAACCTGACAATTCTATGATGCTATGATTCTATGATCCATGGACATACGCATCTATAATTTCTGTGGTCTCTGTTTTTCATGATTGGGGCTCAGAAGTTTGGACATCATCAATTCCTCCCATCCTACTTTGAAACAAAATTTCAGTGGGTTCTGTCATGGTTTAACTCCAGCCAGCAATTAACCACTATGCAGCTGCCCACTTACCTCCACATCCCACAGTGGGATGGAGAGGAGAATCAAAACCAGTAAAACTTGGGGGTTGAGATAAGAAACAGTTTAATAATTGAACTCAGCTCTGGTGAGGCCACACCTGAGCATGGTGTTCACTTTTGGGCACTTCAGTACAAGAGAGATGTGGAGGTGCTGGAGCCAATGCAGAGGAGGGCAAGGAAGCTGGGAAGGGCCTGGAGGAGAAATCTGATGAAGAACAACTGAAGGAGCTGGGATGGTTAGTGTGAAAGAGAGGAGGCTGAGGGGAGACCTCCTGGCTCTCTACAACTCCCTGAAAGGAGGTTGTGGAGAGGTTGTGCTGGTCTCTCTCCCAGGTCATTAGTGACAGAACAAGAGGGAATGGCCTCAAGCTGCCACTGGGGAGGTTTAAACTGAAGGGTAGGAAAGCTTTTTTCAGGGGAGAGTGGTCAGGCATTGGAATGTG
>CM037632.1:4307325-4344891 GCA_015227895.2 Colaptes auratus
TGGGTTGGAAAAGACCTCAGAGATCATCCAGTCCAACCTATCACCCAGCACCATCTCATCAGCTAAGCCATGGCACTGAGTGCCTCAGCCAGGCTCTTCTTAAACACCTCCAGTGATGGTGACTCCACCACCTCCCTGGGCAGCACATCCCAATGGCCAAGCTCTCTTGCTGGGAAGAATTTCACATCCATCCTAAACCTCGCAGCTTGAGATGGTGTCCTCTTGTTCTGTCACAGGTTGCCTGGGAGAAGAGACCAACCCCCACCTGGCTACAACCTCCCTTCAGGGAGTTGTAGAGAGCAATGAGGTCTCCCCTGAGCCTCCTCTTCTCCAGGCTAAGCAACCCCAGCTCCCTCAGCCTCTCCTCACAGGGCTGTGCTCCAAACCCCTCCCCAGCTTTGTTGCCCTTCTCTGGTGGGAGGGTTTGTTCCCTGTCCACAGCTTTTTAGCCAAGATGACTATTAGAGTTCAATATGTATGGTACTGCAGCCCATCAGTGTGTCCTGATAGGAACATTTGGCCTTCTGGGGGCAATAGCCTTCTTTTACTATTAATTTCCACTTCTTTAGTCAGTGCAGCCTCAGCCACCTTACACAGTGGCCTTGCCCCAGCCCCACTTCAAACTCAGGTATTTAGGAGTGGTTAATCTCTGAAACTCAGAAGGATGTTTTTTTCCTTGAGTTGGATGTTTTAATTACCTCTTTTCTGAGTTGCCTGTGTCTGGAAGAGTGACAAAATGTTAGTGATTTATGCTGACAGCCTGTTTTGCCTTTATAAGGAATGCAAACACTTTAACATGAAGTAAAGGAAGTAGGTGGCTGGCAGGCAGTTGGGTTCTTCTTGTGGGGCTTTAAGTTTTAATGCTCTGTAATGTGGACATTTTATACAAGAAGAATGTGAGTTTTGTACACACTTTGATTTTTGTACACAATTATGCACAGATATTGCTGAAAATAAAACCTGTTGTTTGGTTGGTTTCTCTTGGAGTTATGCCCCAGCACTTTGGTAGTGCCTGGTGTGTTGGCACTTCTCTGCTTAGTGCTGTTTCACCTCTTCAGCTCGAGGGGTTTCTGTGGATGTTTGAAAGACAACATGTCACCTCAGAACTGACCACACAGAAGCACAGAATGTTAGGGGTTGCAGGGGACCTCAAAAGCTCATCCATCCCAACCCCTCTGCCAGAGCAGGAGCACCCAGAGCAGATCACACAGGAACACATCCAAGCAGGGCTTGAGTATCTGCAGAGAGGGAGACTCCACAACCCCCCTGGGCAGCCTCTTCCAGTGTTCTGTCACCTCACAGGGAAAACACTTTCCTCCTGTTTCCATGGAACCTCCTATGCCTCAATTTCCACCACTGCCCCTTGTGCTGGCATTGGGCAGCACCCAGCAGAGCCTGGCTCCAGCCTCTGGGCACTCACCCTGCACATCTTGATCAACATGACTGAGGTCACCTCTCAGGCTCCTCTCGTCCAAGCTACAGAGCCTTCAGCTGCCTCAGGCTCTCCTCGTAAGGAAGATTTTCCACTCCCTTTATCATTTTTGTGGCTCTGTGCTGGACTCTCTAAAGCAGTTCCCTGAGGTCCTTGAACTGAGGGGCCCAGAACTGGACACAATATTCCAGCTGCAGCCTCACCAGAGCAGAGTAGATGGGAAGGAGAGCCCCTCTGGACCTACTGGCCACAGCCCTTCTAATCCACCCAGAATGGCCTTGGCCTTCTTGGCCACAAGAGCACATTGCTGGCTCATGGTCAACCTCCCATCCACCAGGACCCCCAGGTCCTTTCCCCCTTCACTGCTCTCCAACAGTCCCCAACTTATACTGCTCCATGGGGTTGTTCTTCCCAGAGGCAAGACTCGTGGTGCAACACTGTAAGCAGACCTGACAGATAGGTTATTGTATCTGTGACTTGGAGATCTCAAAATCAGACCTGCACAAAAGGTCTGACACAGCTGGCAGCAATAGCAGGTAAACCTAGGGAATAGGTTGTTCTTCTGAACATTCAGACCAACCTGCACATACATTTCCTGACTTGTTTTCCAGCTAGCTGAGCATGGAAACAGAAGGTTCAAAAGAGCAGCTTTTATTAATAATTACAAGTGCATGCTGTACAGTGAATGTGCATTGATTTCTGTCAGGGAAATCTTGGAAGCCTTGAAGTGGAGAGAGCATGGAGCTGCCACCAGGAGAGGTATGTTAGGAATAAACAGCCTGGGGAGCTGTTGAATTAGGATTTACAAAGCTCAACATGTTCATAATAGAACCAGTCTTGAGTTCACAGGATCACAGAATGTTAGAGGTTGGAAAGGACTCCAGAGATCATCCAGTCCAAGCCCCCTGCCAAAGCAGGATCACCCAGGGGAGTCCACACAGGAATGCATCCAGGTAGTTATGGAAAGTCTCCACAGAAGGAGACTCCACAACCTCTGGGCAGCCTGCTCCAGGGCTCTGCCACCCTCACTGCAAAGAAGTTTCTCCTCATGTTGAGATGAAAACTTCTCTATTCAAGTTTGTCTCCATTGTTTCTTGTCTTATTCCTGTACACCACTGAAAAGGGCTTGGCCCCCTCCACTTGACCCCCACCCCTCAGTTATTGATAGACATTGATCAGATCCCTCTCAGCCTTCTCTTCTCCAGACTCAACAGCCCCAGAGCTCTCAGTCTCTCTTCCCAGGGGAGATGCTCAAGTCCCCTAAGCATCCTTGTGGCTCTCTGTTGGATTCTCTCCAGCAGGTCTCTGTCTCTCCTGAACTGGGGAGCCCCAAACTGGACACAGGATTGCAGCTGTGGTCTCAGGAGGGCAGAGTAGAGGGGGAGAACAATCTCCCTAGCCCTGCTGGCCACACTTTTCTTGCTGCACCCGGGGATCCCATTACTTTTCAGAGGATAATTTCTATTCAGTCTCAATTTCCAGTGTCTTCCAGGATGCATCAGTCTTAACCTACTTAAAAATGCTGAAGTTACCCCTGACACCCTTGACTGAACAGTTTAAGAAGATTTATCTGGGGCTTTTCAGCTCTGGGGGGAAGTCTGGGAGAACACTTGGGATTGTGGATAATCCTATCCAATTAAAAACTGCTCAAATGTGTTAGTTTTGCTATAAGATGAAACTGCTACTTTCAAATTTGAACTGCTGAGGCGAGCTCTGAAACTGTGAAGCTATAAATGCTGTTAGCCTTACAACTGTACACAGCCAGGTGAAGCCCCTATTGCAAGAAGGATCTGGAGGTGCTGGAAAGTGTCCAGAGAAGGGCCACGAGGATGAGCAGAGGGCTGGAGCTGCTCTGCTGTGAGGACAGACTGAGGGAGTTGGGGCTGTTCAGTCTGGAGAAGAGAAACCTCTGAGGAGACCTAATTGTGGCCTTCCAGTATCTGCAGGGGGCTACAAGAAAGCTGGGGAGGGACTTTGGAGGGTGTCAGGGAGTGATAGGACTGGGGGGGGGGATGGAGGAAAACTAGAAATGGGCGGATTCAGATTGGCTGTTAGGAAGAAGTTCTTCCCCATGAGGGTGGTGAGAGACTGGCACAGGTTGCCCAGGGAGGTGGTGGAAGCCTCATCCCTGGAGGTTTTTCAAGCCAGGCTGGATGTGGCTGTGAGCAACCTGCTGTAGTGTGAGGTGTCCCTGCCCATGGCAGGGGGGTTGGAACTGGATGCTCCTTGAGGTCCCTTCCAACCCTGACAATTCTGTGATTCTATGAAGGTGTATTAATTATTCTAAGGCCAGGCTGGATGTGGCTGTGGCAACCTGCTCATGTCAGGGGGGTTGGAACTAGATGCTCCTTGAAAATTCTGAACCCTGAAAATTCTGTACCCTGAAAATTCTGTGATGAGCTAGATTGGTTTTAAGGAGGGTGTAGACACATTTTTGGGCCATCCAGTGTGGATTTATATCCCAAGGCTGCCCACTGCTTTTGTAGTGCTGCTCAGGTCACTGAGCATGTTGTTGCACAGGGGTTGCTTTCAGCCTTTTACAATGAATGGAGCCACGTGTCTTCTGTACTGCTCATATGGATTCCTGTGTAGTAGCAACCTCCTGGAAAGAGATTTGCCTTCACCAATGCCTTGCAGGTTCCCCCTGGAGCTAAGGTCCACAGCCTGGAACCCAGTGTAGCAGAAAGATGAAAGGAAGTGAAGTTACTTACCAGCCACCAGCTTGCTCAACAAAATTCTAGTCCAGGTTGCAAGATGGTTTCCTTATCTAATTCTTTGATGTCATCACTTTCTGGCAGACAGCAGCAGGGGAGAGGAAGGAATTTCCAAAGTGCTGTCTGTAATGCTGAGCAAGCCTGCAGTGCTTGAAGGTGGGGCAGGGAGCACAGCTTCCTAGAGCGCTTTAGTTTGTGCTTCTTGCATGATGTCCTAATGCCTCATTACATCTACCTGGTCCTGCAGGGCTGAGTTTGCACCTCGTGCTCTGCTGTCAGAGCAGCTCTTAATGCCTGGCCAAACCTGTCAGCAAAGAGCCTCCCTTGCTGTTTGAGGCAAGTGGAAGTTTTGCTCCGCTCCGGGTGACCAATTTTTAACGCAGCCTAAAGCTAACTTGTTCCATTACCCAGAGGCACGCAGGTACCTGCTGAGGGAAACCAGCCAAGCAGTGATTGTGATGTGAAGTGACCTCAATTAATGTCCTAATTCCAAAACCCCTTGCAGACAGGAGCTGTAGGAAAAGAGGGGAGGAGGGACAGACTGTGGTTAGCGCTTTGGTGTGCAGTCAGTTCCTTGCCTGTGCTCTGCGTCACAATGGCAGTGGGAAAGTGTTACTCACCTAGCAGTGGTCATACTGAAAGCAAGCAAGCAAAAGCTGGAGGGAGAATAGTGGATGGTAGCTAATCAGAAAACTCCTCTGAGTTTAATATTTTCACAGAATCAACCAGGATGGAAGAGACCTCCAAGATCATCAAGTCTGACCAATCGCCCAACCCTGACTAATCAACCAGACCATGGCACCAAGTGCCTCATCCTGTCTTAAACACCTCCAGGGACCTTGACCCCACCACCTCCCTGGGCAGCACATCCCAATAGCCAATGTCTCTGGGAAGAACTTCTTTCTAAGGTCAAGCCTAAACTTCCCCCTGCACAGCTTGAGACTGTGTCCTCTTGTTCTGGTGCTGGACACCTTTTGAAGAAAGACATCTGGAGTTTCATGCTAAAAATGTGGATGAGCTTCCTAAGCATTCTGAGATTTGCTGCAGTTCATCTGTGTCATAGGTGAGCTGACCTGGAGAGGGACTGTTTGCCAAGGCCTGCAGTGACAGGACAAGGAGCAATGGCTTTAAGCTGGAGAAGAGCAGATTTAGACTGGCTGTTAGGAACAGGTTCTTTACTGTGAGAACAGTGGAATACTGGACAGGTTGTTCAGGGGGGTGGTTAAGGCTCCATCCCTAGAGATATTCAAGATGAGGTTCAACAGGACTCTGGGCAGGACTCTATAGAATTCATTGGCTTGCTGATGGGAATGTAGAGTAGAGGCAGAAGCAGTCCTCTCTCTTTTCTTCTGCTGTTGCTTCTGCTTGCAACCTCTGTCTCTTCGTGGCCTTGCCAGGGTATCTCTGTTTTGACTACTGAGTGAGGTAATGGGAATGAGAGAGGCAGTGGGGGAGGAGGTGAAAGGGTCCCCAGATCTGTGCAGGGGGGGTCTGAGGAGTTTCTGTGCTGTTTATCAATTGTAAATACATCTCTATTGTACATATATATACTTGCCCTATACTTAGCACTGGTTAGACTGCACCTTGAGTCCTGTGTCCAGTTCTGGGCTCCTCAGTTTAAGAAGAACATTGAGATACTTGAATGTGTCCAGAGAAGGGCAAGGAGGCTGGGGAGGGGTCTGGAGCACAGCCCTGTGAGGAGAGGCTGAGGGAGCTGGGGTTGCTTAGCCTGGAGAAGAGGAGGCTCAGGGGAGACCTTCTTGCTGTCTCCAACTGCCTGAAGGGAGATTGCAGCCAGGTGGGGATTGGTCTCTTCTGCCAGGCAAGCAGCACCAGAACAAGAGGACACAGTCTCAAGCTGTGCCAGGGGAGGTTTAGGCTGGAGGTGAGGAGAAAGTTCTTCACCGAAAGAGTAATTGGCCATTGGAATGTGCTGCCCAGGGAGGTGGTGGAGTCACCGTCCCTGGAGGTGTTCATAAAAGGCTTGGATGTGGCACTTGGAGCCATGGTTTAGTTGTCAGGAGGTGTTAGGCAATAGGTTGGACTTGATGATCTCTGAGGTCTTTCCTGATTCTGTGAGGCTGTGATATATTGTATATTTTGTGCATATTCCTTGCATTTCATCTTTCTGGATTGTAGTTTGCTTGTCCATAGAGCTTCATTGGCTTCCATCCCAAACTGAGCAGCTTATTTCAGGGGTAGTTTATCCAAATTAGTTGGGGGGGTAATTTCAACCCAGCACACAACTGAAGCTTTTCATCCTGTACTTTCTTCAAAGGTCTTCATAAAGTCTCCTGGTAATCAAGCATCAGCTTTGTGATGTGACTGATTCACATTTATGCCCTCTTACCTTTCCTGAGGTAACTTAGGCAGTGACCTGTGCAGGTTTGGAGTGGTCTTCAAAGCTTTTGCTTTTAAACTGTTTGCATCTTAAACACACAGATTGTCTGTCTGTCTGTCTGTATATATAGTAAAAAGATGGTGGCTTGTTTTTCCTTTGTTCAAGGTGGGTCTGTTTAATGCTGGCATGTGCTGGGCTGTCTCCCAAGTCCCTCCTTTGGTACTTTGGAGTGAGTGTCAAGTGGAGGGGGCCAAGCTCTTTTGGGTGGTGCACAGCAATAAGCCAAGGAACAATGGAGACAAACTTGAACAGAGAAGGTTTCAGCTCAGCATGAGGAGAAACTTCTTTGCAGTGAGGGTGCCAGAGCCCTGGAGCAGGCTGCCCAGGGAGGTTGTGGAGTCTCCTTCTCTGGAGCCTTTCCAACCCCACCTGGATGCCTTCCTGTGTGGACTCCCCTGGGCGATCCTGCTCTGGCAAGGGAATTGGAGTGGATGAATCTCTGGAGATCCCTTCCAGACTCTAATGTACTGTGATACTGTGGTATTTCATGACTTGAAGTCAAGTAGGAATGGCTGACAGGATCCTGTACTTCTGGATTTCTCCTTTCCTAGGTCCCTGTCTGGTCTCTTCTGGTGTGACACATGCACACAGGCATAGAATCACAGAATATTAGAGGTTGGAAGGGACCTCCAGAGACCCTAACCCTAATCCATCCTCCCTGCCAAAAGCAGGATCACCCAGGGTAGTCCACACAGGAATGCATCCAGGTAGGTATGGAAAGTCTCCAGAGAAGGAGACTCCACAACCTCTCTGGGCAGCCTGCTCCAGGGCTCTGGCACCCTCACTGCAAAGAAGTTTCTCCTCATGCTGAGCTGAAACCTTCTCTGTTCAAGTTTCTATCTGCAGATACACCATGATCTGAAGAGCCAGGTGCCCATCTTTCACAGTGAGGTCTCTTGTGGGGCTGGGGGAAACCTCTTGGCTCTTGGTGCCCTCCAGGTGACGTGAGTCTGTGAGTCATAGAATCATAGCATCATGGAATCACAGAATGCTCCAGGCTGGAAGGAACCTCCAAAGATCATCCAGTCCAACCTTCCTGCAGTCAGCAGAGACATCCCCAACTAGCCCAGGTTGGGCTGAGTTCCCAGACCAGTGCTCTGGTGAGGAAGGTGCTCTTTGTGGCTGCAGTGGGAAGCTGGCTCCTGCCTGTCGATGTCTTTTGGCTTACACGACATGGCTAAAAACAGACAGCCCAGGAAAACAGCATCCTGATAGCCAGGCCATTGCTATTTTGTTTGGTCTCCTTTTGCTGCCATAAATCTCCCCTTGTGACAATAGTCCTGCTCCAACAGGAAACTCACTGCCTCGGAGGCTCTCCTGGGAAATGGGCCATGACGGAACTGCAGGCTGGGGAAGGGCTGGGCCATGCACTGTTGGCTTCCTAGGGACAGATGCTGACTAGAAGACTACCACTGACAACACAGGAGCCAGCATCTCCTCCTCTAGCAGTCCTCTTATACAGAATAACTGAGCAGCCAGGGGCTCATCTTTGCAGATGGTGCTGAGCTCAGAGCCTCAGTGGAAGCCCTGGTTGTGTGGGCACTGTCTGGGCATAAATCATAGAATGGTCTGGGTTGGAAGGGACCTCCAAAGGGCATCCAGTCCAAGCCCCCTGCAGTCAGCAGGGACATCCCCAACTAGATCAGGTTGCCCAGAGCATTGTTGATCCTGATCTTGAATATCTCCAGGGGGTTGGGCCTCAACTACATCCCTGAGCAACCTGTACCAGTGCTCCAGCACCTTCATGGTAAAGAACCTGTTCCTAACATCCAATCTAAAGCTGCTCTGCTCTAATTTCAAACCTGTGACCTTTGTTCTATCACTGCAGGGCTTTGTAAATAGTCCCTCTCTGGCCTTCTTGTGGGCTCCCTTCAGGTACTGGAAGGCTGCTATTAGGCCTCCCTGGAGCCTCCTCTTCTCCATGCTGAGCAACCCCAGCTCCCTCAGCCTGTCCTTGAAGGAGGGGTGCTCCAACCCCCGGATCATTGTCATGGCCTTCCTCTGGATCCACTCCATCAGGTCCATATCCTCCCTGTTTTGAGAGCTCCAGAGCTGGACAGATTAGGTCTTGTGTACTCCACCTTAAATAAATGTTGCTTCTCTTCAAAATGGCTTTATGTAAATACTTGAGATGGTGTGGATTCATGACATGGTCAAGCTGAGGGTAAATCAGGGTGCATAATGCTGGAGAGGTTTCAAAATCCAAGAGAGATGTGGAGGTACTGGAGCCAGGGCAGAGGAGGGCAAGGAAACTGTGAAGGGCCTGGAGAAGAAATCTGATGAAGAGCAACTGAAGGAGCTGGGGATGGTCAGTGTGAAATAGAGGAGGCAGAGGGCTCTCTACAACTCCCTGCAAGGAGGTTGTGGAGAGGTTGGTGCTGGTCTCTTCTCCCAGGTTATTAGTGACAGAACAAGAGGGAATGGCCTCAAGCTGCCACTGGGGAGGTTCAGACTGGACATCAGGAAAGCTTTTTTCAGGGCAAGAGTGGTCAGGCTTTGGAATGTGCTGCCCAGGGAGGTGGTGGAGTCCCCAAGCCTGGCTGTGTTTGCAGGTGGTTTGGCTGTGGTGCTTGGGGCTGTGGTTTAGGGGTGAGCCTTGTAGAGTAGGGTTCTGGGTTGGCCTTGGTGATCCTGAGGCTCTTTTCCAACCTGAATGTTTCTGTGATTCTGTGTTTCTGTAACTGTCACTGAATTTTGGAGTATAACCCAGCTTGCAAAATCCTCTTCCTGGTTAGAGTGGTTTTCTTTGAGATACACTAAGTCAGTAATTCCACTTTGCCATGTCACTGAGTCACTGCTGTGCAACCACACCACAGTAACAGGAAGCACGGAAGTTTCAGTTCACCTGAGGTGACTGTTTGCAAGACATTGCTGGATGGATGTAGGTCACTCTATAAAGTGACAGAGGCTCATATAAATGCATGCCTGGTTTTACACTCTTTGTTAAAAGACACAGTAATCTGCTGGAAAGATCAATAGCAGGGCCTTCAGTGCTGCATGGCTCTGTGCACTGAGATGGTCCAAATTCTCTCTTCTCCTGTCTGCAGGAGATAAATGAGGGTTCCTGTTGCAGGTCTTATTAAAATGTTTGTTTATCACAGGATCACAGGATGTTAGGGGCTGGAAGGGACCTCAAAAGCTCATCCAGTCCAACCCCCCTGCCAGAGCAGGAGCACCCAGAGCAGATCACACAGGAACACAGCCAGGTGGGGTTTGAATATCCCCAGAGAGGGAGACTCCACAACCCCCCTGGGCAGCCTCTTCCAGAGTTCTGTCACCCTCACAGGGAAAACATTTTCCTCCTGTTTCCATGGAACTTCCTCTGCCTCAGCTTCCACCACTGCCCCTTGTGCTGGCATTGGGCATCACCCAGCAGAGCTTGGCTCCAGCCTCTTGGCACTCATTTTTTACATCTCTATAAGCATGAACGAGGTCACCTCTCAGTCTCCTTCTCTCCAAGCTATAGAGCCCTCAGATTCCTCAGTCTCTTCTCATAAGGAAGATCTTCCCACCCCCTTTATCATTTTTGTGGCTCTGTGCTGGACTCTTTCAAGCAGTTCCCTGAGGTCCTTCTTGATCTGAGGGGCCCAGAACTGGACACAATATTCCAGATGTGGCCTCACCAGGGCAGAGTAGATGGGGAGGAGAACCTCTTTGATCTACCAACCACAGCCCTTCTAATCCACCCCAGAATGGCCTTGGCCTTCTTGGCCACAAGAGCACATTGCTGGCTCATGGTCAACCTTCTATCCCCCAGTCCTTTTCCCCTTCTCTGCTCTCCAGCAGGTCAGTCCCCAACCTGTACTGCTCCATGGGGGTGTTCTTTCCCAGGTCTTTCCAAGACTCTCCCCTTGCCATTGTTGTATTTCACTCCATTCCTTCCTGCCCAGCTCTCAGCCTGTCCCAGTCTGGCTGAATGGCAGCACAGCCCTCCTGTGTCAGCACTCACTGTTCTCTGCTGATAGTGGCAGCAGTTGTCTGCAGAGGCAGGACCACCGGACTAACAGCTATTGCACTTCCACTGACACTGGGTTTTGTTGGCCGTTTGTTTGCCTGGGTTTTTGGTTTGTTAGGGTTTTTTTGTTTGCTTGTTGTTTGTTTCATAGTTTCATAGTTTCAGTCAGGGTTGGAAGGGACCACAAGGATCATCTAGGTCCAACCCCCCTGCCATGGGCAGGGACACCCCACACTAGATCAGGCTGGCCAGAGCCTCATCCAGCCTGGCTTAAACACCTCCAGGGACAGGCCTCAACCCCTCCCTGGACAACCCATTCCAGGGCTTCAGCACTCTCATGGGGAAGAACTTCCTCCTCACATCCAGCCTGAATCTCCCCACCTCCAGCTTCATTCCATTCCCCCTAGTCCTATCACTCCCTGATAGCCTGAGAAGTCCCTCCCCAGCCTTCTTGTAGCCCCCTTCAGATACTGGAAGGCCACAATGAGGTCACCTCGGAGCCTTCTCTTCTCCAGACTGAACAGCCCCAACTCCTTCAGTCTGTCCTCACAGGAGAGGTGCTCCAGCCCTCTGCTCATCCTCGTGGCCCTTCTCTGGACACCTTCCAGCACCTCCAGATCCCTCTTGGAATAGGGGCTCCAGAACTGGAGGCAGTACTCCAGGTGGGGTCTCACCAGAGCTGAGCAGAGGGGGAGAATCACCTCCCTTGCCCTGCTGGCCACACTTCTGCTGCAGCCCAGGCTGTGATTGGCTTTCTGGGCTGCAAGTGCACATTGTTTGTTTGCTTTCATATTAATCACTGCATCTTCCTGGCACACCACAGCACTGGGCCCAAGGCAGCAGTAACAACGCTGGGAGCAGCTGTCTAGTATTGTCTCAACATGTCCATGGGTGGCTTTCTCATGGATCTCCACTGCATGAATCATAGAATCAATGAGGTTGGAAAAGACCTCAGAGATCATCAAGTCCAGCCTATGAATGTTTCTGAGGGGAGAATAAAGTCGTTTAACCCAAGCTGGGGGGATTCTTGGGTTCTTTGTTTTGGTGTGTCCCAGGGTGTTGTTCAAAATGGAGGCCACACTGAGCTGTTAGCTGCCTTCCACTCAGACTTTTTATGGCATGAAATGCAAATTTTGTGATGTTTATAGTCACACAATCATTAAAGGTGGAAAGACTTCTAAGGTCTTCAGGCCCATCAGCCCAACACCACTATATCCACAAAGCCATGTGCCAATGTCTTCATGTTTTTACCACACCTGGTGACTCCACCACCTCCCTGGGCAGCCTGTTCCAATGCCTGAACCACTCTTTGTGCAAAGACATTTTTCCTGGTATCCAGTTTAAACCTCCCCTGCTGCAACTTGAGGCCACTTACTCTTCTGCTATCTCTAATTACTATGGGAGTGTATTCTTTCCATCCTCAGCTCAGGGGGCTGAATACCCTGAGAACACCCTCTCCTTCCCAGGCAGTGCTCCAGTCCCTTCAGCATCCTTGTAGCCCTCCCTTGGACTCTCTCCAGCAGATCCCTGTCCCTCTTGAACTGGGGAGCCCAGCACTGGATGCAATATTCCAGGTGGGGCCTCACTACGGCAAAGTAGAGGAGAAGGAGAACCTCCCTGGATCTGCAGGACACACTCCTCAGAAACAAAGATGTTTGATAAAGCAGCAGATAGATAAGCAAAGGTGTTACTACCAGAGGAAATGTGTTACTCACTGTGCAACAAAAGTGTTGCTGTCAGGGGAGGTTGGGTGCACTGCACATCCTCAGCAAAAGGCCTGAGTCAGCAGTGTCTGCGCTGAGATCTGCCACGAGAGGCTCTCCCAAACTCAAATCACAGTCCCAGGCTAACCTATTTTAATGATCCTCCTGCTCCTCAGTCTGTCAGC
Organism: Colaptes auratus; assembly: GCA_015227895.2. Lineage (NCBI taxonomy): Eukaryota > Metazoa > Chordata > Aves > Piciformes > Picidae > Colaptes > Colaptes auratus. Next base: position 4,319,716 of record CM037632.1, read on the forward strand.
ATCTTATGCAATATTAAACCTGTGATGGCAAAAACAGGATCACAGAATCACAGAGTGTTAGGGGCTGGAAGGGACCTCAAAAGACCTTCCAGTCCAACCCCCCTGCAGGATCACCTTTACTAGATCTCACAGGTTAGATGCTGTATGCATAGAATCATAGAGTGGTCTGGGTTGGAAGGGACTCTGTAGGACATCCAGGCCAACCCCCTCTGCAGTCAGCAGGGACATCCTCAACTAGATCAGGTTGCACAGGGCCCTGTTGAGCCCCGCTTTGAATATCTTCAGGGTTGGGACCCCAACCACCTCCCTGGGCAACCTGTTCATAGAATCATAGAATCAATAAAGCTGGAAAAGACCTTAGAGATCATCAAGTCCAATCTATCACCCAACACCTCATGAGTAACTAAACCATGGCTTCAGGTGCCATGTCCAACCCTTTCTGGAACACCCCCAGGGATGGGGACTCCACCACCTCCCTGGGCAGCACATTACAGTGTTCCAGTGTTCCATCACCCTCATAGTAAAGAACCTGTTCCTAACATCCTATCTAAATCTGCTGTTCTCCAGCTTGAAGCCATTGCCTCATCCTGTCCCTGCAGGCCTTTGCAAACAGTCTCTCTCCATCCTTCTTGTAACCCCCTTCAGGTACTGGAATGCTGCTATTGGGTCTCCCTGGAGCCTATGTTACCTGTGGTCCATTCATACAGATCTTTAAGGAGGTAGAATTTAATTGCAATATAAAAGACCTGAGAGGATGGTACAGAGGCTCACTCTTCCACAAGCCTACTCTTGACAATGTTTCTAGCCCACTGTCCAGCCCTGAGGCCATTTTTAATCATGCAGTGCAATCCTAGCTGGTAGGGCTTTGCCATCCCCAAGCAATGTTGCAGCTTGGGGCAGTGTGGCTGGAAAGCTGCTTGGCAGAAAGGGACCTGGGGGTGCTAATGGACAAGTAGCTGAACAGGAGCCAGCAGTGTGCCCAGGTGGCCAAGAAAGCCAAAGGCCTCCTGGCTGGGATCAGCAATGCTGTGTCCAGCAGGAGCAGGGAGGGGATTGTCCCCTGGGACTCAGCTCTGGGGAGGCCACACCTCAAGGGTTGTGTTCAGTTTGGGGCACCTCAATCCAAGAGAGATGTGGAGGTGCTGGAGCCAGGGCAGAGGAGGGCAAGGAAGCTGGGAAGGGCCTGGAGAAGAAATCTGATGAAGAGCAACTGAAGGAGCTGGGGAGGGTTAGTTTGGAAAAGAGGAGGCTGAGGGGAGACCTCCTGGCTCTCTACAGCTCCCTGAAAGGAGGTTATGGAGAGGTTGGTGCTGGTCTCTGCTCACAGGTAATTTGTGATAGAACAAGAGGGAATGGCCTCAAGCTGCCACTGGGGAGGTTCAGACTGGACATCAGGAAAGCTTTTTTCAGGGCAAGGGTGGTCAGGCATTGGAATGTGCTGCCCAGGGAGGTGGTGGAGTCCCCAAGCCTGGCTGTGTTTGCAGGTGGTTTGGCTGTGGTGCTTGGGGCTCTGGTTTATGGGTGAGCCTTGTAGAGTAGGGCTCTGGGTTAGCCTTGGTGATCCTGAGGGTCTCTTCCAAGCTGAATGTTTCTGTGATTCTGAGCAGCTGCACTGAAGCCCAGGACATCTCCTGCATGCCTGCCTGCTGGCGGTGATCCACAACAGCTGAGCCCCCAAGTACGGTTGTTGGTTATTCACCTGTGGCCTCATTCAAAGCAAGAAGGAAGTGTCTGTGGCTTTTGAGGCAGCTGTGATGTAGAGTTCCAGTCCTCCTCAAAAAATCCTCTGTCTTCAATATGGGTCAAGAAGTCATTGTCGAGAATATTCAACCGCTATGGTTTCTTGGTGAAGGGGGGAAACTCTTTGCCATTACACTGTAAGAGTTTATTGCTGAGGTCACTGCTGGGGTGGGCATTTAACTCTTGGGATGGCACTGGGGAGAAAATATAATCTGTGAGCAATGAAAAAATTGATATTTTTTTTGGTATTAATTCTACTTAAAGAGGAAAAAAAAAAGCAGAGAGTGCTTTGGAGAAGCTTGGAGAAGTGATTTTAATTGAAGTAAAAGCACAGCAGCCTACGTTTTAGGAACAGGCTCTTGACCAGGAGGGTAAAGCAGCTCTGTGGAAAAGGATTTGGGGTTGCTGATGGACAAGAAGCTGGGCATGAGCAGGCAGTGTGAGCTTGCAGCACAGAAGGCAAATCACATCCAGGGCTGCATCAAAAGATGTGTGGCCAGCAGGTCCAGAGAGGTGATTCTGCCACTTCGCTCTGCTCTGGTGAGACCTCACCTGCAGTACTGCAGCCAGCTCTGGAGCCCTCAATACAGGAAGGACATGGACCTGATGAAGCAGATCCAGAGGAGGGCCACAAAAATGATCAGGGGATTGGAGCACCTCTGCTATGAGGACAGGCTGAGGGAGCTGGGGGTGTGCAGCCTGGAGAAGAGGAGGCTCTGGGGAGACCTAATAGCAGCCTGCCAGTACCTGAAGGGGGCTACAAGAAGGCTGGAGAGAGACTGTTTGCAAAGGCCTGCAGGGACAGGATGAGGGACAATGGCTTCAAACTAGAGCAGAGCAGATTGAGATAGGATGTTAGGAACAGGTTCTTTACCATGAGGGTGGTGGAACACTGGAACAGGTTGCCCAGGGGGGTGGCTGAGGCCCCTTCCCTGAAGATATTCAAGGTGAGGCTTGACAGGGCCCTGGGCAACCTGCCTGATGAGGAAGGGCTGAGAGCCCTGGAGCTGTTTAGTCTGTAGAGGAGAAGACTGAGAGGGGATCTAATCAATTCTATCAATATCTGAGGGCTGGGGGTCAGGAAGTAAGGGACGGGGACAGGCTCTGCTCACTTGTGCCCTGGGATAGGACAAGGGGCAATGGATGGAAGCTGCAGCACAGGAGGTTCCACCTCAACATGAGGAAGAACTTCTTTACTGTAAGGGTCCTAGAGAACTGGAAGAGGCTGCCCAGAGAGGTTGTGGACCCTTCCAACCCCTATCATCCTCTGAGATCTCTGAGTCCAACCCCCCTGCCACAGCATTACCACAGAATCCAGCACAGGTCACACAGGAACACGTGCAGACAGACCTGGGAAGTCTCCACAAAGAGTTTGTAGAACTTGAAGGATTGCTCACCAAGTGTCCTGTTGCCTTGCTGACCTATTGAAATAGTCTGTGCAAATTAAATGTAGCAAATCCATGCAATTATATTCCTGAAATCCCCATTAACTTCATGGAAGATGTGAGATAGGCCAGGCTGGAGGAGGCCTTGAGCAGCCTGCTGTAGTGGGAGGTGTCCCTGCTCATGACAGGGGGTTGGGACTGGATGATCCAACCTAAACCATTCTCTGAATCCATTCAATGAATCCAGGTCACGAATCCGTTCCATGGGACTGAAGCCTCAAGAATCATAGACTTGTCAGGGTTGGAAGGGACCTCAAAGATCAGGTAGTTCTAACCCCCCTAACATGGGCAGGGACACCTCACACAGGATCAGGTTGCCCAGAGCCACATCCAGCCTGAAGAGGTCAGGGGAGCTGGATCTGTGTTTGAAAAGAGTAAGCGACCAAACAGATGGAGAGGTGGAATCTGCCAGAAGGGAAAGAGAACAAGGGGGCTAAACCATGGAGGTTCTGAATGTCTACTCACAGCTTTTAGTCTGGGCTTGGGACTTGTATTCTGCTGGATGAGCTGGTGGAGTAGTGTGAGAACTCTCAGTTAGAACTGGGCTTTAGTTATATCAGACTATGCTTGACGTCTGGAGATGACTTTTGGGGGATGCACTTTGGGGGAGGCCAATCCTTCACAACAGCCTCTCTTTCTGGATTGCTCCCAGTTTGGTCTTTAATGTCTGTCCTTTGGATAAGTATCACAGTACATTAGAGGTTGGAAGGGACCCCAAGAGATTATCCAGTCTGACCCCGCTTGCCAGAGCAGCATCACCCAGGGTAGTCCACACAGGAATGCATCCAGGTGGGGTTTGAAAGTCTCCAGAGAAGGAGACTCCACAACCTCTCTGGGCAGCCTGCTCCAGGGCTCTGGCACCCTCACTGTAAAGAAGTTTCTTCTCATGTTGAGCTGAAATCTTCTATGTTTGAACCTGTTGTTTCTTGTCTTATTCCTGTGCACCACCCAAAAAGAGCTTGGCCCCCTCCACTTGACCCCCACCCCTCAGCTACTGATAGACATTGATCAGATCCCCTCTCAGCTTTCTCTTCTCCAGACTCAACGGCCTCCTGTTTTACAACTGCCTCCTGAGTACAACTCAGCCTCCTGTTTTCTCATTAACCTGCTCCCCCACCAGGCCTGTATGGAAGAGAGCCTTCTAAACATGTTCTTGAACAGCTTTGGGGTGCATCTGGGGTATGCAGTAGGTTGTCAATGCCCTGGGTCCAGATGTGCTTTTTATTGCCCGCTGTGGTCAGGATGCTGTTGCAGGCTGGGCATGGGAATGGGATGTGGTAATGAATGCTCCAGGGGTGCAGCTTCAAGGGCATAGAACTGTGTAAAGCTGATGTGGCAGGCATCTGAAGGCAATTGAGGCAGGAGCGAGGAATGGAGAGATGAATTTGTGTTGTGGATGCATCAGGGGAAGCCAATGTGTAAACCTGGTGCCAGCCTTCAACTTCTTCCTTCCAGGTGTAAGAGAGAGAGATGAGCCTTTCAGCCAACAAGGCAAAGCTGGTTTGGGCTCCTGTCCTGAGAACCTCAGTCATAAGGGATGAAGCTCAGCCCCGCTTCAGCCAACATGGCAAGGCTGGTTTGGGGTTCTGTCCTGAGAACCTCAGTCATAAGGGATGAAGCTCAGCCCCATTTCAGCCACCAAAGCAAGACTGGTCTGGGGCTCTGTCCTGAGAACCTCAGTCATAAGGGATGAAGCTCAGCCCCATTTCAGCCACCAAAGCAAGGCTGGTTTGGGGCTCTGTCCTGAGAACCTCAGACATAAGGGATGAAGCTCAGCCTCACTTCAGCCAAGAAGGCAAAGCTGGTTTGGGCTCCTGTCCTGAGGACCTCAGCCATAAGGGATGAAGTTCAGCCCCATTTCAGCCACCAAAGCAAGGCTGGTTTGGGCTCCTGTCCTGAGAACCTCAGTCATAAGAGATGAAACCTAGCCCCAGGGATGCCCCCTGTTCATTCTCAGAGGCAGAGCTGAAACCTTGGGTTTCCAGATCTGGTTTCTCCCATGTGCCAGCTGTGTGCCTGGTGTGTAGCAGACAACCAGGAGTTTGCATTTGTACCAGGTCTGTGCCCTCATGCATTACCAGCCACAGCTGGGTTGCAAATTATGCTCTAAGTAGAGCAGAGTTTTCCTGCCCAGTATTTCAGACTGAGCTGCAGCACTGCCTTTACCTTAGCAGAACAAAGTCAGGAATATGGAAAAATCCCCTGGGTAAGTGTGTGCATGGCCAGCACACCTGATCACAGCCTGGGATGTGGATAATGCTGTGGGGAAATGGGAATTTGGAGAGCAGGAATCTGATAAATGCAGTGCTGGTCCCACAAGATTTCTGCTCTGTCAGGGGTGGGCAGAGGAGCAGTGACTCCAGTGAGCCATTGTGTGGGAAAGGGTAGGAGCTGTAGGTGGTCAGTGCTTTGGGTCTGTGTGGCTTCATTTGCTTCTAACTGAGCTGGTCTGGCTAAAAGTTAATGCTGGGGGAAACTTCAACCCACCACGGTCTGGTTCACCCTCTGCCCACCTGTGTATGCCAGTCAGCAGTGGCAGTGCCACCAGTCCATTACCACAGAAGGTGAGCAAAATGGATGTAATTTACATTATCTGCCATCAAATTGCCAGCCTAATTAGTGTCTGCTAAAATGAGGTCAGGAGGCACAAACCCATACATGTCTCAGCTCCCCTCATGCAAAAAAGAATCCAGGATTTCTGCCCCAGTAAAAGCCCCTGCCTTGCCCCTGCATGAAGGTTTGGCTTTGCTTTAGGAGAAACTAAAGGTGACAATGGCCTGGAAGTTGTATTTGTGGGTTTTGAAGTGGTTAGGTAGTTCTCAGAAGAGGATACTGGAAAGTAAGAGACTTGCTGATGTCATTTTTTATTTCACCACCAGTACCCCCTCCAACAAACAAAAAACCCCAGAGCTGAGAGAGATGCTGGTGGCCCTATATAAGGTGCACCTCACCTCCTGCAGAGCACATCAAGAATCACAGCAAAGGTAAGGCTTGCAGCCTTTCTGCCTCTCTCACATCACCTTGCTCACTCTCCCCGAGGCTAACATTGCTCTTTCTCACCAGTGCTGAGTGCTGTAGCTGTAACCTGCTGGGACAACTGGAATGGGAGCCATGGCCCTTCTGCAGGCTTTGACCAAGAGCTTCTCAGGATGGGTCATCTTCTGCTGCTGTTGCTGCCTTCCTCTTGTACTCACCAGCCCTCTGCCTCCAAAAGGGGCATGGGTGGCTTCGACTGCTCATCATGCCTGCAGGCTCAGGAGGATCAACTTCCAGCCCTACATCAGGAATCACACCTACACCTTGGCTAAAATGGTACAGTAACTCTGTGTCCTTCATGATGGGATTGGAGGACTCCCTCCTCTGCTATTGTGCCCTAGCTTCCTGCCTTTGGCATTCCCTTTCATGCATTTCTCCATAAAAAAACCCCACCCAAACATGCATGTGCTGTAAGGCAGAGCTTGGGAGTGTGAAGTGAGGCTGGTGTCACTGGTGCAGGGAGATTGCCCTGTACTCAGCACTGGTAGGACACACCTTGAGTCCTGTGTCCAGTTCTGGGCCCCTCAATTTAAGAAGGACCCTTGAATGTGTCCAGAGAAGGGCAACAAAGCTGGGGAGGGGTCTGGAGCACAGCCCTGTGAGGAGAGGCTGAGGGAGCTGGGGTTGCTTAGCCTGGAGAAGAGGAGGCTCAGGGGTGACCTTATGGCTCTCTCCAACTGCCTGAAGGGAGGTTCTAGCCAGGTGGGGGTTGGTCTCTTCTCCCAGGCAAGCAGCACCAGAAGAAGAGGACACAGTCTTAAGCTGTGCCAGGGGAGGTTTAGGCTGGAGGTGAGGAAGAAATTCTTCCTAGGAAGAGTAATTGTCTATTGGAATGTGCTGCCCAGGGAGGTGGTGGAGTCACTGTCCCTGGAGGTGTTTAGGAAGAGACTTGGTGCCATGGTTTAGTTGATGAGATGGTGCTGGGTGATAGGTTGGACTGGATGATCTCTGAGGTCTTTTCCAGCATGGTTAATTCTATATTCTGTATTCCTGCTCCTGCTTCCCCAGGAAAGGCAGCCCCTGGCACAGTGCAGTTTCTTCTCTTTAAATGAGATATGAGTTTAAACTTTGCTGTGTACTCAGTCCATGTGGAGCTGGGCCTGACAGTGCCTCCAGCTATGGCCAGGCAACTCCTCAGGCATCTTGCAGTGCTCTTCTTAGGCTGCTTTTACCGTGGGTGGGTCCCCCCTGGTGTATGGCACCAAGTGCTGCAGCATCTCCCGGCAGTGCTGCAGCCCCTGGTGACATTGGCCACCTGTGGCATCTGGTTTAGTCATCATAAGCCCTGCAACAGCTGGAGCAGGACAGGCGTTTCCACTTCTCTTTATTTGTTTTCCAGTGATACTGGCAGGGACACCTCCCACTAGATCACATCCAGCCTGGCTTTAAAACCTGATGAAAGCCTTAGGGGTTTAAATGATATTTTTTAGGTGAGGTTCCTAGCCCCACCTGACATTTCCCTTTTGTTTTCTTCCTCTCAGGCCAGAGTCTCAGACCACGACACAGACAACAGGCTCATTGGCCAGCAGCTCTATGCTAACATCAAGGTGAGTCCCACAGCAGGAGGCTGCTCTTTGCACCCTCATGCAGCACTTGCTTGATCTCTTGCTGTGATTTAACGTGACCTAGTCAAGGTTTATTCCTGGTGAGGCTCAACAGGGCGTTGGGCAGCCTGATCTGGTTGAGGATGCCCCTGCTCACTGCAGAGGGGGTCGGACTGGATGACCTTTGGAGGTCTCTTCTAACCCAGACTATTCTATGATTTATAAGTTTCCATGATTCCAAGTTTCCATGATTCCATGGTTCTATGGTTCCATGGTTTTATGGTTCCATGGTTCCATGATCCTGTGGTTGCATGATTCTATGGTTCTATGATTCTGTGATTCCATGATTCTGATTCTATGGTTCTATGGTTCCATGATTCCATGATACTATGATTCTATGGTTGTAGGATTTCATGATTCTGTGACTCTATGGTTCTGTGATTCCACGATTCTATGCCCTTTTACTTGCATACACAGGAAAACAACCACTGCTACATGATGAAGAGGACTGTGGAGATTGTAGTGAAAGATGTGCTCCTCACTGAGGCCAAGAACCAGTACCTGTATGCTAAGGAGGTGGCAGAGTTCTTGGCATCCCTGACCCAGCAGCTGAGACACTGTGTGAGTAGTGCTGGGTCTCTTTCCCTCCCCTGAGCTGTGACTCTTGTGGCGGCCTCCTGAAGCTCAGAATGCTGCCAACAGCAGCAAGAGGCAGTGATAGGAAAGGAAACCTCAGATCAAAGATATGAAACTCAGGGCAGGTAGAAAAATATGAAAGAAAAAGAAAGCAGTGGAATCACACTGTTGCATGCAGCTGCCAAGCTTATCTCTGGATCTCTTCTTTTTCTTTGGTGTTTTTGCAGCAATCATCAGGACAGAGAGAGCACATTGAAAAGAACCCTGGAAGAAATGAAGAGAAAAATGGAAGAGGTACATTTTTGTCTCAACCTTTGAAAAAGAGTAGCTCCAAACCCCAGTCATTTAGCTGGATTGAGGCTGAGCTCATTATGAAGCTACCTCTGGAAATCACTTAGGAGGAGATGCCTGCAGAGGCATTAAAGAGGGCATTGGTGATAGCTCCACTTCCAGCCCTCCTTCATTTCTCCTGTTAACTCACTGCACATGAGAGGACACAGTCCCAAGCTGTGCCAGGGGAAGTGTAGGCTGGAGGTGAGGAGAAAGTTCTTTCCAGAAAGAGTAATTGGCCACTGGAATGTGCTGCCCAGGGAGGTGGTGGAGTCACCATCCCTGGAGGTGTTCAAAAAGGGAATGGATGTGGCACTTGGAGCCATGGTTTAGTTGTCAGGAGGTGTTAGGTAATAGGTTGGACTTGATGATCTCTGAGGTCTTTTCCAGCCTGGTTGATTCTATGATGCTATGATTCTATGTTATGATAATTTAAACCTGCAGAAGTCATAGAATCATAGAATGGCTTAGGTTGGAAGAGACCTTAGAGATCATCTGATCCAACCTCCCTGCCATGGGCAGGGATGCCTCTCAACCAGACCATGTTAGTCAAGGTCCCATCCAACCTGGCCTTGAACATCTCCAGGGAGGGGGCATCCCCAAGTCCAGATTGTAAGTGCAGGCATTTGACTGAGATTACATCTTCTGTTATAAAGAACTCCCACTCTGGAGATATTCAAACCCTGCCTGGATGTGTCCCTGTGTGATCTGCTCTGGGTGCTCCTGCTCTGGCAGGGGGGTTGGACTGGATGAGCTTTTGAGGTCCCTTCCAGCCCCTGAAATTCTGTGACTCTGTGATAGTATGTCCCAGCCTGAGAAAGGGAGAAGAAGAGAAATTGTTTTGGTACAACTAGTTTATGTTCCTTATCTACAACTCCCTGAAGGGAGGTTGTTGCCAGGTGGAGGTTGGTCTGTTCTGCCAGGCAACCAACACCAGAACAAGAGGACAGAGTCTCAAGCTGTGCCAGGGGAGGTTTAGGCTGGAGGTGAGGAAGAAATTCTTCCCAGAGAGAGAGATTGGCCACTGGAATGTGCTGCCCAGGGAGGTGGTGGAGTTGCTGTCCCTGGAGATCCTCAAGAAGAGCCTGGCTGAGGCACTTGGTGCCATGGTTTAGTTGATTGGATAGGGTTGGGTGATAGCTTGGGGTGGATGAACTCGGAGGTCTCCTCCAACCTGGTTGATTCTATGATCTCTTCAGATGGGGTTGTTTCACACTGTCCTTATTTTCCTTTTTACACCCAGTAGTGATTTGTTTGCATTTTACCACTTTCTGTGCAAGCTCTGGGGGAAAAAAAAGTATTTAAATGCATAGCCTCAAACTACCACAGTGCTAAGACTGAAATTCTTCTCTTGTCTAGCTGGGCGAGAATGGGAAGACTAAAGCCATTGGAGAGCTGGATTTACTCTTTGACTACATAGAAAATGCTTGTACTGATGCCCCAAAGAAAGGAGGGAGCAAGAAGAGAAACTGAAGGAATAAGCCCTGGAATGGGTTGTCCAGGGAGGTGGTTGAGGCCCCGTCCCTTGCGGTGTTTAAGACCAGGCTGGACGAGGCTCTGTCCAGCCTGATCTAGGGTAGAGTGTCCCTGCCCATGGCAGGGGGGTTGGAACTAGATGATCCTTGTGGTCCCTTCCAACCCTATAAAAAAAAAAAAGAAAAAAAAAAAAAAAAAAAAAAAGAGATCAACCTTGAAGATGTGTCTGAAAAACTCAAGTTGATTAATTATTGTGGAAACTCCACCCCCACCTTCTCCCCCTTCTCTCTCTCCCCCCCCCCAATAGATGCAGTTTATGTTTCACTTGTGCCAAAAAGCAACAGACCAACCAAACCAAAAAGGCAAACTAAGTGGCATAGACTGGATGCATATTGGTGGTGCCTTTGAAGATGAAAACTCCAGGACTAGGAGTCACCATCACTGGAGGTGTTTAAGAAGAGCCTGGCTGAGGCACTTGGTGCCAGGGTTTAGTTGATGAGATGGTGTTGGGTGATAGGTTGGACTGGATGATCTCAAAGGTATTTTCCAGCTTGGTCTATTCTATTCTATTCTATTCTATGCTATGCTATGCTATGCTATGCTATGCTATGCTATGCTATGCTATTCTGCTCTACTCTACTCTACTCTACTCTACTCTACCCTACCCTATCCTATCCTATCCTATCTCACAAGGTCCATTCCAGCCCCTGAAATTCTGTTTGCAGTTCTATTTCAGTGCAGGGCATCAGTTATTTTCCAGGGCATGCTCCTGTCCTTCTCATCTCCATAGCAATAAGGGCAACTGTCTCTGTGTTTTATGTGCTGAGGTTTGCCACCCATCAGCCTTGCTCAAGGTAGGCAATGATACCTAGCCAGGATGTTTGGAACCCTGCACCTGGAAATCTCTCTGTTGTTCCCCTTCTGATCTTCCACCTGAAAAGCTGAGCTTTCAGGCTGCTTCAGAAACAGGTTTTCTCCTTCATATTTAATGGTAACTTATTTGTAAGGTAATAATTATACAGTACTTTTATTTATATCCATTAATTAAAAAAGAATATGCAAGGGAATGTATTTATGAAGCTGTACCTGGGGGGTTTTGCAGGGACTATGAAATGGAAACTGCTCAGTTGTATTTATATGCAGATGGAATGTTTTATAAATGCTTATCCTTTAATTTATTATAATAAATATTTTGGTCCTCACTTGTTGCCTTTTGCTCATTTTTGTTCTCTTTAACTCAAATGCAAGGGGCTGGAGAGCTGCCTGGTAGAAAGGGAGCTGGGGGTGCTAATGGACAAGCAGCTGAATAGGAGCCAGTCGTGTGCCCAGGTGGCCAAGAAAGCCAAAGGCATCCTGGCTGGGATCAGCAATGCTGTGTCCAGCAGGAGCAGGGAGGGGATTGTCCCCTGGGACTCAGCTCTGGGGAGGCCACACCTGGAGGGTTGTGTCCAGCTTTGGGCACCTCAATCCAAGAGAGATGTGGAGGTGCTGGAGCCAGGGCAGAGGAGGGCAAGGGAGCTGGGAAGGGCCTGCAGAATAAATCTGATGAAGAGCAGCTGAAGGAGCTGGGGATGGTTAGTGGGAAACAGAGGAGGCTGAGGGGAGACCTCCTGGCTCTCTAGAGCTACCTGAAAGGAGCTTGTGGAGAGGTTGGTGCTGGTCTCTGCTCCCAGGTAATTTGTGATAGAACAAGAGGGAATGGCCTCAAGCTGCCACTGGGGAGGTTCAGACCTGGACATCAGGAAAGCTTTTTTCAGGGCAAGGGTGGTCAGGCATTGGAATGTGCTGCCCAGGGAGGTGGTGGAGTCCCCAAGCCTGGCTGTGTTTGCAGGTGGTTTGGCTGTGGTGCTTGGGGCTCTGGTTTAGGGGTGAGCCTTGTAGAGTAGGGTTCTGGGTTGGCCTTGGTGATCCTGAGGCTCTTTTCCAGCCTGAATGTTTCTGTGACTCTGTGACATGAAACATATTGTGACTGTAGGGGTGCTGAGCCAATGGCCATCTTCTTGTACCCAGAAAGAATGCAGCCTTGGTCTAAGAGTATTCTTCTTCTTCACCGCAAGGCTGCAGTTTTAACTTAAGGTGGGCCAGCATCAGTGGGGAACATGTGAGTCAGTCTTTCTTGTGAGGGCTGGTAGGAAGAACAGCATCACTCTGGAGAGTCATTGGTTTGGTCATTTGATTCTGCCTCAGTATAGAACCATTTTCCATTGGTTGGAAAAGACCTCATCAAGTCCAATCATCAGCCTAACACTACCATGGCTAATAAACCATGTCCTGAAGTACCCATGTCCACAGACTTCTTGAACAATTCCAGGGACAGTGACTCCACCACCTCCTGGGGAACCACTCTTTCTGAAAAGAAATTTTTTCTCCTACCCAGTCTAAACCTCCCCTGGCACAGCCTGAGGCCATTCCTCTCATCTACCACTGATTAGGGAGAAGAGACCAACCCCACCCCACTTACAACCTCCTTTCAGGTAGTTGTAGTGAGCCTCCCCTCAGCCTCCTTTCTCTAGACTAAATTCCAGTTCCCTCAGCCACTCCCAGTAAGAATTGTTCTCTAGACCCTTCCCCAGCTTTGTTGCCCTCCTGGACATGCTCCAGCACCTCAATGTCCTTGAGGGGCTCAAAGCTGAACACAGTATTTGAGGTGCAGCCTCACCAGTGCCGAGTACAGGAGCATGATCTCTTCCCTGCTGCTGCTGCTGCTGCTGCTTCTCACACTCTTTCTGATCCAGGCCAGGATGCTGTTGGCCTTCTTGGCCTCCTGAGCATATTGCTGCCTCATGTTCAGGTGGCTGTCAGCCAGCACCACCACCAGCTCCTTTTCTGCCAGGCAGCTTTCCAGCTCCTCTGCCCCAGGCTTGTAGTGTTACACAGGGCTGCTGTGATCCAAGGGCAGGACCCAGCACTTGGCTGCGTTAAACCTCATACAACTGACCTCCATCCTGTCCAGACCTCCTTGCAGATCCTCCTTCCTACCCTCAGGCAGATATCATATTGAATAACTGCTGGTGAAAACTCCCCAACTGTCCCCTCTGATTCAGATGGGGAAGTGACAAACAGTCTGGCAGCAGTTGCTACTGAAATCTCAGAGCACTGTATTTTCACTGTCCCTTTGACATGCTGAGCACAGAGTTCTGTAGCATCAGGGATTTGAGAGCACTTCAGAAAAGAAATGCTGGTGCCTGCTGTGCACTTGCAGCCCAGAAAGCCAATCACATCCTGGGCTGCAGCAAGAGAAGCAGAGCCAGCAGGGCCAGGGAGGTGATCCTCCCCCTCTATACCACTCTGCTGAGACCACACCTGGAGTACTGCATCCAGTTCTGGAGCTTCTATTACAGGAAAGATCTGCAGGTGCTGGAAAGTGTCCAGAGAAGGGCCACAAGGATGAGCAGAGGGCTGGAGCTGCTCTGCTATGAGGACACACTGAGGGAGTTGAGGTTGTTCAGTCTGGAGAAGAGAAGGCTCCGAGGAGACCTAATTGTGGCCTTCCAGTATCTGAAGGGGGCTACAAGAAAGCTGGGGAGGGACTTTGGAGGGTGTCAGGGAGTGATAGGACTGGGGGGGATGGAGCAAAACTAGAAGTTAGTAGATTCATATTGGGTGTTAGGAAGAAGTTGTTCCCCAAGAGGGTAGTGAGACACTGGCACAGGTTGCCCAGGGAGGTGGTGGAAGCCTCATCCCTGGAGGATTTTCAGGCCAGGCTGGATGTGGCTGTGAGCAACTTGGTGCAGTGTGAGGAGTCCCTGGCCATGGCAGGGGGTTGTTGGAACTGGATGGTCCTTGAGGTGCCTTCCAAGCCTGACAATGCTGTACACCCCAGATGAAAACCTATTGACAAGAATGTAAAAATGAAGCCAAGTTTTTATCAACTTCTCCAACCTTGAAGCCCTCCAGGTGGAAGACTCTGCCTTGGGAACCTCAGGAAAACCTTGTGAAACCCGGGCAAAGGCCACACAGTGAATGTTGCAGGATTTCATGGGCAGGTTTCCTTGCAAGGCATGTGTGACATGTGTGGGTGAAGGATGGGTGGTGATGGTCACTTTTGAGCAAAGGAAGTAGAAGCTGGAGGAGGTTTCCCTTACAACCAGGGGAAATGGCTGGGAAAGACATTGCTGATGAAGCAAAACTAAAGTGGCCTTTCAGTCAGGCAAGCTGGGTTTCAGTTCAGTCAATAGGTACAGCTCAGGAAGGGAAAAATCAGGCTGAAACATCTCATTTTGATGTTTTCTAAATAAACCATTTCAGCTTTACCCTTCCAACTAATGTTTTTGGCTTCGAGTTTTGTAGAATCATAGAATGGTCTGGGTTAGAAGGGACCTCCAAAGCTCATCCAGTCTAACCTCCCTGCAAGTCAGCAGGGACATCCTCAACTAGATCAGGTTGCCCAGAGAACTGTTAAGCTCCACTTAGAATATCTCCAGGGATGGAGCCTCAACTACCTCCCTGGGAAACCTATTCAGTGTTCCACCACCCTCACAGTAAAGAACTTCTTCCTGATATCCAACCTAAATCTGCTCTTCTCTAGTCTGAAGCCATTGTCCCTTGTCCTGTCCCTGCAGGCCTTTGCAAAGAGTCTCTCTCCAGCCTTCCTGTATCCCCCTTCAAGTACTGGCAGGCTGCTATTAGGTCTCCCCAGAGCCTCCTCTTCTCCAGGCTGCACACCCCCAGCTCCCTCAGCCTGTCCTTGTAGCAGAGGTGCTCCAACCCCCTGATCATTTTCATGGCCTGCTCCATCAGCTTCCTGTAATGAGGGCTCCAGAGCTGTACTGCAGGTGAGGTCTCACCAGAGCAGAGTACCTTTTCTTCCAAAGGTTGATAGCTGATTTGAAAGCCCAACAAGAGCTGTTTCATTTTGAGTTGGAAAAGTGCTTTGGGCTGACCCAAAAAGGATTTTTTTTTGCTTTAAATTTTCAGCTGGGTCACCAAAGAGAAACTCTGTTGCTCATGCAATTCTGATTTCCCTTGCCCTGTTTCCTTTTCTTAGTATCATAGTAGCATAGTATCAGTCAGGGTTGGAAGGGACCACAAGGATCATCTAGTTCCAAACCCCCTGCCATGGGCAGGGACACTCTACACTAGATCAGGCTGCCCAGAGCCTCATCCAGCCTGGGCTTAAACACCTCCAGGGATGGGGCCCCAACCACCTCCCTGGACAACCCATTCCAGGGCTTCACCACTCTCATGGTGAGGAACTTCCTCCTCACATCCAGGTTCTTCATGGACCAGCTGTAATTTCCACAAGTCCTTGACCTAATGCTGCTGGGGAGGGCAACTACTTCATATCCTTTGTCAAGGACACCTCCATTGTAGAGGCTGGAGGACTCCTTCCTGCGTGAAAACTGACAGAGCTGCCTGCTGCCAAATTTCATTGTGTTGGTTTTCCTCTTTGGTTACAGCAGGTAACCAGAGCAGACACTCTTTTTGCTGCCTAAGGGCTTATAAAATACTTCAGCTGCCTCTGAAACTTCAGAATGTGAAGACAGAGGAACTCAAAGCATGAACAGCAGTTTCCACATCCTGCTGAATAAGTACTGGGGGCAGTTTAAGAAACATCTCTTGAATTCATTGGAGACTTACTCAGTTGTGAGACTTATACATTTAATATCTCAATATATGCTCCCTAAGTGACCTAGAACAAGAAATCCACTTTGCTGCTGGAAGTACATTACAGACAATGTACAGAACTGAAGATAAGATAACCTCATGGTAAAACCAGTGGCATGTGACTATGGCAGCCTGTGCTTCAGAGGACAATTAGCTAAACAATTAGCTGCTTGGAAGAAAGCATGGACTGACTGAAGTAAAGTAAATGCCCAATAACCTTGTCACAGAATCACAGGATGTTAGGGGCTGGAAGGGACTTTGAAAGCTCATCCAGTCCAACCCCCCTGCCAGAGCAGGAGCACCCAGAGCAGATCACACAGGAACACATCCAGGTGGGGTTTGAATATCTCCACGGAGGGAGACTCCACAACCCCCCTGGGCAGCCTCCTGCAGTGCTCTGTCACCCTCACAAGGAAAAACATTTTTCCTCCTGGTTCCATGGAACTTCCCATGTCTCAACTTCCACCACTGCCCCTTGTGCTGGCATTGGGCATCACCCAGCAGAGCCTGGCTCCAGCCTCTGGGCACTTATTCTTTACATCTCTATAAACATGAATGAGGTCACCTCTCAGGCTCCTCCTCTCACCACTACAGAGCCCTCAGCTCCCTCAGGAAGATGTTCCACTGCCTTCATCATTTCTGTGGCTCTGCACTGGACTCTTTCAAGCAGTTCCCTGAGGCCCTTCTGGAACTCAGGACCCAGAACTGGACACAATATTCCAGCTGTGGCCTCACCAGGGCAGCTAAAGATCTGGTTATCACTCAGCTGCAGAGTTTGTCAGGCAAGCTGGATGAGTTCACCACTAGCAAAGTGTAAACCACCATGTAAGGGAAAGCTTTCTTCTGAAGACCAGGAAACCACTTTCTCTGTTTAAGCTTTCAATACCAAATTCACAGATATCAATTGCTACCATTGAACCTAGAATTCACTGCTGCATGGTATAGCAAAGGAGACTACTCCTACATATTCTTTACAATGAGGGTGGTGGATCACTGGGACAGGCTGCCCAGGGAGGTGGTTGATGCCCCTTCCCTGGAGATACTCAAGTTGAGGCTCCATGAGGCACCTGATCTAATTGGGGATGTCCCTGTGACTGCAGGGAGGTGGACTGGATGACCTTTAGAGGTCCCTTCCAGCCTGGACCTGATGGAGAGGGTCCAGAGGAGGCCACAAAAATTATCAGGGGGGTAGAGCACCTCTGCTACAAGGACAGGCTGAGGGAGCTGGGGGTGTGCAGCCTGGAGAGGAGCAGGCTCTGGGGAGACCTAAGAGCAGCCTGCCAGTACCTGAAGGGGGTTACAAGAAGGATGGAGAGAGACTGTTTGCAAAGGCCTGCAGGGACAGGACCAGGGGCAATGGCTTCAAACTAGAGCAGAGCAGATTTAGATTGGATGTTAGGAACTGGTTCTTTACCATGAGGGTCATGGAACACTGCAACAGGTTGCCCAGGGAGGTGGTTGAGGCTCCATCCCTGGGGATATTCAAGGTGAGGCTCGATGAGGCTCTGGCCAGCCTGATCTAGCTGGTGATGTGCCTGCTGCCTGCAGGGAGGTCACACTGGCTGACCTTTGGAGGTCCTTTCCAGCCTGACCCACTTCTACCAGCCTAGCAGCCGTGGGCATCCTCCTCCCCCAGAACCAAGCCCACATTTCCATCTGCTTTGCTTTTTCCTGTCGGAGTTTCAGCAGAAGATGTTGAGATGGCCATGACGAAATTACAAGGGAAAGCAGGTCCCAGCCTGATGAATGCTGCTCTCTTTTCCCCCCCCTCCTTTATTTCTTTTCCATAATGTCTTTCCCCCTCCCCCCCCCTTTTTTTTTGCCATGATTTGGGGTTTTTTTTGGGGGAGGGGGGGCCCATAATCTTTCTGCCATAACGATGTTTTGGGGCATTAATGTCCTTTTGTTTTGCCATAATCTTCTTTTTTTATCTTTTTTTTTCCCAATATTATAGTTTTTTCTGTATACAATCTCTTTTTGCCATAATCTCATTTCTTTTGGCCATAATCTCCTTTTTGGGGGGGCCATAATATCCGAGGTGACCTCATTGGCCTTCCAGTATCTGAAGGGGGCTACAAGAAGGCTGGGGAGGACTTCTCAGACTATCAGGAGTGATAGGACTAGGGGGAATGGAATGAAGCTGGAGGGTGGGGATTCAGGCTGGACATGAGGAGGAAGTTCTTCCCCATGAGAGTGCTGATGAAGCCTGGAATGGGTTGTCCAGAAGGTGGTGAGGCCTGTCCCTGGAGGTGTTTAGCCAGGCTGGATGAGGCTCTGTCCAGCTGATCTAGTGCAGGTGTGTCCTGCCCATGGCAGGGGGGTTGGAACTGGATGATCCTTGTGGTCCCTTCCAACCCTGACTGAAACTATGAAACTATAAATTTTGCCAGGATCTCTCTCCTTTTTTTTTTCCCATTATATTTTTTTGGCCATAATCTCCTTTTTTTTTGAGGGGGGGGTGCAGAATATCCTTTTTTGCCATGATCTCTCTCTTTTTGGTTTTTTTTGCCATTATATACTTTTTTTGGCCATAATCTCATTTTGTTTTGCTATAATCCTTTTTTTTCCCTTTTGGCCATTATCTCCTTTTCTGCCATAATCTCATTTGTATGCCATAATCTCTTTTTTATGACACAATCTCTTTTTTATGACCTAATCTCATTTTGTGCCCTAATCTCATTTTTATGCAATAACCTCATTTTATGCCATAACCTCATTTTATGCCATAACCTCATTTTATGCCATAACCTCATTTTATGCCATAGCCTCCTTTTGTCCACAATCTCCTCTATTCTTTTGGTCCAATGTCTTTTTTCTTTACCATGATTTTTTTTCCCCATTATCTCTTCTTTGCTGTAATGTCCTTTTGTTTTGCCAAAATATCTTTTTATTTGCCATACTATCAAATTTTTTTTGGCCCCAATCCCTTTTAGAATGGAATAGAACTGAATAGAATAGAACTGAATAGAACAGAATAGAATAGAACTGAATAGAATGGAATGGAATGGAAGGAATGGAATGGAATGGAATGGAATGGAATGGAATGGAATTAATCAGGTTGGAAAAGACCTTTGAGATCATTGAGTCCAACCTATCCCCCAACACCATCTCATCAACTAAACCATGGCACTGAGTGCCTCAGCCAGGCTCTTCCTAAACACCTCCAGGGATGGTGACTCCACCACCTCCCTGGGCAGCACATTCCAATGGCCAAGCTCTCTTGCTGGGAAGAATTTCACATCCAGCCTAAACCTCGCAGCTTCAGATGGTGTCCTCTTGTTCTGTCACAGGTGTGGGAGAAGGACAAACCCCACCTGGCTACAACCTCCCTTCAGGTAGTTGTAGACAGCAATGAGGTCTCCCTGAGCCTCCTCTTCTCCAGGCTAAGCAACCCCAGCTCCCTCAGCCTCTCCTCATAGGGCTTGTGCTCCAAACCCCTCCCCAGCTTTGTTGCCCTTCTCTGGTGGAAGGGTTTGTTTCCTGTCCACAGCTTTTTAGCCAAGATGACTATTAGAGTTCAATATGTATGGTACTGCAGCCATCAGTGTGTCCTGATAGGAACATTTGGCCTTCTGGGGGCAATAGCCTTCTTTTACTATTAATTTCCACTTCTTTAGTCAGTGCAGCCTCAGCCACCTTACACAGTGGCCTTGCCCCAGCCCCACTTCAAACTCAGGTATTTAGGAGTAGTTAATCTCTGAAACTCAGAAGAAGGTTTTTTTTTTGTGAGTTGGATGTTTTAATCCTTAGTACCTGAAGGGAGGTTGTAGCAGGTGGGGTTGGTCTTTCCCCAGGCAACCAGCACCAGAACAAGAGGACACAGTCTCAAGCTGTGCCAGGGGAAGTGTAGGCTGGAGGTGAGGAAGAAATTCTTCCCAGAAAGAGATATTGGCCATTGGAATGTGCTGCCCAGGGAGGTGGTGGAGTCACCATCACAGTAGGTGTTTAAAAGGAAACTGGATGAGGCACTTGGTGCCATGGTTTAGTTGATGAGATGGTGCTGGGTGATAGGCTGGACTTGATGATCTCTGAGGTCTTTTCCTACCTGGTTAATTCCATTCCATTCCATTCCATTCCATTCCATTCCATTCCATTCCATTCCATCCTATCCTATCCTATCCTATCCTATCCTATCCTATCCTATCCTTTCCTTTCCTTTCCTTTCCTTTCCTTTCCTTTCCTTTTTAATTTCACCACTGGAGACATTTGAAAGGCATCCTGAGATCCCCAGGGAGTGCTGAGCACTCTTCCAAGTTGTTTGCCACAGAAATGAGTGTTGCCTATTTTCTGTGCACAGAGGCAACATTTCCATTTTGGTACCTTGGTGATTTCCATCTGGACCCTGAACATACTCTGTCATGTGGCTCTGGAAACACTGAATGTGCTGAGCTCTTCCTATCAGTGGTGAACTGAAACGAGTTTCACAGAGTCACAGAAAACTTCAGGTTGGAAAAGAGCCTTGCTGCAAACGTGTCCATTGCTTAGCCTCGACCGCAGCTGAGTAAGATCACAACAGGATTCATTCTTCCTCTTGCTACAGCTGCTGTGGGCTCCAGCAAGAGCAGGTATGCAATGCACAGATAATCATAGAAATATTCACATTGGAAAAGAGCCTCAGGATCACCAAGGCCAACCCAGAGCCCTGCTCTGCAAGGTTCACCCCTGAACACAGCCCAAGCACCACAGCCAAACCACCTGCAAACACAGCCAGCTTGGGGACTCCACCACCTCCCTGGGCAGCACATTCAATGCTGACCACTCTTGCCCTGAAAAAAGCTTCCTAGTGTCCAGTCTGAAACTCCCCAGTGGCAGCTGAGGCCATTCCCTCTGTTCTGTCACTAAGACTGGGAGAGAAGAGACCAGCACCAACCTCTCCACAATGTCCTTTCAGGTGGCTGCAGAGAGCCAGGAGGTTTGATAGAAAACTGTCAGGCATCTGTCACCAGAGTGAAACACAGCCCAGGCCAGGAGCACAGGGACATCCACTGCTTGAACCACTCTGGCTGTTCCTTGAAGGTGAGAGCAGATTAACAATGCATTTTTATAGCAACTCCCATTGAAGGCTAACTCTGAAGGTGTTACTCATGAAGTAGAGAGATGCTAATGCCCAGCGGAAGTGTAATTAGGTTTGTAGGTTTGGTCTTTACTTTTTCTTCTTTCTTTTTCCCCTGATTATCTTGTTGTCTAGTTTTGAGTCTGACTTTGCTTTACCTAATGCCTTGCACCATTTTATGAGGTTTTCTAAGGCACAGGGTGAAAAAAATTGTGTGTAGTGGATATGGGCTCTGTGGTGGAGAGCCACAGAGATAATGAAGGGACTGAATCAAAGAGATAATGAAGGCACGGTGGCATTGAGGCACCCTCAGCAGTTTGTGAAGACCCAAGCTGAGTGGTGCAGCAGGACCACTGGAGGGAAGGGATCCATCCAGGGGGACCTGGAAGGCTGCAGAGGTGAGCCATGAAAAAATCATGAGGTTGAACAAGACCAAGTGCAAGGTCCTGCAGCTGGGTCCGGGCATTCCCAGGCAACAAATAGGCTGGGCAGGGACTGGCTTGAGAGCAGCTTGAAGAAGAAAAGGAACTGGGGGTGCTGAGGGATGAGAAGCTCAACAGGAGCCAGCAGTGAGCACTTGCAGCCCAGAAAGCCAACCAGAGCCTGGGCTGCAGGAAAAGAAACATAGCCAGCAGGTCGAGAGAGGCGATTCTCCCCCTCTACTCAGCTCTGCTGAGACCCCACCTGGAGCTCTGTGTCCAGTTCTGGGCCTCTATTCCAGGAAGAATCTGGAGGTGCTGGAAGGTGTCCAGAGAAGGACCACGAGGATGAGCAGAGGGCTGGAGCTGCTCTGCTGAGAGGACAGTGTCAACAACCCCAACTGAGGGAGTTGGGGTTGTTCAGTCTGGAGAAGAGAAGGCTCCAAGGAGACCTCATTGTGGCCTTGCAGTATCTGAAGAGGACTACAAGAAAGCTGGGGAGGGACTTTTGAGGGTGTCAGGGAGTGATAGGACTGGGGGGGATGGAAAAAAATAGAAGTTAGTAGATTCATATTGGATGTTAGGAAGAAGTTGTTCCCCATGAGGGTGGTGAGAGACTGGCACAGGTTGCCCAGGGAGGTGGTGGAAGTCTCATCCCTGGAGGTTTTTGCAGCCAGGCTGGATGTGGCTGTGAGCAACCTGCTGTAGTGTGAGGTGCCCCTGGCCATGGCAGGGGGTTGGAATTGGCTGATCCTTGAGGTCCCTCCCAACCCTGACAGTGCTGTGGTTCTATGATCTATCTCTTCATCTGCGGAGAAGCAGGGAAATTGAGACTGTTCACCCTGGAGAAGAGAAGGGTCAGGGAGATCCTATCAATATATATCAATATTTGAGGAGGGGCAGTAAAGGAGAGAGCCAGGCTCCTCTCAGTGGTGCTCAGTGATGGGACAGGAGGCAACAGTCACAAACAAAAATGCATGAAATTCACCAGAACCCAATAAGGCAGGTTTGTAATGTGAGGATGGCCAAACACTGGCACAGGTTGTCCAGGGAAATTGTGGAGTTTCCACCCCTGAAGATAATCAAAAGCCATCCAAATGCAGTCCTGGACTACTGTCTCTTGGTGGCCCAGGTTGAGCAGGAAGGTTGGACAACATGAACACCGAGGTGCCTTCCAACTTCACAGTACCACAGTACATTAGAGGTTGGAAGGGACCTCAAGAGGTCATCCAGTCCAAGCCCCCTGCCAGAGCAGCATCACCCAGGGGAGTCCACACAGGAATGCATCCAGGTGGGGTTTGAAAGGCTCCAGAGAAGGAGACTCCACAACCTCTCTGGGCAGCCTGCTCCAGGGCTCTGGCACCCTCACACCAAAGAAGTTTCTCCTCACGTTGAGCTGAAACCTTCTCTGTTCAAGCTTGAACTGCTGTTTCTGGCTTAGTGCTGTGCACCACCCAAAGAGCTTGGCCCCCTCCACTTGACCCCCACCCTCAGTATTGATAGACATTGATCAGATCCCTCTCAGCCTCCTCTTCTCCAGACTCAACAGCCCCAGGGCTCTCAGTCTCTCTTCACAGGGGAGATACTCAAGTCCCCTGCACCTGTACATTCTACACAGATCAAGAGAAATTGATATTAACAATATCTAGTGAGCTCATATAGATCAGATAGTTCCATGGCTCACAATAAGATGGAGAGAGGAGCTTCACCAGGTTGCTGGTCTCAGGCACTCAATGTGGGACAGAGGTCACACACAGCCCTCTGGTGAAACAGTCCCTAGCCAGGGTACATCAGGCATGATTTCTCCTCTAAAAAGCTGGATGCTCTGTTAGTTCCTCTTATTCTTTTCTCTTAGGTATTCTTTCTCTTTCATACTCATGGATATTACAACAGACCTTATCATGTGTTACAGGAAGTTTATTATTCCCTAAGTATTCACTGATGCTCTACATCTAAACTCTTCTGTGTGGAGCAAACCCATTCCCTTTGAGGCAGGCTCCTTGAATTCCTGTGGTTCCCAGCCTAGATGTTGCTGCTGTGTTTTGTTGTTGTCCTCAGAGTGGCTCTGGATGATTCAGTTCCACTGCTTCCATAAGCTTTGCAGATCTTTTCTGTCTTCATTGCTGGAGGGGCTGGAGCCCTGCATTATCAGAATCATAGAATGGTCTGGGTTGGAAGGGACCTCCAAAGGTCATCCAGTCCAACCCCCTCTGCAGTCAGCAGGGATATCCCCAACTAGATCAGGCTACCCAGAGCCCTCTCCAGCCTCACCTTGAATATCTCCAGGCATGGGGCCTCAACCACCTCCCTGGGAAACCTGTTCCAATGATCCACCACCCTCATAGTAAAGAACCAGTTCCTAACATCCAATCTAAATCTGCTCTTCCCTTGTTTGAAGCCATTGCCCCTGGTCCTGTCCCTGCAGGCCTTTGCAAACAGTCTCTCTCCATTTCTTGTAGCCACTTCAGGTAATGGCAGGCTGCTATTAGGTCTCCCTGAAGCCTTCTCTTCTCCAGACTGAACACCCCCAGCTCCCTCAGCCTCTCTCAGAGGTGCTCCAAAAGACCTTCTTGATTCTGAACAAGCAACAGATGAGCATCTCACAGAATATGATGATTAATTAAGTCAGGACATTAAAAAAAAGTAGAAGTTCAACCAGTTTTACAGGATCAGATAGCAAATGGTACCTACCATCACAGGATGGTAGGGGTTGGAAGGGACCTCTGGAGATGATCAAGTCCAAGCCCCCTGCCAGAGCAGGAGCATAGAATCCAGCACAGGTCACACAGGAACACATCCAGACAGGGCTGGGAAGGCTCCAGAGAAGGAGACTCCACAGCCTCTCTGGGCAGCCTCTTCCAGTGCTCTGTCACCCTCACACTAAAGAGGTTCCTCCTCATGTTGAGCTGGAAACTCCTGTGCTGTAGTTTATATCCATTGTCCTATCACAGGGTGTAACTGAGCAGAGTCTGCCCCTCCTTCCTGACCCTCAGCCCTCAGATATTGATAGATATTGATCAGACTCTCAGTCTTCTCCTCTCCAGACTAAACAGCCCCAGGGCTCTCAGCCTCTCCTCCCCAGGCAGTGGCTCCAGTCCCTTCAGCATCCTTGTACACTCCCTTGGATTCCCAGCAGATCCTGTCCCTCTTGAACTGGGGAGCCCAGAACTGGCTGCAATATTCCAGGTGGGGCCTCACCATCCTTCCATGACAGGAAAGATAGGAAATCCCTCTTTCCTTTATAGGTATTTATTTGTTGTTTAAGTTATGGTCACCATGCATCTGTATCCATCAGCATCTTTCTACACCACTCAGTTGCAAAGTTAGCCAATTCAGTGAGAATCACAGAACTATCAGGGTTGGAAGAGACCTCAGGGATCAACCAATTCCAACCTCTCTGCATGGCCAGGGATACCTCACACTGCAGCAGGTGCTCACAGCCACATCCAGCCTGGCTGCAAACCCTCCAGGCAGAGGCTTCCACCACCTCCCTGGGCAACCTGTGCCAGGTCTCACCACCCTCATGGGGAACAACTTCTTCTGACATCCACCTGAATCCACCCATTTCTTTTTTGCCCATTCCCCCCAGTCCTATCACCACCTCCCTGGGCAAGAAATTTGCTGCTTCATGGTGGAGGTCTTTAGAGCCAATGCAATGCGGTCAGCTCTGCGCCCTCCTAGCAGGGGGGGAGAGGAACTCCTAGAACCGACAAAATGAAACTCCAGAGCTCAAGGGTTTTCAACAACATCAGGAGTTTCCGAGGTTGTTTAAGATTATTGATTTCATGTGAAAAGCCATGACAGACTGACTACATGACTACTTCTCCAACTTAGAGGAAAACTCTTGGCCAGAGAGTACCACACCCTGGGGAACTCTTGGCAGGTTTGCA
>CM037632.1:4344901-4436859 GCA_015227895.2 Colaptes auratus
TCATTCTCAGAGGCAGAGCTGAAACCTTGGGTTTCCAGATCTGGTTTCTCCCATGTGCCAGCTGTGTGCCTGGTGTGTAGCAGACAACCAGAGTTTGCATTGTACCAGGTCTGTGCCTCATGCATTACCAGCCACAAGCTGGGTTGCAAATTATGCTCTAAGTAGCAGAGTTTTTTTCCTGCAGTATTTCAGACTGAGCTGCAGCACTGCCTTTACCTTAGCAGAGGAAAGTCAGGAATATGGAAAAATCCCCTGGGTAAGTGCGTGCATGGCCGCAACACCTGATCACAGCCTGGATGTGGATAATGCTGTGGGAAATGGAATTTGGAGAGCAGGAATGTGATAAATGCAGTGCTGGTCCCACAAGATTTCTGCCCTGTCAGGTGGGCAGAGGACAGTGCCTCCAGTGAGCCATGTGTGGGAAAGGGTAGGCTGTAGGTGGTCAGTGCTTTGGGTCTGTGTGGCTTCATTTGCTTCTAACTGAGCTGGTCTGGCTAAAGTTAATGCTGGGGGAAACTTCAACCCACCACGGTCTGGTTCACCTCTGCCCACCTGTGTATGCCAGTCACAGTGGCAGTGCCACCAGTCCATTACCACAGAAGGTGAGCAAATGATGTAATTTACATTATCTGCCATCAAATTGCCAGCCTAATTAGTGTCTGCTAAAATGAGGTCAGGAGGCACAAACCCATACATGTCTCAGCTCCCCTCATGCAAAAAAGAATCCAGGATTTCTGCCCAGTAAAGCCCCTGCCTTGCCCCTGCATGAAGGTTGGCTTTGCTTTAGGAGAAACTAAAGTGACAATGGCCTGAAGTTGTATTTGTGGGTTTTGAAGTGGTTAGGTAGTTTCAGAAGAGGATACTGGAAGTAAGACTTGCTGATGTCATTTTTTATTTCACCACCAGTACCCCCTCCAACAAACAAAAAAACCCCAGAGCTGAAGAGATGCTGGTGGCCCTATATAGGTGCACCTCACCTCCCAGAGCACATCAAGAATCACAGCAAAGGTAAGGCTGCAGCCTTTCTGCCTCTCTCACATCACCTTGCTCACTCTCCCGAGCTAACATTGCTCTTTCCACCAGTGCTGAGTGCTGTAGCTGTAACCTGCTGGGACAACTGGAATGGGAGCCATGGCCTTTCTGCAGGCTTTGACCAAGAGCTTCTCAGGATGGGTCATCTTCTGCTGCTGTTGCTTCCTCTTGTACTCACCAGCCCTCTGCCTCCAAAGGGTCATGGGTTGGCTTCGACGCTCATCATGCCTGCAGGCTCAGGAGGATCAACTTCAGCCCTACTCAGGAATCACACCTACACCTTGGCTAAAATGGTACAGTAACTCTGTGTCCTTCATGATGGGATTGGAGGACTCCCTCCTCTGCTATTGTGCCCTAGCTTCCTGCCTTTGGCATTCCTCTTTCATGCATTTCTCCATAAAAAAACCCCACCCAAACATGCATGTGCTGTAAGGCAGAGCTTGGGAGTGTGAAGTGAGGCTGGTGTCACTGGTGCAGGGAGGTTGCCCTGTACTCAGCACTGGTAGGACACACCTTGAGTCCTGTGTCCAGTTCTGGGCTCCTCAATTTTATAGGACATTGAGACCCGTGAACGTGTCCAGAGAAGGGCAACAAGGCTGGGGAGGGGTCTGGAGCACAGCCCTGTGAGGAGAGGCTGAGGGAGCTGGGGGTGTTTAGCCTGGAGAAGAGGGGGGCAGACCTTCTTGCTCTCTCCAACTGCCTGAAGGGAGGTTGTAGCCAGGTTGGTCTCTTCTCCCAGGCAAGCAGCACCAGAACAAGAGGACACAGTCTCAAGCTGTGCCAGGGGAGGTTTAGGCTGGAGGTGAGGAAGAAATTCTTCCCAGCAAGAGAGATTGGCCATTGGAATGTGCTGCCCAGGGAGGTGGTGGAGTCACTGTCCCCTGGAGGTGTTTAGGAAGAGACTGGATGAGACACTTGGTGCCATGGTTTAGTTGATGAGATGGTGCTGGGTGATAGGTTGGACTGGATGATCTCTGAGGTCTTTTCCAGCATGGTTAATTCTATATATCTGTATTCCTGCTCCTGCTTCCCCAGGAAAGGCAGCCCCTGGCACGTGCAGTTCTTCTCTTTAAATGAGATATGATTTTAAACTTTGCTGTTACTCAGTCCATGTGGAGCTGGGCCTGACAGTGCCTCCAGCTATGGCCAGCCAACTCCTCAGCATCTTGCAGTGCTCTTCTTTAGGCTGCTTTTACCGTGGGTGGGTCCCCCTGGTGTATGGCACCAAGTGCTGCAGCATCTCCCGGCATGCTGCAGCCCCGGGTGGCATTGGCCACCTGTGGCATCTGTTTAGTCATCATAAGCCCTGCAACAGCTGGAGCGGACAGGCGTTTCGACTTCTCTTTATTTTTTGCCCGTGATACTGGCAGGGACACCTCACACTAGATCACATCCAGCCTGGCTTTAAAACCTGATGAAAGCCTTAGGGGTTTAAATGGTATTTTTAGGTGAGGTTCCTAGCCCCACCTGACATTTCCCTTTTGTTTTCTTCCTCTCAGGCCAGAGTCTCAGACCACGACACAGACAACAGGCTCATTGGCCAGCAGCTCTATGCTAACATCAAGGTGAGTCCCACAGCAGGAGGCTGCTCTTTGCACCCTCATGCAGCACTTGTTTGATCTCTTGCTGTGATTTAATGTGACCTAGTCAAGGTTTATTCCTGGTGAGGCTCAACAGGGCTTTGGGCAGCCTGATCTGGTTGAGGATGCCCCTGCTCACTGCAGATGGGGTTGGACTGGATGACCTTTGGAGGTCTCTTCTAACCCAGACTATTCTATGATTATAAGTTTCCATGATTCCAAGTTTCCATGATTCCATGGTTCTATGGTTCCATGGTTTTATGGTTCCATGGTTCCATGATCCTATGGTTGCATGATTCTATGGTTCTATGATTCTGTGATTCCATGATTCTGATTCTATGGTTCTATGGTTCCATGATTCCATGATACTATGATTCTATGGTTCTAGGATTTCATGATTCTGTGACTCTATGGTTCTGTGATTCTGTGATTCCATGATTCTATGCCCTTTTACACAGGAAAACAACCACTGCTACATGATGAAGAGGACTGTGGAGATTGTAGTGAAAGATGTGCTCCTCACTGAGGCCAAGAACCAGTACCTGTATGCTAAGGAGGTGGCAGAGTTCTTGGCATCCCTGACCCAGCAGCTGAGACACTGTGTGAGTAGTGCTGGGTCTCTTTCCCTCCCCTGAGCTGCGACTCTTGTGGTGGCTCCTGAAGCTCAGAATGCTGCCAACAGCAGCAAGAGGCAGTGATAGGAAAGGAAACCTCAGATCAAAGATATGAAACTCAGGGCAGGTAGAAAAATATGAAAGAAAAAGAAAGCAGTGGAATCACACTGTTGCATGCAGCTGCTAAGCTTATCTCTGGATGTCTTCTTTTTCTTTGGTGTTTTTGCAGCAATCATCAGGACAGAGAGAGCACATTGAAAAGAACCTGGAAGAAATGAAGAGAAAAATGGAAGAGGTACATGTTTGTCTCAACCTTTGAAAAAGAGTAGCTCCAAACCCCAGTCATTTAGCTGGATTGAGGCTGAGCTCATTATGAAGCTACCTCTGGAAATCACTTAGGAGGAGATGCCTGCAGAGGCATTAAAGAGGGGATTGGTGATAGCTCCACTTCCAGCCCTCCTTCATTTCTCCTGTTAACTCACTGCACATGAGAGGACACAGTCCCAAGCTGTGCCAGGGGAAGTGTAGGCTGGAGGTGAGGAGAAAGTTCTTCCCAGCAAGAGTAATTGGCCACTGGAATGTGCTGCCCAGGGAGGTGGTGGAGTCACCATCCCTGGGGGTGTTCAAAAAGGGATTGGATGTGGCACTTGGTGCCATGGTTTAGTTGTCAGGAGGTGTTAGGTAATAGGTTGGACTTGATGATCTCTGAGGTCTTTTCCAACCTGGTTGATTCTATGATGCTATGATTCTATGTTATGATAATTTAAACCTGCAGAAGTCATAGAATCATAGAATGGCTTAGGTTGGAAGAGACCTTAGAGATCATCTGATCCAACCTCCCTGCCATGGGCAGGGATGCCTCTCAACCAGACCATGTTAGTCAAGGTCCCATCCAACCTGGCCTTGAACATCTCCAGGGAGGGGGCATCCCCAAGTCCAGATTGTAAGTGCAGGCATTTGACTGAGATTACATCTTCTGTTATAAAGAACTCCCACTCTGGAGATATTCAAAGCCTGCCTGGATGTGTTCCTGTGTGATCTGCTCTGGGTGCTCCTGCTCTGGCAGGGGGGTTGGACTGGATGAGCTTTTGAGGTCCCTTCCAGCCCCTGAAATTCTGTGACTCTGTGATAGTATGTCCCAGCCTGAGAAAGGGAGAAGAAGAGAAATTGTTTTGGTACAACTAGTTTATGTTCCTTCTCTACAACTCCCTGAAGGGAGGTTGTTGCCAGGTGGGGGTTGGTCTGTTCTGCCAGGCAACCAGCAGCAGAACAAGAGGACAGAGTCTCAAGCTGTGCCAGGGGGAGGTTTAGGCTGGAGGTGAGGAAGAAATTCTTCCCAGAGAGAGAGATTGGCCACTGGAATGTGCTGCCCAGGGAGGTGGTGGAGTCCCTGTCCCTGGAGATCCTCAAGAAGAGCCTGGCTGAGGCACTTGGTGCCATGGTTTAGTTGATTGGCTAGGGTTGGGTGATAGCTTGGGGTGGATGAACTCGGAGGTCTCCTCCAACCTGGTTGATTCTATGATCTCTTCAGATGGGGTTGTTTCACACTGTCCTTATTTTCCTTTTTACACCCAGTAGTGATTTGTCTGCATTTTACCACTTTCTGTTCAAGCTCTGGGGGAAAAAAAAGTATTTAAATGCATAGCCTCAAACTACCACAGTGCTAAGACTGAAATTCTTCTCTTGTCTAGCTGGGAGAGAATGGGAAGACTAAAGCCATTGGAGAGCTGGATTTACTCTTTGACTACATAGAAAATGCTTGTACTGATGCCCCAAAGAAAGGAGGGAGCAAGAAGAGAAACTGAAGGAATAAGAGATCAACCTTGAAGATGTGTCTCTGAAAAACTCAAGTTGATTAATTATTGTGGAAACTCCACCCCCACCTTCTCCCCATTCTCTCCTCTCCCCCCCCCAATAGATGCAGTTTATGTTTCACTTGTGCCAAAAAGCAACAGACCAACCAAACCAAAAAGGCAAACTAAGTGGCATAGACTGGATGCATATTGGTGGTGCCTTTGAAGATGAAAACTCCAGGACTAGGAGTCACCATCACTGGAGGTGTTTAAGAAGAGCCTGGCTGAGGCACTTGGTGCCAGGGTTTAGTTGATGAGATGGTGTTGGGTGATAGGTTGGACTGGATGATCTCAAAGGTATTTTCCAGCTTGGTCTATTCTATTCTATTCTATTCTATTCTATTCTATTCTATTCTATTCTATTCTATTCTATGCTATGCTATGCTATGCTATGCTATGCTATGCTATTCTGCTCTACTCTACTCTACTCTACTCTACTCTACTCTACTCTACTCTACTCTACTCTACTCTACTCTACCCTACCCTATCCTATCCTATCCTATCCTATCTCACAAGGTCCATTCCAGCCCCTGAAATTCTGTTTGCAGTTCTATTTCAGTGCAGGGCATCAGTTCTGTTCCAGGGCATGCTCCTGTCCTTCTCATCTCCATAGCAATAAGGGCAACTGTCTCTGTGTTTTATGTGCTGAGGTTTGCCACCCATCAGCCTTGCTCAAGGTAGGCAATGATACCTACCAGGATGTTTGGAACCCTGCACCTGGAAATCTCTCGTTGTTCCCCTCTGATCTTCCACCTGAAAAGCTGAGCTTTCAGGCTGCTTCAGAAACAGGTTTTCTCCTTCATATTTAATGGTAACTTATTTGTAAGGTAATAATTATACAGTACTTTTATTTATATCCATTAATTAAAAAAGAATATGCAAGGGAATGTATTTATGAAGCTGTACCTGGGGGGTTTTGCAGGGACTATGAAATGGAAACTGCTCAGTTGTATTTATATGCAGATGGAATGTTTTATAAATGCTTATCCTTTAATTTATTATAATAAATATTTTGGTCCTCACTTGTTGCCTTTTGCTCATTTTTGTTCTCTTTAACTCAAATGCAAGGGGCTGGAGAGCTGCCTGGTAGAAAGGGACCTGGGGGTGCTAATGGGCAAGCAGCTGAACAGGAGCCAGCAGTGTGCCCAGGTGGGCAAGAAAGCCAAAGGCCTCCTGGCTGGGATCAGCAATGCTGTGTCCAGCAGGAGCAGGGAGGGGATTGTCCCCTGGGATGCAGCTCTGGGGAGGCCACACCCGGAGGGTTGTGTCCAGCTTTGGGCACCTCAATCCAAGAGAGATGTGGAGGTGCTGGAGCCAGGGCAGAGGAGGGCAAGGAAGCTGGGAAGGGCCTGGAGAAGAAATCTGATGAAGAGCAACTGAAGGAGCTGGGGAGGGTTAGTGTGAAACAGAGGAGGCTGAGGGGAGACCTCCTGGCTCTCTACAACTACCTGAAAGGAGGTTATGGAGAGGTTGGTGCTGGTCTCTGCTCCCAGGTCATTTGTGATAGAACAAGAGGGAATGGCCTCAAGCTGCCACTGGGGAGGTTCAGACTGGACATCAGGAAAGCTTTTTTCAGGCAAAAGTGGTGAGGCATTGGAATGTACTGCCCAAGGAGGTGGTGGAGTCCCTAAGCCTGGCTGTGTTTGCAGGTGGTTTGGCTGTGGTGCTTGGGGCTATGGTTTAGGGCTGAGCCTTGTCGAGCAGGGTTCTGGGCTGGCCTTGGTGATCCTGAGGCTCTTTTCCAAGCTGAATGTTTCTGTGACTCTGTGACATGAAACATATTGTGACTGTAGGGGTGCTGAGCCAATGGCCATCTTCTTGTACCCAGAAAGAATGCAGCCTTGGTCTAAGAGTATTCTTCTTCTTCACCACAAGGCTGCAGTTTTAACTTATCGTGGGCCAGCATCAGTGGGGAACATGTGAGTCAGTCTTTCTTGTGAGGGCTGGTAGGAAGAACAGCATCACTCTGGAGAGTCATTGGTTTGGTCATTTGATTCTGCCTCAGTATAGAACCATTTCCCATTGGTTGGAGAAGACCTCATCAAGTCCAATCATCAGCCTAACACTACCATGGCTA
The DNA here is from genome assembly GCA_015227895.2 of Colaptes auratus. NCBI lineage: Eukaryota > Metazoa > Chordata > Aves > Piciformes > Picidae > Colaptes > Colaptes auratus. Next base: position 4,352,058 of record CM037632.1, read on the forward strand.
ATAAACCATGTCCTGAAGTACATGTCCACAGACTTCTTGAACAATTCCAGGGACAGTGACTCCACCACCTCCTGGGGAACCACTCTTTCTGAAAAGAAATTTTTTCTCCTACCCAGTCTAAACCTCCCCTGGCACAGCCTGAGGCCATTGCCTCTCATCCTACCACCTGATACTAGGGAGAAGAGACCAACCCCCACCCCACTTACAACCTCCTTTCAGGTAGTTGTAGTGAGCCTCCCCTCAGCCTCCTTTTCTCTAGATTAAATTCCAGTTCCCTCAGCCACTCCCAGTAAGAATTGTTCTCTAGACCCTTCCCCAGCTTTGTTGCCCTCCTGGACATGCTCCAGCACCTCAATGTCCTTGAGGGGCTCAAAGCTGAACACAGTATTTGAGGTGCAGCCTCACCAGTGCTGAGTACAGGAGCATGATCTCTTCCCTGCTGCTGCTGCTGCTGCTGCTGCTTCTCACACTCTTTCTGATCCAGGCCAGGATGCTGTTGGCCTTCTTGGGCCTCCTGAGCATATTGCTGCCTCATGTTCAGGTGGCTGTCAGCCAGCACCACCACCAGCTCCTTTTCTGCCAGGCAGCTTTCCAGCTCCTCTGCCCCAGGCTTGTAGTGTTACACAGGGCTGCTGTGATCCAAGGGCAGGACCCAGCACTTGGCTGCGTTAAACCTCATACAACTGACCTCCAGCCTGTCCAGATCTCCCCTTGCAGATCCTCCTTCCTACCCTCAGGCAGATATCATATTGAATAACTGCTGGTGAAAACTCCCCAACTGTCCCCTCTGATTCAGATGGCGAAGTGACAAACAGTCTGGCAGCAGTTGCTACTGAAAACTCAGAGCACTGTATTTTCACTGTCCCTTTGACATGCTGAGCACAGAGTTCTGTAGCATCAGGGATTTGAGAGCACTTCAGAAAAGAAATGCTGGTGCCTACTGTGCACTTGCAGCCCAGAAAGCCAATCACATCCTGGGCTGCAGCAAGAGAAGCAGAGCCAGCAGGTTGAGGGAGGTGATTCTCCCCCTCTATACCACTCTGCTGAGACCCCACCTGGAGTACTGCATCCAGTTCTGGAGCTTCTATAACAGGAAAGATCTGCAGGTGCTGGAAGGTGTCCACAGAAGGGCCACAAGGATGAGCAGAGGGCTGGAGCTGCTCTGCTATGAGGACAGACTGAGGGAGTTGGGGTTGTTCAGACTGGAGAAGAGAAGGCTCTGAGGAGACCTCATTGTGGCCTTCCAGTATCTGAAGGGGGCTCCAAGAAAGCTGGGGAGGTACTTTGGAGGGTGTCAGGGAGTGATAGGACTGGGGGGGATGGAGCAAAACTAGAAGTTAGTAGATTCATATTGGATGTTAGGAAGAAGTTGTTCCCCAAGAGGGTGGTGAGAGACTGGCACAGGTTGCCCAGGGAGGTGGTGGAAGCCTCATCCCTGGAGGATTTTCAGGCCAGGCTGGATGTGGCTGTGAGCAACTTGGTGCAGTGTGAGGAGTCCCTGCCCATGGCAGGGGGGGTTGTTGGAACTGGATGGTCCTTGAGGTGCCTTCCAAGCCTGACAATTCTGTACACCCAGATGAAAACCTATTGACAAGAATGTAAAAATGAAGCCAAGTTTTTATCAACTTCTCCAACCTTGAAGCCCTCCAGGTGGAAGGCTCTGCCTTGGGAACCTCAGGAAAACCTTGTGAAACCCGGGCAAAGGCCACACAGCAAATGTTGCAGGATTTCATGGGCAGGTTTCCTTGCAAGGCATGTGTGACATGTGTGGGTGAAGGATGGGTGGTGATGGTCACTTTTGAGCAAAGGAAGTAGAAGCTGGAGGAGGTTTCCCTTACAACCAGGGGAAATGGCTGGGAAAGACATTGCTGATGAAGCAAAACTAAAGTGGCCTTTCAGTCAGGCAAGCTGGGTTTCAGTTCAGTCAATAGGTACAGCTCAGGAAGGGAAAAATCAGGCTGAAACATCTCATTTTGATGTTTTCTAAATAAACCATTTCAGCTTTACCCTTCCAACTAATGTTTTGGCTTCGAGTTTTGTAGAATCATAGAATGGTCTGGGTTGGAAGGCACCTCCAAAGGTCATCCAGTCCAACCCCCTCTGCAGTCAGCAGGGACATCCTCAACTAGATCAGGTTGCCCAGAGCCCTGGCAAGCTCCACTTAGAATATCTCCAGGGATGGAGCCTCAACTACCTCCCTGGGAAACCTATTCCAGTGTTCCACCACCCTCACAGTAAAGAACTTCTTCCTGATATCCAACCTAAATCTGCTCTTCTCTAGTCTGAAGCCATTGTCCCTTGTGCTGTCCCTGCAGGCCTTTGCAAAGAGTCTCTCTCCAGCCTTCCTGTATCCCCCTTCAAGTACTGGCAGGCTGCTATCAGGTCTCCCCAGAGCCTCCTCTTCTCCAGGCTGAACACCCCCAGCTCCCTCAGCCTGTCCTTGTAGCAGAGGTGCTCCAACCCCCTGATCATTTTCATGGCCCTGCTCCATCAGCTTCCTGTAATGAGGGCTCCAGAGCTGTACTGCAGGTGAGGTCTCACCAGAGCAGAGTACCTTTTCTTCCAAAGGTTGATAGCTGATTTGAAAGCCCAACAAGAGCTGTTCATTTTGAGTTGGAAAAGTGCTTTGGGCTGACCCAAAAAGGATTTTTTTTTGCTTTAAATTTTCAGCTGGGTCACCAAAGAGAAACTCTGTTGCTCATGCAATTCTGATTTCCCTTGCCCTGTTTCCTTTTCTTAGTATCATAGTAGCATAGTATCAGTCAGGGTTGGAAGGGACCACAAGGATCATCTAGTTCCAACCCCCCTGCCATGGGCAGGGACACCCCACACTAGATCAGGCTGGCCAGAGCCTCATCCAGCCTGGGCTTAACCACCTCCAGGACTGGGCCTCAACCACCTTCCTGGACAACCCATTCCAGGGCCTCACCACCCTCACGGTGAAGAACTTCCTCCTCACATCCAGGTTCTTCATGGACCAGCTGTAATTTCCACAAGTCCTTGACCTAATGCTGCTGGGGAGGGCAACTACTTCATATCCTTTGTCAAGGACACCTCCATTGTAGAGGCTGGAGGACTCCTTCCTGAGTGAAAACTGACAGAGCTGCCTGCTGCCAAATTTCCATTGTGTTGGTTTTTCCTCTTTGGTTACAGTAGGTAACCAGAGCAGACACTCTTTTTGCTGCCTAAGGGCTTATAAAATACTTCAGCTGCCTCTGAAACTTCAGAATGTGAAGACAGAGGAACTCAAAGCATGAACAGCAGTTTCCACATCTTGCTGAATAAGTACTGGGGCCAGTTTAAGAAACATCTCTTGAATTCATTGGAGACTTACTCAGTTGTGAGACTTATACATTTAATATCTCAATAAACAAGAAATCCACTTTGCTGCTGGAAGTACATTACAGACAATGTACAGAACTGAAGATAACCTCATGGTAAAACCAGTGGCATGTGACTATGGCAGCCTGTGCTTCAGAGGACAATTAGCTAAACAATTAGCTGCTTGGAAGAAAGCATGGAAGTAAAGTAAATGCCCAATAACCTTATCAGAGAATGTTAGGGGCTGGAAGTGACTTTGAAAGCTCATCCAGTCCAACCCCCCTGCCAGAGCAGGAGCACCCAGAGCAGATCACACAGGAACACATCCAGGTGGGGTTTGGATATCTCCAGAGAGGGAGACTCCACAACCCCCCTGGGCAGCCTCTTCCAGTGCTCTGTCACCCTCACAAGGAAAAACATTTTTCCTCCTGGTTCCATGGAACTTCCCATGTCTCAACTTCCACCACTGCCCCTTGTGCTGGCATTGGGCATCACCCAGCAGAGCCTGGCTCCAGCCTCTGGGCACTTATTCTTTACATCTCTATAAACATGAATGAAGTCACCTCTCAGGCTCCTCCTCTCACCGCTACAGAGCCCTCAGCTCCCTCAGGAAGATGTTCCACTGCCTTAATCATTTCTGTGGCTCTGCACTGGATGCTTTCAAGCAGTTCCCTGAGGTCCTTCTTGAACTGAGGGGCCCAGAACTGGACACAAGATTCCAGCTGTGGCCTCACCAGGGCAGCTAAAGATCTGGTTATCACTCAGCTGCAGAGTTTGTCAGGCAAGCTGGATAAAGTTCACCACTAGCAAAAGTGTTAAACCACCATGTAAGGGAAAAGCTTTCTTCTGAAGACCAGGAAACCACTTTCTCTGTTTAAGCTTTCAATACCAAATTCACAGATATCAATTGCTACAATTGAACCTAGAATTCACAGCTGCATGGTATAGCAAAGGAGAATACTCCTACATATTCTTTACAATGAGGGTGGTGGATCACTGGGACAGGTTGCCCAGGGAGGTGGTTGATGCCCCTTCCCTGGAGATACTCAAGTTGAGGCTCCATGAGGCAACCTGATCTAATTGGGGATGTCCCTGCTGACTGCAGGGAGGTTGGACTGGATGGCCTTTAGAGGTCCCTTCCAGCCTGGACCTGATGGAGAGGGTCCAGAGGAGGCCACAAAAATGATCAGGGGGGTAGAGCACCTCTGCTACAAGGACAGGCTGAGGGAGCTGGGGCTGTGCAGCCTGGAGAGGAGGAGGCTCTGGGGAGACCTAAGAGCAGCCTGCCAGTACCTGAAGGGGGTTACAAGAAGGATGGAGAGAGACTGTTTGCAAAGGCCTGCAGGGACAGGACCAGGGGCAATGGCTTCAAACTAGAGCAGAGCAGATTTAGATTGGATGTTAGGAACTGGTTCTTTACCATGAGGGTCATGGAACACTGGAACAGGTTGCCCAGGGAGGTGGTTGAGGCCCCATGCCTGGAGATATGCAAGGTGAGGCTCGATGAGGCTCTGGCCAGCCTGATCTAGCTGGTGATGTGCCTGCTGCCTGCAGGGAGGTCACACTGGCTGACCTTTGGAGGTCCTTTCCAGCCTGACCCACTTCTACCAGCCTAGCAGCCGTGGGCATCCTCCTCCCCCAGAACCAAGCCCACATTTCCATCTGCTTTGCTTTGTCCTGTCGGAGTTTCAGCAGAAGATGTTGAGATGGCCATGACAAATTGCAAGGGAAAGCAGGTCCCAGCCTGATGAATGCTGCTCTCTTCCCCCCCCCCCCCCCCCCCCCCTTTATTTCTTTTCCATATTGTCTTTCCCCCTCGCCCCCTTTTATTTTTTGCCATGATTTGGGTTCTTTTGGGGGGGCCATAATCTTTCTGCCATAATGATGTTTTGGGGCATTAATGTCCTTTTGTTTTGCCATAATCTTCTTTTTTTATCTTTTTTTTCCCCATAATATATTTTTTTCTGTATACAATCTCTTTTTTGCCATAATCTCATTTCTTTTGGCCATAATCTCCTTTTTGGGGGGGCCATAATATCCGAGGTGACCTCATTGTGGCCTTCCAGTATCTGAAGGGGGCTACAAGAAGGCTGGGGAGGGACTTTTCAGACTATCAGGGAGTGATAGGACTAGGGGGGATGGAATGAAGCGGAGTGGGGAATCAGGCTGGAGGTTGAGGAGGAAGTTCTTCCCCATGAGAGTGGTGAAGCCCTGGAATGGGTTGTCCAGGAGGTGGTGAGGCCTGTCCCTGGAGGTGTTTAAGCCCAGGCTGGATGAGGCTCTGGCCAGCCTGATCTAGTGCAGGGTGTCCCTGCCCATGGCAGGGGGGTTGGAACTAGATGATCCTTGTGGTCCCTTCCAACCCTAACTGAAACTATGAAACTATAAATTTTGCCAGGATCTCTCTCTTTTTTTTTTTTTCCCCATTATATTTTTTTGGCCATAATCTCCTTTTTTTTTGAGGGGGTGGTGGCATAATATCCTTTTTTGCCATGATCTCTCTCTTTTTTTTTTTTTGCCATTATATATTTTTTTTGGCCATAATCTCATTTTGTTTTGCTATAATCCTTTTTTTCCCCTTTTGGCCATTATCTCCTTTTCTGCCATAATCTCATTTGTATGCCATAATCTCTTTTTTATGCCATAATCTCTTTTTTATGACCTAATCTCATTTTTGGCCCTAATCTCATTTTTATGCCATAACCTCATTTTATGCCATAGCCTCCTTTTGTCCATAATCCCCCTCTCTTCTTTTTGGTCACAATGTCTTTTTTTCTTTACCATGATATTTTTTTCCCCATTATCTCTTCTTTGCTGTAATGTCCTTTTGTTTTGCCAAAATATCTTTTTATTTGCCATACTATCAAATTTTTTTTGGCCCCAATCCCTTTTAGAATGGAATAATACTGAATAGAATAGAACTGAATAGAACAGAATAGAATAGAACTGAATAGAATGGAATGGAATGGAATGGAATGGAATGGAATGGAATGGAATTAACCAGGTTGGAAAAGGCCTTTGAAATCATCCAGTCCAACCTATCACCCAACACCGTCTCATCAACTAAACCATGGCACTGAGTGCCTCAGCCAGGGTCTTCTTGAACACCTCCAGGGATGGTGACTCCACCACCTCCCTGGGCAGCACATCCCAAGGGCCAAGCTCTCTTGCTGGGAAGAATTTCACATCCAGCCTAAACCTCACAGCTTGAGATGGTGTCCTCTTGTTCTGTCACAGGTTGCCCTTCAGGGAGTTGTAGACAGCACTGAGGTCTCCCCTGAGCCTCCTCTTCTCCAGGCTAAGCAACCCCAGCTCCCTCAGCCTCTCCTCATAGGGCTTGTGCTCCAAACCCCTCCCCAGCTTTATTGCCCTTCTCTGGTGGGAGGGTTTGTTCCCTGTCCACAGCTTTTTAGCCAAGATGACTATTAGAGTTCAATATGTATGGTACTGCAGCCCATCAGTGTGTCCTGATAGGAACATTTGGCCTTCTGGGGGCAAGAGCCTTCTTTTACTATTAATTTCCACTTCTTTAGTCAGTGCAACCTCAGCCACCTTACACAGTGGCCTTGCCCCAGCCCCACTTCAAACTCAGGTATTTAGGAGCAATTAATCTCTGAAACTCAGAAGGATGTTGTTTTTGTTGAGTTGGATGTTTTAATTACCTTAAGTACCTGAAGGGAGGTTGTAGCCAGGTGGGGGTTGGTCTCTTCTCCCAGGCAAGCAGCACCAGAACAAGAGGACACAGTCTCAAGCTGTGCCAGGGGAAGTGTAGGCTGGAGGTGAGGAAGAAATTCTTCCCAGAAAGAGATATTGGCCATTGGAATGTGCTGCCCAGGGAGGTGGTGGAGTCACCATCACAGGAGGTGTTTAAAAAGAAACTGGATGAGGCACTTGGTGCCATGGTTTAGTTGATTAGATGGTGCTGGGTGATAGGCTGGACTTCATGATCTCTGAGGTCTTTTCCTACCTGGTTAATTCCATTCCATTCTATTCCATTCCATTCCATCCTATCCTATCCTATCCTATCCTATCCTATCCTATCCTATCCTATCCTATCCTATCCTATCCTATCCTATCCTATCCTATCCTATCCTATCCTATCCTTTCCTTTTTAATTTCACCACTGGAGACATTTGAAAGGCATCCCGAGATCCCCAGGGAGTGCTGAGCACTCTTCCAAGTTGTTTGCCACAGCAATGAGTGTTGTCTCTTTTTTGTGCACAGAGGCAACATTTCCATTTTGGTACCTTGGTGATTTCCATCTGGACCCTGAACATACTCTGTCATGTGGCTCTGGAAACACTGAATGTGCTGAGCTCTTCCTATCAGATGGCTGAACTGAAACGAGTTTCAGAGAGTCACAGAAACATTCAGGTTGGAAAAGAGCCTTGCTGCAAACTGTGCTCATTGCTTAGCCTCGACCGCAGCTGAGTAAGATCACAACAGGATTCATTCTTCCTCTTGCTACAGCTGCTGTGGGCTCCAACAAGAGCAGGTATGCAATGCACAGATAATCATATAAATATTCACATTGGAAAAGAGCCTCAGGATCACCAAGGCCAACCCAGAACCCTGCTCTGCAAGGCTCACCCCTAAACCACAGCCCCAAGCACCACAGCCAAACCACCTGCAAACACAGCCAGGCTTGGGGACTCCACCACCTCCCTGGGCAGCACATTCCAATGCCTGACCACTCTTGCCCTGAAAAAAGCTTTCCTAATGTCCACTGTGAATCTCCCCAGTGGCAGCTTGAGGCCATTCCCTCTTGTTCTGTCACTAATGACCTGGGAGCAGAGACCAGCACCAACCTCTCCACAATGTCCTTTCAGGTGGCTGCAGAGAGCCAGGAGGTTTGATAGACAACTGTCAGGCATCTGTCACCAGAGTGAAACACAGCCCAGGCCAGGAGCACAGGGACATCCACTGCTTGAACCACTCTGTGCTGTTCCTTGAAGGTGAGAGCAGATTAACAATGCATTTTTTATAGCAACTCCCATTTAAGGCTAACTCTGAAGGTGTTACTCATGAAGTGCAAAGAGATGCTAATGCCCAGAGGAAGTGTAATTAGGTTTGTAGGTTTGGTCTTTACTTTTTCTTCTTTCTTTTTTCCCCTGATTCATCTTGTTGTCTAGGTTTGAGTCTGACTTCTGCTTTACCTAATGCCTTGCACATTTTATGAGGTTTTTCTAAGGCACAGGGTGAAAAAAATTGTGTGTGGTGGATATGTGGCTCTGTTGGTGGAGAGCCACAGAGATAATGAAGGGACTGAATCAAAGAGATAATGAAGGCACGGTGGCATTGAGTGCACCCTCAGCAAGTTTGTGAAGACACCAAGCTGAGTGGTGCAGCAGACACACTGGAGGGAAGGGATCCATCCAGGGGGACCTGGACAGGCTGCAGAGGTGAGCCCATGAAAAACTCATGAGGTTGAACAAGACCAAGTGCAAGGTCCTGCAGCTGGGTCAGGGCATCCCCAGGCACAATATAGGCTGGGCAGGGACTGGCTTGAGAGCAGCCTTGAAGAAAAGGAACTGGGGGTGCTGAGGGATGAGAAGCTCAACAGGAGCCAGCAGTGAGCACTTGCAGCCCAGAAAGCAAATCACATCCTGGGCTGCAGGAAAAGAAACATACACAGCAGGGCAAAGGGAGGTGATTCTCCCCCTCTACTCTGCTCTGGTGAGACCCCACCTGGAGCTCTGTGTCCAGGTCTGGAGCCTCTGTTACAGGAAGAATCTGGAGGTGCTGGAAGGTGTCCAGAGAAGGGCCACGAGGATGAGCAGAGGGCTGGAGCTGCTCTGCTCTGAGGACAGACTGAGGGAGTTGGGGTTGTGCAGTCTGGAGAAGAGAAGGCTCTGAGCAGACCTTCTTGTGGCCTTCCAGTATCTGAAGGGGGCTCCAAGAAAGCTGGGGAGGGACTTTTGAGAGTGTCAGGGAGTGATAGGACTGGGGGGGATGGAAAAAACTAGAAGTTAGTAGATTTAGATTGAATATTAGGAAGAAGTTGTTCCCCATGAGGGTGGTGAGAGCCTGGCACAGGCTGCCCAGGGAGGTGGTGGAAGCCTCATGCCTGGAGGTTTTTGCAGCCAGGCTGGGTGTGGCTGTGAGCAACCTGCTGTAGTGTGAGGTGCCCCTGGCCATGGCAGGGGGTTGGAATTGGCTGATCCTTGAAGTCCCTCCCAACCCTGACAGTGCTGTGGTTCTATGATTCTATCTTTCATCTGCGGAGAAGCAGGGAAAATTGAGACTCTTCACCCTGGAGAAGAGAAGGGTCAGGGAGATCCTATCAATATATATCAATATTTGAGGAGGGGCAGTAAAGGAGAGAGATCCAGGCTCCTCTCAGTGGTGCCCACTGATGGGACAGGAGGCAACAGTCACAAACAAAAATGCATGAAATTCCACCAGAACACAATAAGGCAGGTTTTTAATGTGAGGATGGCCAAACACTGGCACAGGTTGTCCAGGGAAATTGTGGAGTTTCCACCCCTGAAGATAATCAAAAGCCATCCAAATGCAGTCCTGGACTACTGTCTCTTGGTGGCCCAGGTTGAGCAGGAAGGTTGGACAACATGAACACCAGAGGTGCCTTCCAACTTCACAGTACCACAGTACATTAGAGGTTGGAAGGGACCTCAAGAGCTCATCCAGTCCAACCCCCCTGCCAGAGCAGCATCACCCAGAGCAGTCCACACAGGAATGCATCCAGGTGGGGTTGGAAAGCCTCCAGAGAAGGAGACTCCACAACCTCTCTGGGCAGCCTGCTCCAGGGCTCTGCCACCCTCACACCAAAGAAGTTTCTCCTCATGCTGAGCTGAAACCTTCTCTGTTCAAGCTTGAACCTGCTGTTTCTTGGCTTAGTGCTGTGCACCACCCAAAAGAGCTTGGCCCCCTCCACTTGACCCCCACCCCTCAGCTATTGATAGACATTGATCAGATCCCTCTCAGCCTCCTCTTCTCCAGACTCAACAGCCCCAGGGCTCTCAGTCTCTCTTCACAGGGGAGATGCTCAAGTCCCCTGCATCTGTACATTCTACATAGATCAAGAGAAACTGATATTAACAATATCTAGTGAGCTCATATAGATCAGATAGTTCCATGGCTCACAATAAGGTGGAGAGAGGAGCTTCACCAGGTTGCTGGTCTCAGGCACTCAACGTGGAGCAGAGGTCACACACAGCCCTCTGTGAAACAGTCCCTAGCCAGGGTACATCAGGCATGATTTCTCCTCTAAAAAGCTGGATGCTCTGTTAGTTCCTCTTATTCTTTTTCTCTTAGGTATTTTCTTTCTCTTTCATACTCATGGATATTACAACAGACCTTATCATGTGTTACAGGAAGTTTATTATTCCCTAAGTATTCACTGATACTCTACATCTAAACTCTTCTGTGTGGAGCAACCCCATTCCCTTTGAGGCAGGCTCCTTGAATTCCTGTGGTTCCCAGCCTAGATCTTGCTGCTGTGTTTTGTTGTTGTCCTCAGAGTGGCTCTGGATGATTCAGTTCCACTGCTTCCATAAGCTTTGCAGATCTTTTCTGTCTTCATTGCTGGAGGGGCTGGAGCCCTGCATTATCAGAATCATAGAATGGTCTGGGTTGGAAGGGACCTCCAAAGGTCATCCAGTCCAACCCCCTCTGCAGTCAGCAGGGACATCCCCAACTAGATCAGGTTGTCCAGAGCCCTGTCCAGCCTCACCTTGAATATCTCCAGGCATGGGGCCTCAAACACCTCCCTGGGCAAACTGTTCCAGTGTTCCACCACCCTCATGGTAAAGAACCTGTTCCTAACATCCAATCTAAATCTGCTCTGCTCTAGTTTGAAGCCATTGTCCCTCATCCTGTCCCTGCAGCCCTTTGTAAACAGTCTCTCCCCATCCTTCTTGGAGCCCCCTTCAGGTACTGGCAGGCTGCTATTAGGTCTCCCCAGAGCCTCCTCTTCTCCAGGCTGCACACCCCCAGCTCTCTCAGCCTCTCTCAGAGGTGCTCCAAAAGACCTTCTTGATTCTGAACAAGTAACAGATGAGAATCTCACAGAGTCTGACAATTAATTAAGTCAGGACATTAAAAAAAAGTAGAAGTTCAACCAGTTTTACAGGATCAGATAGCAAATGGTACCTACCATCACAGGATGGTAAGGGTTGGAAGGGACCTCTGGAGATCTTCAAGTCCAACCCCCCTGCCAGAGCAGGAGCATAGAATCCAGCACAGGTCACACAGGAACACATCCAAATGGGGCTGGAAAGGCTCCAGAGAAGGACTCTCCATAACCTCTCTGGGCAGCCTCTTCCAGTGCACTGTCACCCTCACACTAAAGAGGTTCCTCCTCATGTTGAGCTGGAAACTCTGGTGCTGTAGTTTATATCCATTGTCCTATCATAGGGTGTAACTGAGCAGAGTCTGTCCCCTCCTTCCTGACCCTCAGCCCTCAGATATTGATAGATATTGATCAGATCCCCTCTCAGTCTTCTCCTCTCCAGACTAAACAGCCCCAGGGCTCTCAGCCTCTCCTCCCCAGGCAGTGCTCCAGTCCCTTCAGCATCCTTGTAACACTCCCTTGGATTCTCCAGCAGATCCCTGTCCCTCTTGAACTGGGGAGCCCAGAACTGGCTGCAATATTCCAGGTGGGGCCTCACCATCCTTCCATGAGAGGAAAGCTAGGAAATCCCTCTTTCCTTTATAGGTATTTATTTGTTGTTTAAGTTATGGTCACCATGCATCTGTATCCATCAGCATCTTTCTACACCACTCAGTTGCAAAGTTAGCCAATTCAGTGAGAATCACAGAACTATCAGGGTTGGAAGAGACCTCAGGGATCAGCCAGTTCCAACCTCTCTGCCATGGGCAGGGACACCTCACACTGCAGCAGGTTGCTCACAGCCACATCCAGCCTGGCTGCAATCACCTCCAGGGATGAGGCTTCCACCACCTCCCTGGGCAACCTGTGCCAGTCTCTCACCACCCTCATGGGGAACAACTTCTTCCTGACATCCAACCTGAATCCACCCATTTCTATTTTGTGCCCATTCCCCCCAGTCCTATCACCACCTCCCTGGGCAAGAAATTTGCTGCTTCATGTGTGGAGGTCTTTAGAGCCCAATGCAATGCGGTCAGCCCTGTGGCCCTCCTAGCATGGGGAGAGGAACTCCTAGAACAGACAAAATGAAACTCCAGAGCTCAAGGGTTTTCCAACAACATCAAGAGTTTCAGAGGTGTTTAAGATTATTGATTTTCATGTGAAAAGCCATGACAGACTGACTACATGACCCTACTTCTTCAACTTAGAGGAAAACTCTTGGCCAGAGAGTACCACACCCTGGGGAACTCTTGGCAGGTTTGCATTCTGACTCTGCTCTTGCCCGAAATCCAATTCCTGGAACAAACTAGAAGTGGCTAATCTGCTGTCCACATGCCTTGTGCTGAGAGGTTGGCTGCACCTCATCTGGCAATCCTATAGCATTTAGAGAGTTGAAGCACAGGCTGCAATTTTGGACACCTCAATCCAAGAGAGCTGTGGAGGTGCTGGAGCCAGGGCAGAGGAGGGCAAGGAAGCTGGGAAGGGCCTGGAGAAGAAATCTGATCAGGAGCAACTGAAGGAGCTGGGGATGGTTAGTGTGAAAGAGAGGAGGCTGAGGGGAGACCTCCTGGCTCTCTACAGCTCCCTGCAAGGAGGTTGTGGAGAGGTTGGTGCTGGTCTCTTCTCCCAGGTCATCAGTGACAGAACAAGAGGGAACGGCCTCAAGCTGCCCCTGGGGAGGTTCAGACTGGACATTAGGAGGGATTTTTTCAGGGCAAGAGTGGTCAGGGCTTGGAATGTGCTGCCCAGGGAGGTGGTGGAGTCCCCAAGCCTGGCTGTGTTTGCAGGTGGTTTGGCTGTGGTGCTTGGGGCTGTGGTTTAGGGGTGAGCCTTGCAGAGTAGGGTTCTGGGTTGGCCTTGGTGATCCTGAGGGTCTCTTCCAACCTGAAAGTTTCTGTGATTCTGTGATTCAAGTGAAGGCTAAAATGCACAGGGCTGCAGGTGTCCACCATCTCTGCTTTCAGAAGTCTGAGCTCTCCTTCCCTTGTTGGTCCTTTTTGGCCCTGGACCCCATCACCACCTCAGCACTGGAGAAGGAACTGAGATACATGGATGCTCCTGTAGTAAAATGCATTTTCCAGAGCTGTTATGAATGGGATTTCTTGGAGCTGGATGTGAGTCCAGCTTGGCCTGGGGGCTTCATGGATGTTTGTATGAATGGCCAGTGGGAATAAGGCCAGGGTGGGTTTGTCATCCACCTCATCTCAGCCTCCTTCCTCAAAGGCCCTTTGAGTGGTACCAGCTGTAGTTTAAATTTAGTTGCATCTGACCTACTGAAGCCCTTCTGTGCTGTTTTTGAAACACTAAATGAGTAAAAACCTCTCTCCTGGGTAAAATTTTAAAGAGCTTTCTTTGGCTTTCATGTAAATATGGTCACTTTAGATTGAAGGATTGTTGTGCTGGACCTAAAACCGATTCCTCCCTCTTCTTGTGTACTCCTCAGCCAGTATTAGGTGTGTTGAGTTTGGGTTTGGTGGGGTTTTGGTAGTGATGGAGGGGGCTAGTGGTATGGTGTCCTGTAAGATGATTCAAGAAGCAACCCCAGCTCCAAGTGGGACTCACCTCTGGCCAAGGCTGAGCCAACCAGAACCTCTGTGATGACATATTTAAGAGAGGAAAAATTGTTGAGGTGTTTTTTTTTCATTCTAAACAGCCTGCTGCTTCTACCAGGGAAAATCCTGCCCTGGCAAAAGGCTAATCACAGACATTAAAACAGGAACCAAACTCCTTTGTTATTAGTTCACAGAATCACAGAATGTTAGGGGTTGGAAGAGACCTTGAAAGCTCATCCAGTCCAACCCCCCTGCCAGAGCAGGACATCTTTCATGGAAAAAACAAAAAAGAATACAGAACAAACTCAACAAACAAGGTTGGGAAAGACCTCAGAGATCATCCAGTCCAACCTGTCACCCAACACCATCTCATCAACTCAACCATGGCACCAAGTGCCTCAGCCAGGCTCTTCCTAAACACCTCCAGGGATGGTGACTCCACCACCTCCCTGGGCAGCACATTCCAATGGCCAAGCTCTCTTGCTGGGAAGAACTTTCTCCTCACCTCCAGCCTAAACCTCCCCTGGCACAGCTTGAGACTGTGTCTTCTTGCTCTGTTGATGGTTATCTGGGAGAAGAGACCAACCCCCACCTGCCTACAACCTCCCTTCAGGTAGTTGTATAAAGCAATGAGGTCTCCCCTTAGCCTCCTCTCCTCCAGGCTAAACACCCCCAGCTCCCTCAGCCTCTCCTCACAGGACTTGTGCTCCAAACCCTGCCCCAGCTTTGTTGCCCTTCTCTGGACACATTCCAGCTGCTGGTTTCACCCCTGACTCCAGCTTACCACCCTCAGACTGCTGTCTGGGGGGACTGGTTTCAGCCCCTTCCCCTTTCAAATCTAGTTTAAAGCCCTGTCCACGAGTCCTGCCAGCTCATCCATTTGGCATGGTTTATTCTCAGTCCACTGCTACTCACCTCTCAAACTACCTTTTCCTCCCTTTGACCACAGCTTAAGTGAAAGAAGGCTTCTCATTTGAGAGGGAAGTTCTTCTTTCCTGGAAACCTTGACCCTGCTGCCAGTAAAAATGGAGATAGAGTTTAGAGAAAAAAAAAAAAAGGTCACAGATGACTGTGGTCAAATTTGTTGAAAGTGGAGCAAGAGGAGCATATAGATACATTTATTTATACATATCAAAGCAGAGCAACCATTGCTGATCAGCCACCACACAGGCAAGAGGTTATCTCCGCCGGCATCTCGGCGCAGAAAGCCGCTTTGAGGCTTGACAAAATTAGGTTAACCTCTGTCATCTCACCGGTTCCTTGCTGCCTCACATATGCTGCCTGGGACTGGAGAGGCAGAAAGATTTGGGAGTGAAGATGAAGGTCTGCTCTGTTTTCAGGTGGGGCCATTTTGTCCTCCTGCTTTGCCTTTTCGCTGCGGAAGGCAAACAGTCTCCTGCGGGAAAGCACGGCTGCCGGAAAGGACTCCTCTCCCAGGTGACGGAGAACCTCTATGGCAAGGCAACTGGCTTAAAGTCATCTGTTCCTGTAAGTTGATCCCACCAGTGGAGAAGTTCCTTTTGTTTGCAGGATGCTTCTCCACTGTCTCCATCACTGAGCACCTTCTGAGTGACAGAGAACCTGTATGGACAGGCAACCGGTTTAAAATCCTCTGTTCCTGTAAGCTGATCCCACTAGTGGAAGAGTTCCTTTTGTTTGCAGGATGCCTCTCCACTGTCTCCATCACTGAGCACCTTATGGAGAGGTGGGATGAGTGACAGAGAACCTGTATAGCAAGGCAACTGGTTTAAAATCCTCTGTTCCTGTAAGCTGATCCCACTAGTGGAAGAGTTCCTTTTGTTTGCAGGATGCTTCTCCACTGTCTCTGTGACCGGTTGAGGCTGTGTCTTTAAGAAAGAGACAGTTGCTGAACACTCTGGCTGAATGTTTTTGATATTTGAACAAAAACAGTCTCCATCACTGAGCACCTTATGGGTGACAGAGAACCTGTATAGCAAGGCAACCGGTTTAAAATCTTCTGTTCCTGTAGGCTGATCCCACTAGTGGAAGAGTTCCTTTTGTTTGCAGGATGCCTCTCCACTGTCTCCATCACTGAGCACCTTATGGAGAGGTGGGATGAGTGACAGAGAACCTGTATAGCAAGGCAACTGGCTTAAAGTCATCTGTTCCTGTAAGCTGATCCCACTAGTGGAAGAGTTCCTTTTGTTTGCAGGATGCTTCTCCACTGTCTCCATCACTGAGCACCTTATGGGTGACAGAGAACCTGTATAGGCAAGGCAACCGGTTTAAAATCTTCTGTTCCTGTAAGCTGATCCCACTAGTGGAAGAGTTCCTTTTGTTTGCAGGATGCCTCTCACTGTCTCCATCACTGAGCACCTTATGGAGAGGTGGGATGAGTTTTCCAAGGAGTTTGCTTTGGGAGATGTTTGTAGCTAGGCTGGGGCTGGAACAGAGATTTGCTGAGTCCTCAACCTACATCTGAAAAACAAAGAGATGATAATGATGATGATGATTACTTGATGATCTCTTGAGGACGATGAGGTCCTTTCCAACCTCTAATGTACTGTTATACTGTGATGCTACTAAGTTTCCTACAAGACAGACTTAAAACTCTGCCTCCCCTCCTCTGCCTGGGTTAATTAATGTGAGCTCATTGTGTTTTACAGAAGGACCTCATCAAGAACACAAGACTGCTTAAAAAGACCACAAAGGTGCTGTTTATGGTAAGACTGACACCACTGTTTCTCCCTTTCCTGTACTTTGGTTTTCCTTTGGTCAGTGTACATAGAAATGCACGATCAAATGCAATGAGGGCTGACACAGAAATCACTTATGTGTAATGGGGAAGGGCTGAGCTCCCCAGCTCAAGGGGGTCTACTGAAGAGACTCCAAGGGAGGGCTACAAGGATGAAGAAGGGACTGCAGCACAGCCTGAGGAGGAAAGGCTGAGAGCCCTGGGGCTGTTTAGTCTGGAGAGAAGAAGACCGAGAGGGATCTGATCAATGTCTATCAATATCTGAGGGCTGGGGGTCAAGAGGGAGGGGACAGGCTCTGCTCAGTTGCACCCTGTGATAGGACAAGAGGCAATGGATGTAAATTACAACACAGGAGGTTCCACCTCAACATCAGGAGGAACTTCTTCACTGTGAGGGTCACAGAGCACTGGAAGAGGCTGCCCAGGAGGTTGTGGAGTCTCCTTCTCTGGAGCCTTTCCAGCCCCATCTGGATGTGCTCCTGTGTGACCTGTGCTGGATTCTATGCTCCTGCTCTGGCAGGGGGGTTGGACAGGAAGATCTCCAGAGGTCCTTTCCAACCCCTACCATCCTGTGAGCCTGTGATTGTAGTTATGAAAGCCATCTGTTTAATGAAGTCCTCTGCTTAGAGGAAGAGTGAAGGTTGTTATCCTGGTCCCACAGAAAGGAACATTGCCCTGGGACACGAGGGAAGAGTTCAGTATGGTATGAGGAGGATGTGCTGGAGTTGTAAAGCCTGGCTGTAGGTGTTTCTCCCAAGGCAATTGCAGTGGTGCTCTGCCAGGGGAATTGATGTGAAGATGTTTGCTGTGTTGGGGAGGAGTGTGCTCATGGTAGCACATGCTCCTCCAGTGAGCAGCTGGCTGCATGCACTCTCCCCAGCAATGCTTTCAGGCATTAGTTCATCCACACGAGGGCCAGAGCCAGTGCACTGGCAGCTGAGCTGAGGGATGCTGCAGAGCAGCTGTGACACTGGAGTCAGCTTTCATCTCTGCAGATGAACTGGATGAGGGATATCAGAGCTCCACAGTGCAATTCAGCATGGGAGTGAGACACCAAACCTGGGGTGCCTACCTGTAAGTGATCACAAGGGGGTGAAATATCTTAGCTCTTAAAGCAAAGATGCATTCAGCAGGGACAATTGAGTCAGCCTATCCTTAAGTAGCAGTCTACTGTCCTTTGAGCTCCCCTGGATCTTATTGCTTATCTTGGGAGTGAAGGCTTCTTACCTGCCTGTGGGACCTACCTATGACTACCTATCTTTAGCTGGCTAAATCTCCACCAGTGGGAATTTCACACCTGACACTTGGTTTCATTGCCTGAAAATAGGCACATAGCCATTTGCAATACCTTTGGATAGCCAAGAGACTCCACAGACTAGGCAGATATGACACAGGACCAGAGGATGTTAGGGGTTGAAAGGGACCTCTGGAGACCTTTGAGTCCAACCCCCCTGCCAGAGCAGGAGCATAGAATCCAGCACAGGTCACACAGGAACACATCCAGATGGGGCTGGAAAGCTTCCAGAGAAGGAGACTCCACAACCTCTCTGGGCAGCCTGCTCCAGGGCTCTGGGACCCTCACAGTGAAGAAGTTCTTCCTCATGTAAACTGCAGGACAGGAGGTTCCATCTCAACATCTATTACCCCTTATCCTAGCACAGGGTGCAAGTGAGTAGAGTCTGTCCCTTCCTTCCTGACCCCCAGCCCTCAGCTATTGATAGATGTTGATCAGATCCCTCTCAGTCTTCTCCTCTCCAGACTAACCATCCCCAGGGCTCTCAGCCTTTCCTCACCAGGCAGTGCTGCAGTCCATTCAGCATCCTTGTAGCCCTGTCCCTCTTGAACTGGGGAGAGGTGTGTAGGATGATCAGTCTCTTCTGGAGCAGCATTTGGGGATGGGTAGGATGCCCTATGGCATCTCACATGGTGTGGGACACTGACCCAGAGGAATGTAACAATGAGACCCACAGTGACTCTCACCATTTGGTCAAGACAATCTGACTTAACTCCTCAGTTTATCTCCCATTTATTCTTTGTGTGTTTTAGACTGGAAAAAAAATTCACAGCAGGAGTGGTCAGGGCTTGGAATGTGCTGCCCAGGGAGGTGGTGGAGTCCCCAAGCCTGGCTGTGTTTGAAGGTGGTTTGGCTGTGGTGCTTGGGGATACGGTTTAGGGATGACCCTTGCAGAATAGGGTTCTGGGTTGGCCTTGGTGACCCTGAGGGTCTTTTGCAACCTCAATGATTCTGTGAAATACATTTGTGGCTGTCACCTCTGTCCATGGCTGGTCTCACCAAGCCTCCTTTGACTACAGCACAGCCTCCTCCTGCCTTTCCTTCAGCAAGCACACAGGTACACCGAGCTGTCTAAGAGGAGAGGAACCAACCCAAGGGGATATTACAATTCACTGAAGTATTTTTTCCTGGCTGGAGGCTTCCCAGCCATGCTGTTTTTAAGGGGTTGGAGTTTCAGGCTGAAGGTGACTTCAAGGTTTTCATGTGGCAACTCTTCATCTGCTTTGCTTTCAGACAAACTGCAGTGTTCGAGATCAGCTCCTCTCCTTCTACGTGAAATATGTATTCAGTCACCTAGGAGCAAGAAGTGACAAGCTGTATGTTATTACTGCCTTCCAGGTCCTGCAGGCCAACATGAGTGCTTGTGTGAGTACCTTTGAGAGAGTAACACTACCGTTGTAGAGCTGAAAGGCTAGGGAAGGGCTCCACCTCGGCTTTCCAATAGCTACAGAGGGCGATCTGAGAGTCATGGTCTGCCCTGCATCACAGAATCACACAGCTGGGGTTGGAAGTGGCCTCTGCAGATCATCTCTCCACAGAGAGGTTATGGAGCCTCCTTCTCTGGCAACTTTCCAACCCCACCTGGATGCATTCCTGTGTGGACTCCCCTGGGTGATGCTGCTCTGGCAGGGGGATTGGACTGGATGATCTCTGGAGATCCCTTCCAACCAACCTCTATATACCATGACACTGTTCTGCTCTGTTCTATTTTACTGTTTCCCCCCCCCGCCCTTTCCTTCCTTATTTCTGAAAAGAAGCAGTGAGGGGGAAGAAATGGTCTGTAAATGAGGCACAAAAGCAGAGATTTATTGAATGATGAGCGCAGACTCAAGGGGCCTCCAGGTAAAACCAGTGAAATTAGCATCACATCATCTGGCTAAACAGCTCCTGCTCCACCACCACCATTCCAGAGCCAGGGGCAAGACCCTCACCAGCCAAGATACCACCGAGACCCAGCCAGCACCCAGGGATGATATTGGAGTAGGCATCAATCATTGCCCTACCTAACCGGGGGGCCACCAGGCCCCCCGGCCTTGTTGTCACCACCACCATCACCCAGTGTGCAGCAGGGGCACTCACCAGAGATGAGAGGAGGATCCTCAGCCCAGATGGGCTCAGCTTAGGGCTGCTGCCTCTCCTGGGGGGGATTAAATAGGGGAGTGGGCAGGGAGGGCCAAGTGACCACACCTGGGGTGGGAGGAGACTCCAACAGAGCCCAGGTGCTCTGGGGATTGAGGGAAAAAAGGGGAGGTGAGGGACTTCAAGGCTGTCAGGGAGTGATAGGATGGGGGGATGGCAAAAAACCCTAGAAATGGGTAGATTCAGATTGGATGTTAGGAAGAAGTTGTTCCCCATGAGGGTGGTGAGACACTGGCACAGGTTGCCCAGGGAGGTGGTGGAAGCCTCATCCCTGGGACTTTTTAGGCCAGGCTGGATGTGGCTGTGAGCAGCCTGCTGTGGTGTGAGGTGTCCCTGCCCATGGCAGGGGGGTTGGAACTGGATGCTCCTGGAGGTCCCTTCCAACCCTGACAATTCTGTGGTTCTGTTATGATAGCATGGCAGGAAAGGACATTGGCTCTACATGCACAGAGATATTTGCAACACAAAGGTGAGCAGCTTCAGGGATCTCTTTGCAGAGTTATAGCTCAGGACACAACTGGAATGTTTGAATAATGTGTAAGGATCCAAATCTCAGGGGGAGAAAACTCCACCAGCTTCCAGGTTCTGCATTTAAAACCATGCTAAAGAGTTGCAATTTAGACTCATTATTCACAGTGTTCCACACACTGCTGTGGTTCTCTGTGTCTGTCAAAATCCCAGATGCTGCATGCCAGGATGTACTGTGCAGAAAATGCCCTTCTTGTCTGGAAAAGCAATTGCACCCTGCTCAGGAGCCATTGCACACTGAGGAGTTCAAACTGCCAGCTGTGACTGAATTCAGAGCATCAGTTGTTCTGAAATGCCATCAATGATTGGAGCTTGCTGTGTCACCTCACAGAACCACAGAATTTCAGGGGCTGGAAGGGACCTGGAAAGCTCATCCAGTCCAACCCCCCTGCCAGAGCAGCAGCACCCAGAGCAGATCACACAGGAACACATCCAGGCAGGTTTTGAATATCTCCAGAGAGGGAGACTCCACAACCCCCCTGGGCAGCCTCTTCCAGTGTTCTGTCACCCTCACAGGGAAACATTTTCCTCCTGTTTCCATGGAACAACTTCTGCCTCAGCTTCCATCACTGCCCCTTGTGCTGGCATTGGGCATCCCCCAGCAGAGCCTGGCTCTGGCCTCTTGGCACTCATTCTTTACATCTCTATAAGCATGAATGAGGTCACCTCTCAGTCTCCTTCTCTCCAAGCTACAGAGCCCTCAGCCCCTCAGTCTCTCCTCATAAGGAAGATCTTCCACCCCCTTTGTCATTTTTGTGGCTCTGTGCTGGAGCCTTTCAAGCAGTTCCCTGAGGTCCTTCTTGAACTGGGGGGCCCAGAACTGGACACAATATTCCAGATGTGGCCTCACCAGTGCAGAGTAGAGGGGGAAGAGAACCTCTCTGGACTTACTGACCACAGCCCTTCTAATCCAGTCCAGAATGGCCTTGGCCTTCTTGGCCAGAAGGGACATTGCTGGCTCATGGTCACCTTTCCACACTAGGTTCCCCAGGTCCTTTTCTCTGAAAGAACCTAGAGCAGATCACACAGGAATGCATCCAGGTGGGTTTGGAAGATCTCCAGGAGGTACCATCGCAAGAACACTGCAAAGCTGCTCCTGACGTTCGACTCCTGATCTTATGTCAGTAGCAGCTTTTTTCTTCTCATACTTGAGTGGAGCAGAGAAAGGAGCACAGAAAGGCAATGTATTAGAATCATAGAATCAAACAGGTTGCAAAAGACCTCAGAGATCATCAAATCCAACCTATTATCTAATACCTAACACCTCCTGACAACTAAGCCATGGCTCCAAGTGCCACATCCAAGCCTTTTTTTGAACACCTCCAGTGATGGTGATTCCACCACCTCCCTGGGCAGCACATCCCAATGGCCAGTCTCTCTTTCTGGGAAGAACTTTCTCCTCACCTCCAGCCTATTCACTGCAGGAGGTTTAATTGCTGCTTGACCATTGTTAGGCAGAGCTGGCAGCCCTCCAGCAGAGATCGTTGTATCGAGGCAGGGACCAACACTGCTTGCTCTGCTTTGCTTGCTTACTCTTTATGCAGGAAGAACGGGGTTTGTTACCACTCAGGCAGCACAGTCGTTTAAGGTCTGGTCTGCTACTGAATCCTTTCTGTGGGAATCTGCATCATACAAACTGACCTGAAGGAAAAGGAAAGGAGAAAAAATAAATAAAGAAAGGTAAAAATTGGAAAAAAGATAAAAAAGAAAGAGAGAAAAACAGAGAGAAAGAGAGAAAAAGAGAAATATCAAGAGAGAGAGAAAGAGAGAGAGAAAGAGAAGAAAGAGAAAGAGGGAGAAAGAGAAAGAGAGAAAAAGAGAAAGAGAGAAAAATAAAGAGAAAAGGGGAGAGAAAGACAAAGAGAAAAGATAAAAAGAGAAAAAGAGAATGAGAAAGAGGAAAGGGAGAGAAATAGTAAGAGAAACAGAGAAAGGGAGAAAGAGATAAGGGAGAGAACGGGAAAGAGAAAGAGAGAAAAAGAGATAAAAAGAGAAAGGGAGAGAAAGATAAAAAGAGAGAAAAAGGGAGAAAAAGAGAGAAAGAGAAAAAAGATAAAAGAGAGAAAGAAAAAGGGAGAGAAAGAGTGAAAGGGAGAGAGAAAGAGAAAAAAGAGATAAAGAGAAAAAGAGAAAGAGAGAACAAGAGAGGAAAAGGGAGAGACAGCAAGAAAGAGAAAGGGAGAGAGAAAGAGAGAAAAAGAGATAAAAGGGGAGAGAGAAAGAGATAAAAAGACAGAAAGAGAGAATAAAATGATAAAAAGAGAGAAAAAGTGAAGAGAGAGAAAAGAGAGGGGTGAAAAAAAGAAAAAAAGGGGAAAAGACAGGAAAAAGAAGTGCCTCAATTCAGACAGCCCTCGTTAGATCTTAGAGCTTTACGAACTAGAACTGCTTTTGTTGACAGTTTAACCCTGACTTGAAACACAAAAGTACCTTGAA
This sequence comes from Colaptes auratus, assembly GCA_015227895.2. Classification (NCBI taxonomy): domain Eukaryota; kingdom Metazoa; phylum Chordata; class Aves; order Piciformes; family Picidae; genus Colaptes; species Colaptes auratus. The sequence continues at coordinate 4,375,115 of CM037632.1, forward strand.
ATTCTTTCTACTTCTTTTTGAAGTACTCCACGCGAGTAGGTTGCCCTGGTGTGTAGGTTGGAGAACATCCTGGTTCCCCCCATTTTTTTTCCCCCTTGAAAGAATAATTCCTTCTTTCGAAAAGCCGGGGGAGCTGGGGACTCGGCAAGCAGGGCTGCTCACACCGCTGGTGGCTGGCAGCTCCGGGCCCGGCTGGGCAGGCAGAGCTGGTGACTGGCAGCCCCTTGCCCTGGCTGGGCGGGCAGCGCTGTTGGCTGGCAGCCCCTTGCCCCTTCTGGGAGGGAAGCGCTAGTGGCTGGCAGCCCCTTGCCCCGGATGGATGGGCAGCACTGGTGGCTGGCAGCTCCCGGCCCCTGCTGGGCGGGCAGCACTGGTGGCTGGCAGCCCCTTGCCCCTTCTGGGAGGGAAGCGCTGGTGGCTGGCAGCCCCTTGCCCTGGATGGATGGGCAGCACTGGTGGCTGGCAGCCCCTTGCATCTTCTGGGAGGGAAGCGCTAGTGGCTGTCAGCCCCTTGCCCCGGATGGATGGGCAGCACTGGTGGCTGGCAGCTCCCGGCCCCGGCTGGTCGGGCAGCGCTGGTGACGGGCAGCGCTGGTGACAGGCAGCTCCCTGTCCCAGCTGAGTGGGTAGCGCTGGTGACAGGCAGCTCCCGGCCCTGGCTGGGCGGGCAGCGCTGGTGACTGGCAGCCCCTTGCCCTGGCTGGGTGGGCAGCGCTGGTGACAGGCAGCTCTCGGTCCCGGCTGGGTGGGCAGCGCTGGTGACAGGCAGCTCCCGGCCCTGGCTGGGCGGGCAGCGCTGGTGACTGGCAGCCCCTTGCCCCAGATGGATGGGCAGCACTGGTGGCTGGCAGCCTCTTGCCCCGGCTGGCCGGGCAGCACTGGTGGCTGGCAGCTCCCTGCTGCGGCTGGCCGGGCAGCGTTGATGACTGGCAGCTCCCTGCTGCGGCTGGGCGGGCAGCGCTGTTGGCTGGCAGCTCCCTGCTGCGGCTGGGCGGGCAGCGCTGTTGGCTGGTAGCCCCTTGCCCCAGATGGATGGGCAGCACTGGTGGCTGGCAGCCCCTTGCCCCGGATGGGTGGACAGCACTGGTGACAGGCAGCTCCCTGCCCTGGATGGATGGACAGCGCTGGTGGCTGGCAGCTCCCTGCCCCGGCTGGGCGGGCAGCGCTGGTGGCTGGCAGCTCCCTGCCCTGGATGGATGGGCAGCGCTGGTGGCTGACAGCTCCCTGCCCCGGCTGGCCGGGCAGCGCGGGCGGCTGGGCGCTGGTGGCTGGGCGGGGACGGCCCGGGCCCGGCGCGATGCGCGTCCCGCCGCGTGGCTCCCTTGAGCAGGGCGCCCTCTGCTGGCAGTGCTGCGGTAGCGCCCGCCGGCGGCTCCCCGCGGTGCTCCTGCTGCTGGCGACCCTCGGGGACCCAGCACCGAGCCGCTGCCGGTGCTTCGGGTGCTGTAGGATGAACCGATCGACTCTTTCCTTCCTAAACCCAGCTTCCAGCTCTCGTCTTGCAGTAATGACACAACCTTGTCTCTTTGATAGCGCTAACGAGGGTAGAGGGACACCAGAAGTTCCAAGTAAGACTGGTTTGGGTGGGATGCCAGGGAGCTGGGTAGGGTCTTGATGGCAAAACTCCAAGTGATGCTAATGGAAAACTTAGCCTGACACAAGGTTCTTGTCCCCTTATGTGCTGCTCTAGTGAGGGCACATCTGGAGTATTGTGCCCCAGCTGTAATAGCACCAGATGTGAAGATTACTGAGGTAACCAGTTTATTAAGAAGACTTAGTGGCAGTCATCCTAAAATTATTATTATTATTTTGCTCAACATGCCAGGAAGTGCACAGGTAAAATAATACCCCTGTAGTAGAAGGAGATGCTGAAATGATGCTGAGTTCATATCTCTGACTAGTAGTCCTGTGGTGCCACACTGTGGGTTGGATTCTTCCTCACCACTAATGTCTTCCCACTAGCATCTTTGCTGCAACAAGTACTTCTGGTTTCTTCTCATCCCCTTCAGCATCCGTGTGCTCCTTCAACAAGGTTGTCTTCTGCAGTCAAAAACGTAAAGAAAACCTTTCTTAAGGTAAGAGCAGGAGACTCTGGCTCCCAGCTGCACTGTTCGAGGTCTGTGGGTGGTTTCTTTTCTAATGCCCCTATCTTCTCTACAGCTCGGAGAGAAAGGAATCCACAAGGCCATCCATGAGCTGGACATTCTCCTCCCCTGGATTCAGGCCTACATACAAACTATTGTTTGAAGAATGAGGAAGCAAAAGACACCACCTCTCCTCTGTGTTAAGAACAGACCAAAAAGGCCTGAAAATCAGCTGAGAGCCAGACTTAGTTTCATAGTTTCATAGTTTCAGTCAGGGTTGGAAGGGACCACAAGGATCATCCAGTTCCAACCCCCCTGCCATGGGCAGGGACACCCTGCACTAGATCAGGCTGGCCAGAGCCTCATCCAGCCTGGTCTTAAACACTTCCAGGGATGGGACCTCAACCACCTCCCTGGATAACCCATTCACCACTCTCATGGGGAAGAACTTCCTCCTCACATCTAGCCTGAATCTCCCCACCTCCAGCTTCATTCCATTCCCCCTAGTCCTATCACTACCTGGATAGCCTGAAAAGTCCCTTCCCAGCCTTCTTGTAGACCCCCTTCAGATACTGGAAGGCCACAATGAGGTCACCTCAGAGCCTCGGAGGTCACCTTGGATCAGGCCTGGCAGTAACTCTGCCAGTAACTCTCCCACTGAAGCAGAAACCTCTCTAATACAGTGGCATAAAGAGGGATTTTCAAGGGCTTTCATGGCTGGCCTGGCATAGCAGATAACTCCTCACCTGTATCATGAGAGCAGCCTCCAGAGCAGTCATAATGTGCTGATGTACTTCTTGTTCTGCCTGCCAGATGCCTTCCAGGCAGCGCCTGGACGTATTGCAGGAGCATGACCTGAAATCTGCTGCTGCTCTCAGCACACAATGTCCTGTGTGCTGTGGGCACAGTCTAGCTGTGCCATGGTGACACCCCAGGTAACTACAACCCAAAGCAATCCCTGTCCTAAGCCATACCTTTTAGTTCATTTAGTTTTAGCTATGTGACAGAATACACAAGCCGCTCTCCCCATCAATAAGCAAATTAATTACCCACTACTAATTATTATTAATTATTAATTAATTATCGATTAGTTGATGATTGAGCCCTAATAAACATAATCCGATGCATGTGAAAAGTTTGGAGTGTGAGTCATGCAGGACCTTCAGATGTGAGATCACAGAACCATAGAATCAACGAGGTTGGAAGAGACCTCAGAGGTCATCAATTCCAACCTAATACCTAACACCTCCTGACGACTAAACCATGGCTCCAAGTGCCACATCCAAGCCTGTCTTGAACACCTCCAGGGACAAGGACTCCACCACCTCCCTGGGCAGCACATTCCAATGGACAATTACTCTTTCTGGGATGAACTTTCTCCTCACCTTGAGCCTGAACTTCCCCTGGGACTGTGTCCTGAGACTGTGTCCTCTTCTTCTGCTGCTGGTTGCCTGGCAGAAGAGACCAACCCCCACCTGGCTACAACCTCCCTTCAGGGAGTTGTAGAGAGCAATAAGGTCTGCCCTGAGCCTCCTCTTCTCCAGGCTAAGCAACCCCAGCTCCCTCAGCCTCTCCTCACAAGGCTGTGCTCCAGACCTCTCCCCAGCCTCGTTGCCCTTCTCTGGATGTGTTCAAGTATCTCAAAGTCCTTCTTAAATTGAGGCGCCCAGAACTGATGCTCCACTCAAGATCATACACTGCAAAAGTCACGATAAATGGATTGCCTTTGACTATGATTGAGAGACTTGATGATCTCTGAGGTCTTTTCCAACCTGTTTGATTCTATGAGTTGACAGAGAAACACCATGATAAGTGGCACATGCCATAGAGAGGCCAGCTAGCACCAAGTGTTTTGTTGTACCTTCACACACCCCAAAATAATTAATAGTAAATACATCTGACTGACATTTCAAAGCAATAAACATGGACAAAAGCTTATTGCCTTTAAGAACTGGACAAGGAAAAGAGTTTCAACTTTTCCGATTACACTCTAGGTGTCACTCTTACAAAACAAGTCTCTTGCTGGTCCCAGCAAGAGTAGAGTCTGGTCCCAGTCTCTACAGTCAAGAGTCTCTTGACTCTTCAGACGATGGGAAAAGTGTTAGAATATGTTCCATGAATATTCTCCCTGGGTGTAGATAATGCAGTTGGGGTAGAAGGTTTCTTTTTAAGATTCAGTTGCCACAAACCTAGAATTGTGGTGGAAGAGAGATGGGCACAAAGCCAAAGACTGGTTGTAAATCAGCTATGAATCCAGATTCTGGTTTCAGTACAGAATTCCTATATGCCTGCAGGGTAGTTGCTTCATTAAGATGCTGTTCTCCTCAATCAAATGGAACACTTGTCTGTCAAGTGTTTGCCTAAGTTAAGTTATTTTTGCCTTGTGCACACAAATTATCAGAAGGAAACGGATCACAGAATTGTCAGAGTAGGAAGGGACCTCAAGGGTCAGCCAGTTCCAACCCCCCTGCCATGGGCAGGGACACCTCACACTGCAGCAGGTTGCTCACAGCCACATCCAGCCTGGCTGCAAACACCTCCAGGGATGAGGCTTCTGCCACCTCCCTGGGCAACCTGTGCCAGTCTCTCACCACCCTCATGGGGAAGAACTTCTTCCTAATATTCAATCTAAATCTCCTCTCCTCCAGTTTTGCTCCATTCCCCCCAGTCCTATCACTCCTGACACCCTTAAAAGTCCCTCCCCAGCTTTCTTGGAGCCCCCTTCAGATACTGCAAGGCCACAATTAGGTCTCCTCAGAGCCTTCTCTTCTCCAGACTGAACAGCCCCAACTCCCTCAGTCTGTCCTCATAGCAGAGCAGCTCCAGCCCTCTGCTCATCCTCGTGGCCCTTCTCTGGACACCTTCCAGCACCTCCAGATCCTTCCCATAATAGAGGTGCCAGAACTGGACAAAGTACTCCAGGTTGGGTCTCAGCAGAGCAGAGCAGAGGGGGGGAATCACCTCCCTTCATCTGCTAGCCACACTTCTCTTGATGCCACGGAGGATGCATTTGGCTTTCTGGGCTGCCTGTTTAGTGTTAAAGGTTGTCACTGCTGTTTAGCATGGCTTGTCATACTATGGGGTTTTGTTCTTTTTGGAGTAGTGACTTTCATTCCAGCGCCAAAGGTGCATTTTGTGACTGTGACTGCAAAGGGGAGAACGAATAAAAGATGTGGCTGTGCCTTAAAATTGTCACTAGCTCAAAGCTTCATGAAAATCACTGATCTAGTGGAAAGTGGCAGTGTTGGAGTTAGGTAAATAAAAGGGTAACAGTCAGCAAAGACAACAATTTCCATGCCAGACAAGACCATGTCAAAACTGTCTACATTTTTCCTGAAGCACTTTTTTTTTTCTTTCTTTCTTTGAAGTGCAAAATTTTCTGAGCAGAGACTCTCCCTTACTAAGTAATGTTTTGCTGCCACCAGAACCATTTGCAGCAAATTCCTGGTCTGAGCTGGAGCCCAGAGATGGTGATAGAATGTATTCCTCAGCAAAGTCCTTCAGCCCTGAAGAAAAGGACTTGGGGTTGCTGGGGGATGAGAAGCTCAACATGAGCCAGCAGTGAGCACTTGCAGCCCAGAAAGCCAACCAGAACCTGGGCTGCAGCAAGAGAAGCAGAGCCAGCAGGGCCAGGGAGGGGATTCTCCCCCTCTGCTCTGCTCTGGTGAGACCCCACCTGGAGTACTGTGTCCAGTTCTGGAGCCTCTATTACAAGAAGGACCTGGACATGCTGGTGTCCAGAGAAGGGCCATGAGGATGAGCAGAGGGCTGGAGCTCCTCTCCTGTGAGGACAGACTGAGGGAGTTGGGACTGTGCAGTCTGGAGAAGAGAAGGCTCTGAGCAGACCTAATTGTGGCCTTGCAGTATCTGAAGGGGGCTACAAGAAAGCTGGGGAGGGACTTCTGAGGGTGTCAGGGAGTGATAGGACTGGGGGGAATGGAGCAAAACTAGAAATGGATAGATTGAGAGTGGATGTTAGGAAGAAGTTCTTCCCCATAAGGGTGGTGAGAGACTGGCACAGGTTGCCCAGGGAGGTGGTGGAAGCCTCATCCCTGGAAGTTTTTGCAGCCAGGCTGGATGTGGCTGTGAGCAACCTGCTGTAGTGTGAGGTGTCCCTGCCCAGGGCAGGGGGGTTGGAACTGGCTGATCCTTGAGGACCCTTCCAACCCTACCAATGCTATGATTCTAGGAAATGCTGGGATAGGTGCCCTGGGAGGGCATGAGGAGGAAAGTAATTCTTCAGGAACGTGGGGATGAGAACAGGACAGTGCTGCAGTGTGTGTTGGATTTGTGACCATTTGGCTACTGGCTCTCCGTGCACACACTGATGCCTAGAGGCTGCAACAGCAGCCTCCTCACTGCAAAGATGCGTGGCTGAAGGCGAAGCACAGGAACTTTTGGTCTAGTGAGTGATGAAAGGCTTTTGAAACTAGCTCCATGTAGCCACCAAACCCAGGGACTGCTGAAATCATCGTCACCCTCATCTACCACGAGGCGCTCAAGGGAGAGGGCTGTGACGAGAAAAGGTGACTGGGCAGGCAGTGCTGTTACTGGAAGGGAAAGGTTACAGCCGTACTGTGGTCACCCTGAGGCTTCCCCCATCCTTAGCCAAGTTTCATCATATTCTAATATTCAATTTTCTTCATATTGACTGCCATGGGGCCATCTGTTGCTGAAAACGGACAGGAGCTTCGGGACTGCAGGGAGACCCACTCTCCGTGAAGGTGGTGCAGAGTGGCCTTCCCTTAACTCAGTTTTCATTTAAAAATCACAGGCTCACAGGATGTTAGGGGTTGGAAGGGACCTCTGGAGATCTTCCAGTCCAACCCCCCTGCCAGAACAGGACCACAGAATCCAGCACAGGTCACACAGGAACACATCCAGACAGGACTGGGTAGTCTCCAAGGAAGGAGACTCCACAACCTCTCCGGGCAGCCTGCTCCAGTGCTCTGGAACCCTTACAGTCAAGAAGTTCTTCCTCACATTGAGGTGGAACTTTCTGTGCTGTAGTTTGTATCCATTGCCCCTTGTCCTATCACAGGGTGCAAGTGAGCAGAGGCTGTCCCTGTCCCTTTCTTCCTGACCTCAAACCCTCAGCTATTGATAGACGTTGATCAGATCCCCTCTCAGTCTTCTCTCCAGACTCAAGAGCCCCAGGGCTCTCATCCTCTCCTCACCAGGCAGTGCTGCAGTCCCTTCAGCATCCTTGTAGCCCTTTGTGGACTCTCTGCAGTAGATCCCTGTCCCTCTTGAATTGGGGAGCCCCAAACTGGACACAATATTCCATATTGTGCATATCAAGAGTCACTTGGAATATTGTGTGCAGTTTTGGGCTCCCCAGTTCAAAAGGGACAGGGATACACATCAAGAGTAGGTCTGAATGCTAAAAATGCCAAACATTATGGGTAATGGGTTTGGGTTTTTTTCAGTCCCATGGATTTGGGTTGCAGCTCTGAAATCATAGAGCCACAAAGCTTCATCATAAATGAGGCTGTCAAGGTTTGCAGAAGGCCTCTAATCTGACATCCTGCTCAAGGCAGGGTCCACCAGAGCAGGCTGCCCAGGGCTTTGGTCAGTTGAATCTTGACGATCTCAGATAGGAGCCTCAGAAGGCTGACTCTGAAGGGCCATTGCATCATTCTGGATAGGGTAAATTGCTGCAGAGCTGGATGTAACCATGGCATGAGCAGTGGGGCTGTGCAGAGATGCTCTGCCATCACCCAACCGCGCACAACACACCTGGTAGCCCTCTTGATCTTCCTCCCACCACCTCAGTGGGACCTCAAGGATCATCCAGTTCCAACCCCCCTGACATGGGCAGGGACACCTCACACTAGATCAGGTTGCCCAGAGCCACATCCAGCCTGGCCTTCAAAACCTCCAGGGATGAGGCTTCCATCACCTCCCTAAGCAACCTGTTCCATCACTGATGCTCAAGTGGCAATCAGCCAATGGGATCTTGAGGGGCATCAAGAAAAGTGTGGCCAGCAGGGGAGGTTCTTCTCCCTCTCTACTCTTCCCTGCTCAGACCACACCTGCAATCCTGTGTCCAGTTCTGGGCTCCCCAGTTCAAGAGAGACAGAGACCTGCTGGAGAAAGTCCAAGGGAGAGCCAGGAGGATGCTTAGGGGACTTGAGCATCTCCCCTGTACTCATGGTGCAAACACACTTTCAACCCAACTGATGAGAAGGAAAACACTTCCTGAAGAAGCAGAGGTGCAGGGAGGCTTTTCCCTTGCTTGTTTCTCCTGGAGATTTGACGAGCAGGAGCTAACAGCAAGACACAGGATGGTGATTTCACAGTCACAGGGGAAGCTCGGTAGCCTGCATTCATCAGCGGTAGAATATCCATTGCTTTATGTTTCCTCAAACTGGTTTGTGCCAGCCCAGCTTACTGCAGAATCACAGGATTACTGAGGCTGGAGAAGACCTCTGAGATCATCAAGTACAGCCTATGCCCTAACACCACCACATCAGCTAAACCCTGCCACCAAGTGCCACATCCAATGTTTTCTTAAAGACCTCCAGGGATGGCAACTCCACCACCTCCCTGGGCAGTTGTGGGTTGAAATCTCCCCCAGCATAAAACTGCCAGACCAGCTCAGTTGAAAGCAAATGACTCCAAGCAAACCTACAATCTAAAATATGGAATGCTATGAATATGAACAACATCTAACAATCTTTACATATATGTACAATTTATAAACAACACCAGAACCATGCCCTCTTGTCCTGTTCACTATAGCCTGGGAGAAGAGCCTGACCCCCACCTGACTGCAAATTCCCTTCAGTTGCAGTTGTAGAGTGTGATAAGGTCCCCCCTGAGTCTCCTCTTCTCCAGGCTGAACCCCCCCAGCTCCCTCAGCCTCTCCTCATCACTTTCCCTCCAGTCCCTTCCCCAGGCTGGTTGCTCTCCTCTGGACCTGCTCCAGCACCTCAAGATCTCTCTTGCAGGGAGGGCCCAGAGCGGCACAGAGTGCTCCAGGTGAGGCCTCCCCAGTGCCCAGCACAGGGCAGAATTCCATCCCTAGCCCTGCTGGCCACACTATTCACAGAAACCATTCATTCATTCATTCATTCATTCATTCATTCATTCATTCATCCATCCATTCAGGTTAGAAGAGACCCTCAGGATCACCAAGGCCAACCCAGAACCCTACTCTACAAGGCTCACCCCTAAAACAGAGCCCCAAGCACCACAGCCAAACCACCTGCAAACACAGCCAGGCTTGGGGACTCCACCACCTCCCTGGGCAGCACATTCCAATGCCTGACCACTCTTGCCCTGAAAAAAGCTTTCCTAATCTCAAAGAATCACAGAATCATCCAGGTTGGAAGAGATCTCCAAGATCAAGACCAGGTGATCACCCACCCTGGCTAATCAACCAGACCATTGCACTAAGGTTCCTCATCCAGGCTTTTCCTAAACACCTCCAGGGACGGAGCTGTCCAGTCTAAACCTACCCAGTGGCAGCTTCAGGCCCTTCTCTCTTGTTCTCTCACTAATTGCCTGTGAGAAGACACCAACACTAATCTCTCACTCTTCCTCTTGTTACAAGGGGTCCAACAAGGGCAAGTATGTAATGCAGAGATAATCATAGAAACATAGAATCATTCAGGTTGGAATAGACCCTCAGGATCACCAAGGCCAACCCAGAACCCTACTCTGCAAGGGTCACCCCCAAATCATATCACCAAGCACCACAGCCTAACCACCTGGAAACACAGCCAGGCTTGGGGACTCCACCTCCTCCCTGGGCAGCACTCTGACCACTCTTGCCCTGAAGAAAGGTTTGCTAATGTCCAGTCTAAACCTCCCCAGTGGCAGCTTGAGGCCATTCCCTCTTGTTCTATCACTAATGACCTGGGAGAAGAGACCAGCACCAAGGTCTCCACAACCAGTTGTAGAGAGCCAGGAGGTCTCCCCTCAGCCTCCTCTGTTTCAAACTAACCATCCCCAGCTCCTTCACTCACTCCTTATCAGATGTATTCTCCAAATAGAAGCCAAGAGCCACTGTCCCTAACCACAAGAGAAGAACCCACTGACACCTCCTAGGTGAATTTTGCCATGTCAGGGTGATGGTTTTCTCTGTTCCTGTGTATCATGATTAGGGAATAACCGGCAGCACTTTCCAAGCGCTGAGGAAAGCTCGCCGCGATAAACCGCAGCTGTGACAAATTAGTCACTTGATAAAAGCCCTCTACAAGCGAGCCTCCTAGATGTGAGGAAAGAAAGGTTTTCATTGTGAATGAGAAACCACAGGGCTGTCAGTGGAAAAGGCAACCTGTTTTTCTTTTTCTACCCACAGCAGGGGAAATATTGTTTCACGCACGATGATACCTCGCGAGGGCTGGCAGACCTGAATCCCGAGCCTTCAGACAGCTGCGGCAGCGGTGGCTGGAGAAGGGCAGCCCACACCAGCCCTCAACTCATAGTTTCTTGGGTGGGTACCAGGTATCACTCCCACTGCTGGGAGCCGTGAGCACTCTTGCCATGAAAAAAAGGTTTCCTGATTTCCAGTCTGAACCTCCCCAGTGGCAGCTTGAGGCCATTCCCTCTTGTTCTGTCACCAATGACCTGGGAGAAGAGACCAGCACCAACCTCTCCACAACCTCCTTGCAGGGAGCTGTAGAGAGCCAGGAGGTCTCCCCTCAGCCTCCTCTGTTTCACACTAACCATCCCCAGCTCCTTCAGTTGCTCTTCATCAGATTTCTTCTCCAGGCCCTTCCCAACTTCCTTGCCCTCCTCTGCCCTGGCTCCAGCACCTCCACATCTCTCTTGGATTGAGGTGCCCAAACAGGACACAGCACTCAAGGTGTGGCCTCCCCAGAGCTGAGTGCCAGGGGACAATCCCCTCCCTGCTCCTGCTGGACACAGGGTGGCTGATCCCAGCCAGGATGCCCTTGGCTTGTTATTTCCCCCTCCTTACCGACAGCTATTGCATTTGCTGTTCTCCAAGCTGAAAGTGTTACCGCTCTTTCGACAGACTGATTAAAATTTCACCCTGCTGCAGCCCCATTTTTGTATGCCCATTTGTTCAGTTTGTTTCCTTCATGGGAAAACCTTTAACTCTATCTTCTCACGTCTGCTTTTGCCTTGGAGGAGATTATTTCCCTGTCTGTCGCTGTCTGTTATCTTGACTTTGTGTTCTGTGTCAGCAACTCTCAGAATGATCTGGCTCTCCTACTGCATCCACCAGTGCTTCTTAATCATAGAATCAGAGAATCAATAAGGTTGGAAAAGACCTCAGAGATCATCAAGTCCAGCCTGTCAGCCCATACCTCATGACTAACTAAACCATGGCTCCAAGTGCCATGTCAAATCCCCTCTTGAACACCTCCAGTGAGGTGACTCCACCACCTCCCTGGGCAGCAGATTCCAATGGCCAATTACTCTTTCTGGAAAGAATTTCTTCCTAACATCCAAACTAAACCTCCCCTGGCACAGCTTGAGGCTGTGTCCTCTTCTTCTGGTGCTGGTTGCCTGGGAGAAGAGACCAACCCCCACCTGGCTACAACCTCCCTTCGGGCAGTTGGAGAGAGCAAGAAGGTCTCCCCTGAGCCTCCTCTTCTCCAGGCTAAGCAACCCCAGCTCCCTCAGCCTCTCCTCACAGGGCTGTGCTCCAGACCCCTCCCCAGCCTCGTTGCCCTTCTCTGGACACATTCAAGTGTCTCAATGTCCTTCTTAAATTGAGGAGCCCAGAACTGAACACAGGACTCAAAGTGTGGCCTAACCAGTGCTGAGCACAGGGCAGAATGACCTCCCTGCTCCTGCTGGCCACACTGTTCCTGATGCAGGCCAGGATGCCATTGGCCTTCTTGGTCACCTGGGCACACTGCTGGCTCATGTTCAGCTACTGTCAACCAGCACCCCCAGGTCCCTTTCTGCTTGGCTCTTTCCAGCCACTCTGTCCCCAGCCTGCAGCACTGCCTAGGGTTGCTGTGGGCAATGTGTAGAATCCAGCACTTAGATGTATCAAATCTCATGCTCTTGGACTCTGCCCATCTGTGCAGCCTGTCAAGGTCCCTCTGCAGAGCTCTCCTACCCTCTAACAGATGATCTGGCTCTCCTACTGCATTCACCAATGCTTCTTAATGCCCCCTTCCATATCAACAATTGTGATGATTTGCCCATTTAATTCTGGGCTGCAGTGTATACAATCATCCAGTCCAGTCTTAACCTGTGCTAATCTCACTTCTTCCCTTCTGTGCCTCTTATTTCCACAATACTTGCATGATTTGCTGGTTTTCTACTTCTTCCCCCCACCATGTACTACTTCATTGAGGCCTTGAGCAGCTGAGTCTACTGAGGGATGGAGACAGGAGGGATGGAGGAGGTTGGAGTAGGTGATATCTAAGGTCCCTTCCATCCTAAGCCATGCTATGATGCTATGGTCATGAATTAGGGAATTTCACACTGCTTTTTGACATCCATGATGCAGTTACCACTGCTGATCAGTCCTTTCTGTCCCTCAGGACCCTGGTGGAGCAGGTCCAGAGGAGGGCCATGAAAATAATCAGGGGGTTGGAGCACCTCTGCTATGGAGACTGGCTGAGGGAGCAGGGGATCAAACTGCTGACTCAGTTGAAAAGTTACTGACAAGGAAGGAACTGAGAGGTAGAGAAACTACTTCAGTTTCATTTCCTTAGGATAAAAGATTAGCAAACCAACCTCCCATGGTGCTTACACGTTGATATGCTATCTGAGATTGTATTTTGCTCTTCAACATTTGCCTGTTTCATTGCCTTGTTAGAAATAACTTTAGTTTGTGGGAATAGTCTCCTCAAAGAAAAACAGCCAAACACAACAACCCCCCCCCAAACAAAACAACAACAACAAGAAACCCAACAGAAATTCAGTTATCTCATTTCTTGGGCTTTTAAGTATTTATTACTGCATCTGGGTCAGGGCAATGCCAAGCACCGATATAGGCTGGGCAGGGACTGGATTGAGAGCAGCCCTGAACAAAAGGCCTTGGAGGTGCTGGTGGATGAGAAGCTCAACATGAGCCAGCAGTGAGCACTTGCAGCCCAGAAAGCCAACCAGAGCCTGGGCTGCAGCAAGAGCAGAGCCAGCAGGTCAAGGGAGGTGATTCTCCCACTCTACTCAGCCCTGGTGAGACCCCACCTGAAGCTCTGTGTCCAGTTCTGGAGCCTCTATTCCAGGAAGGATCTGGAGGTGCTGGAAGGTGTCCAGAGAAGGGCCAGGAGGATGAGCAGAGGGCTGGAGCTGCTCTGCTCTGAGGACAGATTGAGGGAGTTGGGGTTGTGCAGTCTGGAGAAGAGAAGGCTTTGAGGAGACCCTCTTGTGGCCTTCCAGTATCTGAAGGGAAGGGAGGGACTTCAGAACAAGAGGACACAGTCTCAAGCTGCACCAGGGGAAGTTTAGGCTGGAGGTGAGGAGAAAGCTCTTCACAGAGAAAGCTGTTAGCCGTTGGAATGTGCTGCCCAGGGAGGTGGTGGAGTCCCTGGAAGTGTTCAAGAGGGGCTTGGGTGTGGCACTTGGAGCCATGGTTTAGTAGTCATGAGGTGCTGGGTGACAGGTTGGACTTGGTGATCTTTGAGGTCTCTTCCAACCTTGTTGATTCTATGATTCTATGACTTTTGAGGGTGTCAGGTAGTGATAGGGCTGGGGGGAATGGAGCAAAAATGGAAGTTAGTAGATTCATATTGGATGTTAGGAAGAAGTTCTTCCCCATGAGGGTGGTGAGACACTGGCACAGGTTGCCCAGGGAGGGGGTGGAAGCCTCATCCCTGGAGGTGTTGAAGGCCAGGCTGGATGTGGCTGCGAGCAACCTGCTGTAGTGTGAGGTGTCCCTGCCCATGGCAGGGGGGTTGGAACTGGATGACCCTTGATGTCCCTTCCAACCCTGACAATTCTATGATCACTTAAATAAGAGGGCTTCCATTCACAGCACTTCAGAGCTGTTAGTCCAGGCCTTTGGGACAAAAAAAAAGAAGACAAGAAAAGGAGCTATGTGACTTTAAACTAAAGTGCATCTACACTTGACCCACAGCAGCTCTGCTATAGGCAGCCTTATTTCCTGTGAAGATGAAGAGGAAATGTAGACAGGGTGTGAAGCACTGCTCTTATATATATATATATATAAACTACAAAAAGGCAACGATCTTGCACATTTCTTCTTCCACCCTGAGCTCTGAATCTAACTGGAAAGTGTTGGCAAGCCAATTGCTTTCAAGAAGTCCACTTCTGACTTTCTGGAGGTGGGACAGAAACTGTTAGGATCAAACCTGCACACTGGTTTCTTTTTTTCCTGATAAGTGGCTTGCTTAGTCACACAACTAAGTGATGGTGCTAAAGAGAATGGTGGGCAGGGGAAATCCCCAACCAACTGCCTCCTGGATCTATGTAATTTTGTATATTATGGGTTCTTTTAGAAGAAAGGATGGCATCAAGCAGCAGATTTCTGCTAGGAAACCTCCATTTGTCTCATTTTGCATTCAGAAGTCTTTGATTTCAATCTTTTCCCTCCAACCATGATGATTCAAACCTGATCAGCCCAAACCCAATCAACCCCAAACATCTGAAATAAGCTCTAAGATTCATGAAATCACTTAAGAAATGAATCTGGGTCTTCAAAAGGCAAACAAGTGCTAAGCTCAGCAGTGCCAGCAGTTCCACTGAAGGAGATTATGCAGCTAAAAGTAGAGAACTTTCACAAGCACATGTTCTGTCCTTCTTGGAAGAAGAGCTGGTCATAAATCTTTGAATGTGGAAAAACCCTTAGACATTCCGTGCTTACACAGAATCACAGAATTCTGGAGGCTGGAATAGACCTCTGAGATCATCCAGTCCAGCCTAGAACCTAACACCACCACACTGACCAGACCATGGCACTGAGGGCCACATCCAATCTGGCCTTAAACACCTCCAGGGATGGTGACTCCACCACCTCCCTGGGCAGCACATCCCAGTCTCTCATTCCCCTTTCCATCAGGAAGTGCTTCCTAACATCCAACCTAACCCTCCCCTGGCACAGCTTCAGGCCATGCCCTCTCCTCTTGTCACAAGTTGCCTGGCACAAGAGCCTGACCCCCACCTGACTGCAACTTCCCTTCAGGTGCTTGTAGAGTGTGATAAGGTCCCCCTGAGCCTCCTCTTCTCCAGGCTGAACCCCCCCAGCTCCCTCAGCCTCTCCTCATCACCTTCCCTCCACTCCCTTCCCCAGGCTGGTTGCTCTCCTCTGGCCCTGCTCCAGCACCTCAAGATCTCTCTTGCAGGGAGGGCCCAGAGCTGCACACAGTGCTGCAGGTGAGGCCTCCCCAGTGCCCAGCACAGGGCAGAATTCCATCCCTAGCCCTGCTGGCCACACTACTCCTCATCCAAGCCAAGAGCCATTGGCCTTCTGTGCCCCCTGGGCACACTGCTGGCTCATGTTCAGACAGAGGCAGCGTGCCCAGGCGGCCAAGAGGGCCAATGGCATCCTGGCCTGTATCAGGAACAGTGTGGCCAGCAGGAGCAGGGAGGTCATTGTGCCCCTGTATGCTGCACTGGTTAGGCCACACCTTGATTCCTGAGTGCAGTTCTGGGCTCCTCAGTTTAGGAAGAATGTTGAGATGCTGGAATGTGTCCAGAGAAGGGCAAGAAAGCTGGGGAGGGGTCTGGAGCACAGCCCTGTGAGGAGAGGCTGAGGGAGCTGGGGTTGCTTAGCCTGGAGAAGAGGAGGCTCAGGGGAGACCACATTGCTCTCTACAACTCTCTGAAGGGAGGTTGTATCCAGGTGGGGGTTGGTCTCTTCTCCCAGGCAACCAGCACCAGAACAAGAAGACACAGTCTTAAGCTGCGCCAGGGCAGGTTCAGACTGGATGTTAGGAGGAAATTCTACACAGAGAGAGAGATTGCCCATTGGAATGTGCTGCCCAGGGAGGTGGTGGAGTCACCACCACTGGGGGTGTTTAGGAGGAGACTGGATGGGGTGCTTGGTGCCATGGTTTAGTTGATTAGGTGGTGTTGGATGATAGGTTGGATCTGATGATCTCTGAGGTCTCTTCCAACCTGGTTCATTCTATTCTATTCTACGCAGTATCAGCTCTACTTTGGGCTGCTGTTGAGCTCACACCTGTGCTGCTTTTCCACTGATATGGAATTGAACTAATGTTGAACGAGATTGGGAATTTTCTTCTATTTTTATGGGTAACAGATTGCAATCAGGAGTTGGATATGTGAAGGGACTCCAAAGAGTAAAAGCACAGAGTAAAGACACAGCCTGTGTATTCATCGATGTCTTCTGTAATCCCATGATGGTTTCCCATACATTGCTGCAAGAAAAATAGCATTTCAGAGTTGCTCCTGCCTTTCCTATGGTCAGCTCCTGCTGGTAGGTAGCTCATAGTATCTTCATCATGTATACATGCAGACCACTTGTTTTGGAGAGCTGTAATACCATTTTGTGACAACATGAGAGAAGAAGAAAAAGGCAAGACCCTCTGGCCCTCATGACATATTGCTGGCCATACACAGTCAGCAGCGAGAAAACACATGTCACAGGCTCCTCTTTGCAGGCCTTTGAACTCACTGAACTGTTGTATATAATTCCTTATAGATAAGAGTCAAACACCTCTCAAGGGAAGGGAAGGGAAGGTTTGTTATCATCTCCATATGCTCCAGAAAATCATTTTAACTTAAGTCCTGAAAATTCATATTATGGTATTATAGGAGTCCTGAGGCAATACAGAGATCTCAGGATGTAAGGGGTTGGATAGGACCGCTGGAGAGCTTCCAGTCCAACCCCCTGCCAGAGCAGGACCAGAGAATCCAGCACAGGACACACAGGAGCACATCCAGATGGGGGTGGAAAGGCTCCAGAGAAGGAGACTCCACAACCTCTCTGGGCAGCCTCTTCCAGTGCTCTGTCACCCTCACAGTGAAGAAGTTCTTCCTCATGTTAAGGTGGAACCTCCTGTACTGTAGTTTATATCCATTACCCCTTGTCCTATCACAGGGTGCAACTGAGCAGAGCCTGTCGCCTCCCTCTTGACCCCAGCCCTCAGATATTGATAGACATTGATCAGATCCCCTCAGGCTTCTCCTCTCCAGACTAAACAGCCGCAGGGCTCTCAGCCTCTCCTCATCAGGCTGTGCTCCAGTCCGTTCATCATCCTTGTATCCCTCCCTTGGACTCTTCCCAGCAGATACCTGCCCCTCCTGAACTGGGGAGCCCAGTGCTGGCTGCAATGTTCCAGGTGGGGCCTTACCAGGGCAGAGTAGAGGGGGAGCAGAACCTCCCTGGATCTGCTGGACATGTACAGCTAGAAACAGCCAAAAAGTCCACAATAGTGTGTGTAAACAGCCAGCCTGGAATATCTCTTCACAGCTATCCTCTTCTTCCTGGGCAAAGCAAAAGCTTGAACTCTTACAGGATACCACATTGGAACAGTTGTTTCATTTTACTAATCCAGAAAGTAGTGTTCTATGAGGAAAGGTTTTCCCAACCTTTAAACTTTTTGCTCATCCAGCATGGGGCTACTGAATTGAAATTCTGAAGGGAAGTATGAAACAGCTGTCTGGAGCCAGGTGTCAAAGTGCCCACACCTTGAGTACTGTGTCCAGTTCTGGGCTCCTCAGTTTAAGAAGGACATTGAGACACTTAAACGTGTCCAGAGAAGGGCAACAAGGCTGGGGAGGGGTCTGGAGCACAGCCCTGTGAGGAGAGGCTGAAGGAGCTGGGGTTGCTTAGCCTGGAGAAGAGGAGGCTCAGGGGAGACCTAATTGCTCTCTACAACTGCCTGAAGGGAGGTTGTAGCCAGGTGGGGGTTGGTCTCTTCTCCTAGGCAACCAGCATCAGAACAAGAGGACACAGTCTCAAGCTGTGCCAGGGGAAGTTTAGGCTGGAGGTGAGGAGAAAGTTCTTCCCCATGAGAGTGGTGAAGCCTTGGAATGGGTTATCCAGGGAGGTGGTTGAGGCCCCGTCCCTGGAGGTGTTTAAGCCCAGGCTGGATGAGGCTCTGGCCAGCCTGATCTAGTGTGGGGTGTCCCTGCCCATGGCAGGGGGGTTGGAACTAGATGATCCTTGTGGTCCCTTCCAACACTGACTGATACTATGATACTATGATGCTATGGATGAGGCACTTGGTGCCATGGTTTAGTTGATTAGCTAGGGTTAGGTGATCAGTTGCAACTCACCCAAAGGAATAATTTCTGCTACTTTAGAGGAAAGGAAGGCTTAAGAGCTGAAGTGTGCTGTAAGGTCAGAATGCCAATTCAGAGAGGGTTTTCCAACCCTGAGCTGCTTTCCTGGGGCAGTGGTAACAGAGGAAGCCACTGAGCTTTAGAGAAACGAAAGTGGGCAGAAATTTGCTGGGCTGTTGAGGACACTTCCTGATTAAGCACTTAGCCAGCACAGCGAGGTGCACACGTATAAAACAAAAAATGAAAGGGAAAAAAACACCCTTTTCATCAGTGGTCAGAGTGAAATCTGACTTGGCTTTGGGAGGGCATCGTCCTGTAACTGCTGTGAGGTGATGTATGAACGGAAGGGTGTGAAACCTCGCTTTTGCATGAAGAGTCAGATGACTTCCAGGCAGAGCATTAAAGAAAGAAAGGAAAAACCAAAAAACCCAACCAAAGGAAAAAAGGCACCTTGGTTTCATGTCACCCTGTGTTTGGAACAAATGACAATCCAGCTGTGACTATGGAGCCACACAGAATCACAGAATGTTAGGGGCTGGAAGGGTCCTGGAGACATCATCCAGTCCAACCCCCCCCCTGCCAGAGCAGGAGCACCCAGAGCAGATCACACAGGAACACATCCAGGCAGGTCTTGAATATCTCCAGAGAGGGAGACTCCACAACTCCCCTGGGCAGCCTCTTCCAGTGTTCTGTCACCTTCACAGGGAAATAATTCTTCCTCCTGTTTCCATGGCACTTCCTCTGCCTCAGCTTCCACCACTGCCCCTTGTGCTGGCATTGGGCAGCACCCAGCAGAGCCTGGCTCCAGCCTCTGGGCACTCACCCTGCACATCTTTAGCAACATGAATGAGGTCACTTCTCAGTCTCCTCCTGTCCAAGCTACAGAGCCCTCAGCTCCCTCAGGCTCTTCTCTAAGGAAGATGTTCCACTCCCTTTATCATGTTCATGGACCACTCCAATTCTGGGTTGCACAACACTTTTCAATACTATTCTGGCATCTCTTTCAGCTTGGGCAAAGAGCTTGGCTTAGTGATGAAGCAGGGCTGGGAGAGGAAGAAGTCTCAGGGACTCAAGGACCCTCATGTTCTGGCCATTGGCTGTAGGCTGTTGCACAGTTTCAAACTATTTTGGAGAGAGGTGGTGGTGCATGTCCATGGAAGACCACACTATGAGATGAGTATGTCAAAGTCACCACACCACCATGGACTCAAATGCAAATGATTTGGAAAAGGGATTAGTTATTTCTGCATTATTTCTGCTCAGCTTATGATTTACTGCAGAACATTCAACCCTTTGTGTGAGAATTCGATGGTGGAGCTGGTTAGAAGGCCTGAATCTAGCATCCACAGGCAGAAGAGGGTACCTGGAAATCAGACCTAACACTCAGAAGATAGCATGACAGAACCAGATCATAGAACCATAGAACTATAGAACCATAGGATGGTCTGGGTTGGAAGGGACCTCCAAAGGTCATCCAGTCCAATCCCCCCTGCAGTCAGCAGGGACATCCCCAACTAGATCAGGGTGCCCAGAGCCCTGTCCAGCCTCACCTTGAATATCTCCAGGCATGGGGCCTCAGCCATCTCCCTGGGCAACCTGTTCCAGTGTTCCATGACCCTCATGGTAAAGAACCTGTTCCTAACATCCAGTTTAAATCTGCTCTGCTCTAGTTTGAAGCCATTGCCCCTCATCCTGTCCCTGCAGGCCTTTGCAAACAGTCTCTCTCCATCCTTCTTGTAGAACCCTTCAGGACCTGGCAGGCTGCTCTTAGGTCTCCCCAGAGCCTCCTCTTCTCCAGGCTGAACAACCCCAGCTCCCTCAGCATGTCCTTGTAGCAGAGGTGCTCCAACCCCCTGATCATTTTTGTGGCCCTCCTCTGGACCTGCTCCATCAGGTCCATGTCCTTCCTATATCAAGGCTGCAGTCCTGTACTGCAGTCGAGCTCTCACCAGAGCAAAGTGGCAGAATCGCCTCTCTGTTGTGGTTTGCTTCCTCTTTGCTTAATTTCTTGCCAGGTTTATGATAGAATACTTAGAGCACTGTGCGTAAAGGACCACAATTGGATTAAGAGAACCTGGTTTTGTTTCCTATATTTGCCTTTCCTAGATGCTGAATGATCATAGAATCACAGAATGCTCAGGGTTGGAAGGGACCTCAAGGAGCATCCAATTCCAACCCCCCTGCCATGGGCAGGGACACCTCACACTACAGCAGGTTGCTCACAGCCACATACAGCCTGGCCTTCCAAACTTCCAGGGAGCCTTCTCTTCTCCAGACTGCACAACCCCAACTCCCTCAGTCTGTCCTCATAGCAGAGCAGCTCCAGCCCTCTGCTCATCCTTGTGGCCCTTCTCTGGACACCTTCCAGCACCTCCAGATCCTTCCTGGAATAGAGGCTCCAGAACTGGACGCAGTGCTCCAGCTGGGGTCTCACCAGAGAGGAGCAGAGGGAGAATCACCTCCCTTGACCTGCTGCTTGCCTTTTGCAAAGAGAACCAGAGATTTCCACTTGGCTTTTATTTTTTACAGTGCTTTGAAGCATCCTTGAATGACTTTTAACACTTCACATCCATGACAGCTCTTCCATCAATCAGGTTATCATTTAACCAGTTTCTGTACAAAACCCTTTTCTCCAGCTGTCTTCAATGCAGTTGTTTTGGGCATCTCTATTCACTTGGAGACTTTTCTGCCTGCCTTTTCCGGTCAGGCTTTTTCTCATCCCTGTCTTGCTGGTTTTGTATTCTTTACACACAGGAGCAAATGAATGGACATTGGGGAACTTTAATTATTGCCAAGCACACTTGGGTGCATTGAGTATTAAATACTCTGCTCTTGCAAGTAGCAGACATCCACAGTTGAATTTAATATGGTGCATTGCTTTATCCATGTATCCATGCTGGAACCTCATGTTCCCTGAGTCTATTTTGGATGCAGAGGTGAGGACTGAGGAAGTGGCAGAAATGCACTCAAGGCCTTGTGGAAAAGGACCTGGGAGTCCTGGTGGGCCAAGTTATCCATGGGTCAGCAATGTGCCCTTGTGACCAAGAAGGCCAATGGGATCCTGGGGTGCATTAAGAGGTGTGTGTTCTCCTCCCCCTCTACTCTGCCCTGGTGAGGCCTCACCTGGAATGTTGCATCCATTTCTGGGCTCCCCAGTTCAGGAGGGACAGGGATCTGCTGGAGAGAGTCCAAGAGAGAGCTACAAGGATGCTGAAGGGACTGCAGCACTGCCTGATGAGGAAAGCCTGAGAGCCCTGGGGATGGTTAGTCTGGGGAGGAGAAGACTGAGAGGGGATTTCATCAATGTCCATAAATATCTGTGGGCTGGGGGTCAAGAAGGAAGGGACAGGCTCTGCTCACTTGCACCCTGTGATAGGACAAGGGGCAATGGATATAAACTACAGCACAGGAGGTTCCACCTCAACATGAGGAAGAACTTCTTCACTGTGAAGGTCCCAGAACACAGGAACAGGCTGCCTAGAGAGGTTGTGGAGTCTCCTTCTCTGGAGCCTTTCCAGCCCTGTGTGGATGTGTTCCTGTGTGACCTGTGCTGGATTCCCTGGTCCTGCTCTGGCAGGGGGATTGGACTGGAGGATCTCCAGAGGTCCCTTCCAACCCCTGACATCCTGTGAGCATATGAAAGAACGCAAACAGTGCCTCACAAAGGGACAGCAGCAGGGAGAACCTTGAGCTCTGTGAGTCTGCAGAACACCAGGGCAATCCCGGTGGTTACTGTAAATGAACCCCCGACACGAGCTGGCTGTCACACTGACCCTTTAACCACACCACACGACTTCTTTTTCACATAGTGTGCAAGAGCACGCTCGATCCCCAACACATACTCCTCAGCTGCCATCAAAATTTCCCCCCCAACCACGTGTAAAAGACACTTCAGACCCTGCCACGTCAATGCTACCCAGTGACGAACCACTGAGAATTTTTCCAAGCCCATGCTGCAGAAAGCTGCTTTCGAGGGATTCCCTTCAGCAGCCAACGCTGAAGGCTTCTTATCTAGCACTATCTTTTCTAAATATAAACAGCCTGTGATGATGAAATAATAAAAAAAAAAACCCAGTCAAGACCAGGTATAAATACCACCGACAGGCAGATGAAGTTCATTAGTCTACTTTTTTCTTATAGAAGATTTAACTACTAGGAGTTGAAGATCACTGCTCTTCAACTGGCACATCCCCCCCGAACTTATCTGAGCATTTCAACTGAACCACCACCACCACCACCACCAAGAAAATGGCTTGCCAGACCTACAGCTTCTTTGTTCTCTCTGTCATCCTGATTTATTTTGGACAGTTTGGAAATAGCTTAAGCCTTCCTGATCTTCAACATCACATAGACAAACTGAAAGCTGACTTTGTAAGTATGGTCTTCTACAGCACTTCTCCTGCTTGCTTGGGCTTTTCAATCCAGACTTGAGCACTGCTTAACATACTCAGTGTGTACCAATGGAAGGTGTCCCTGGAACAGTCAGTTCCTACTGCACTTCTCCTTCTTGCTTGTGCTTTGCAATCCAGTCTTCAACACTGCTTAACCTACTGAATGTGCAGCAATAGAAGGTAACCCTGGAACAGTCATTTCCTACTCCACTTCTCCCTTGTGCTTTGCAATCCAGACTTCAGCACTGCTTAACATACTCAGTGTGTACCAACAGAAGGTAACCCTGGAACAATCATTTCCTACTGAACTTCTCCTTCTTGCTTGTGCCTTGCAATCCAGGCTTGAGCACTGCTTAACATACTCAATGTGTACCAATGGAAGGTCTCCCTGGATCAATCATTTTGGTTATGCCTTTAAAAAACTAGAATATGGACAACTGCTTTGGTTTGGTTAACTCCTTTCATTACACAGGATTCAGTTGTGGTTTTCATTTATTCCAGGGCCATTCTCCCATTCACAAGAGCTTCTTCCAGCTCCCTTCCAGCCTTTGGTTACATGGAATGTTCTATCAGAAGAAATCTTAATGAAATTTATGCTTAATATAATGAATCTTGGCTCAGTTCTGTTCAGATGTAATTTACTGACACTTTTGTTGGGTTAGTGACATTGATGAGGGATTTAGTGTTAGTTAGCATTACAAACAAAATAGAGAAGAGCTTTGGCTTAAAGAACTGCAGCTGACACTAATAGCAGCAGCAGTGTGGTGCCCAAGAGTGTTTCCTACTGCTTATTCTTTTGCTTCCTCCAGACATTTAGCTTCCTTAGCCCTGACTATGACCCAGCATCTGTCTTTTCAGACAGATATTTGATGACTTGACAACTGTAATGCTAATTCACCTGTCTTCATCTAGGAGGCATTAAGGTAGCTCACAGTTCATTCTCACTGCATTTTTGAGCTTTTCCCTCAAGTGCACGAAAGCAGCTGCAAGGCTCTGCTCCTGCTTTCAGGCTCTGGTTTTGTCAGGATCTTGAGCACATGAAAACATAAATGTAGTGAAGGAATCACTCTGAAGTGTCACAAAAAGAAGCCTGGTGGGATGCTTTTTAGGGTGTCAGGGAGTGACAGGACTAGGGTGACTGGAGCAAAACTAGACATGGGTAAATTCAGATTGGATGTTAGGAAGAAGTTGTTCCCCATGAGGGTGGTGAGAGCCTGGCACAGGTTGCCCAGGGAGGTGGTGGAAGCCTCATCCCTGGAGGTTTTGAAGGCCAGGCTGGATGTGGCTGTGGGCAACCTGCTGTAGTGTGAGGTGTCCCTGCCCATAGCAGGGGTTGGAACTGGCTGATCCTTGAGGTCCCTTCCAACCCTGGCAATTCTATGGTTCTGTGCTTTGCTGTTTATAGATTGACAGGAACCAGGCTGTAAATTTGGCTTTGGGCCTTAAATTTACTATTAGCACAAAGGGGAGAGATTCTGACTAGACAAGATCTAGTTTTGTGAGAGAGCTCCTGAGCACCTGCTGCAGAGTCAGTGCAGGAAGCTCACCAGCTTTCAGAGCAAGAGCAAAACCAAGGCTGGGCAATGTGGTCAGCACGGGGAGCCAATCAGCCTGTAGGGGGGTTGCTGTCAGCCTGCAAGTTTTCCCTCTGCACCCATTGCATTAAATTAGTGAGCAGGCAAAAAGGGAAACAGTGACTGCTGTGTACAGGGAAAAAATAAAAAGAAAAAAAATGAGAAAAAGAAAAGGAAGAAAAAAAAAAGGGAGAGGGAAAAAAAAAAGACAAACACAGAAGAGGAAATGATTCACTTTACCTTTCCTTGGTAGGAGAATCATATTGCTCTTTGTTTCTCAGTACATGCTGCAGAGTATGGCTGACATCTGATGGTTAAACTCCATCCCTGCGGGGCTCTCTCAGCAGCAACCTAAGCTTCTGTGTCCCCCCAGCTGACTGCAGGCTGCTGGACTACTCTGCAGTTCTACAAGCTGCAGGTTTACAAGTAAAGCTGTTTGTTCCAGCTGAGATTTCACTGAGACTGGAGAAATTCTCAAGGCCACAGGCTACCTCCTGGTGGAGTTCAGCTGGGCATAAACCATGTCAAGATCAGAGCTGGCGAGTCTCTAGCCAGTTGCTGTGCTCACAGACTTGGATTTTCAGCTACCGATACCAAACCTTGCAAGGAGTGTTTGGTAAAATAGATGGTGCTAGATATGCAGATGAGCTATGGCAGGAGAAGACACTGAAAGCACATTCATTCCATTTCTGGTACTGGGCAGTCCTCCAGTACCATTTGGTGCTTTGAGAAGTGAAAGTATAGTAATAGCTGCAGGCCAGTGCTGCAAAAATCACATCTCCCAGGTTCTCACTGCTCATCTGAACAGAGAATGCAACCAGGCACCGTGCTCAGCAGCGTTGGTACAGCAGATGTGTTTGCTCTTTGTTGCAGAACGCAAGCAATTCAGATGTAGCTGATGGTGGACCTATCTTTACAGACAAACTGACAGCTTGGACAGAGGTGAGTCAGACCCAGATAGGAAAAGCATCTCAGGCACTCTGTGGGGGACTTTTGGTGCAAAGAAGCTCTCAGGGCCAGCGATACCAGCGGGGGTATATATGGGCAGAGGCTGCTTTGGTAGCTTGGAAATGAGGAAACAATCCTCACAAAAAGACTTCCTGTAAGGTTCAAGATGCTTTATGCAGCACCATGAACTCATCCTGAGGCACCTCCAAGTCCAGGAGATGAGTTGCAGAGGAGGGCAAGGAAGCTGGGGAAGGGCCTGGAGAATAAATCTGATGAGGAATGACTGAGGAAGCTGGGGATGGTTAGTTTGGAAAAGAGGAGGCTGAGGGGAGGCTCTCTGCAACTACCTGAAAGGAGGTTGTGGAGAGGTTGGTGCTGGTCTCTTCTCACAGGTCATCAGTGATAGAACAAAAGGGAATGGCCTCAAGCTGCCACTGGGGAGATTTAGACTGGACATTAAGAAAGCTTTTTTGAGGCCAAGAGTGGTCAGGCATTGGAATGTGCTGCCCAGGGAGGTGGTGGAGTCCCCAAGCCTGGCTGTGTTTGAAGGTGGTTTGGCTGTGGTGCTTGGGGCTGTGGTTTAGGGGTGAGCCTTGTAGAGTAGGGTTCTGGGTTGGCCTTGGTGATCCTGAGGCTCTTTTTCCAACCTGAACCTTTCTGTGATTTCTGTGATCCTGCTTCAAGGAGCAGTGAGGACCCTGGTGTGGTGCACTCCAGCTTCCTTCCTTTTCCTGATGATGGGCACTCACAGACCTTTCTTTCTGTCTGTGTTCCCAAACAGAATAATGAAAAAAGGATCATTCTGAGCCAGATTGTTTCCATGTACTTGAAAATGTTTGAAAGCACTGACAAGTCAAAGGCACACATCAAGCACATATCTGAGGAGCTCTACACTCTGAAAACCAGCCTTCCCGATGGCTCCAAGAAGATGAAAGACCTCATGGACCTGGCAAAGATACAGGCAAGGCTCTTCCTCTGCCTCTAAGGCTCATGACATGAGATTTTCCAGTTGAGATTTGAGTGTGACTCAAGCCAACAATGCTTCAGTTAACTGGGCTGGTAACCCCCTTGTGGCATGGCTGGCACTGAAAGACTTAATGTTTCCAGCTGCAGGCCAGTGGTGTGGGGTGTCAGTGTGGGGGCTGCCCTCCCCAGATCTCCTGGGCTTCGGCACAGAGGTGCCAGCAGTGCTGCCTCGTTGCCTGCCCACCAGAGCTGCCACTGACGTGGCTGTTTGCGGTTGGGTGGGAAGGTTGTGCCTGTTAGGGCAAGCTGCTGAGGGCTTTGGAGGCACTTAGTTTATTGAGCCAGTGGCACCAACCACTGACCTCAGGCTCCCCAGAGGGGTTGTATAGTCTCCTTCTCTGAAGACATTCCAGCCCCATCTGGATGTGTCCCTGTGCGACCTGTGTTGGATTCTATGCTCCTGCTCTGGCAGGGGGGTTGGACTGGAAGATCTCCAGAGGTCCCTTCCAACCCCTAACATCCTCTGATCCTCTGACCTGTGACCCTGTTATCCTGTGATCTCTGCAGAGGTCTGGCTGAACAATGGCACTGACCGCTACAGAGGTCCACAGAGAGTACCACAGTGGAATTAGCTTCTTGTGGGTAGCTCATGTGTCACCTCAGTATCTACCATGCAGCAATGTTTCACGGAGTGTGACTGATCTGTGGTACCTTGCAAAGTAGCACAGAAAGCAGAAAACAACAAATCTGTGACAAAGTGGCTCTTTGGAGTAGCAATTAGGAAGCAGAGTCGCTAGGAACTGCAGATCTGAGAAAGAGAAGGAGGGGACACCTCACTGCTGTCTACACTGCCTGAAAGGCTGTTGTAAAGAGGTTGGTACTGCCATCTGGCAGCTTGCTTTTGCATCACCACATCTGCCTCAGAGTGCTAGAGGCAAGCCAAAGGTTTTCTTCCCACCAGAGGCACAGTTTTAAGAATTGCTGAGCTGTATGAAGAGAAATTCACCTCTGGGCTGAGCAGCAAAGTCCCTGCCAGGAGCACTGCATGCAGCTCAGCTCCCAGCTCTGCTGCCTTCAGCTTTGCACAGATGGCAAAACCAGCAGAAAACCAAACCACAGACCTCATGAAATGGAGGGTAGCTGCCACCACAGATCCTAGCAAGGTGAGGCTCTCAGGAGCCATAGATTCCCTGTGTCCAGCAGGAGCAGTGAGGGGATTGTCCCTTTGTACTGGGCTCAGGTGAGGCCACACCTTGAGTACTGTGTCCAGTTTTGAGCACCTCAATCCAAGAGAGATGTGGAGGTGCTGGAGCCAGGGCAGAGGAGGGCAAGGAAGCTGGGAAGGGCCTGGAGAAGAAATCTGATGAAGAGCAACTGAAGGAGCTGGGGATGGTTAGTGTGAAAGAGAGGAGGCTGAGGGGAGACCTCCTGGCTCTCGACAGCTCCCTGAAAGGAGGTTGTGGAGAGGTTGGTGCTGGTCTCTTCTCCCAGGTCATCAGTGATAGAACAAGAGGGAATGGCCTCAAGCTGCCCCTGGGGAGGTTCAGACTGGACATTAGGAAAGCTTTTTTCATGGCAAGAGTGGTCAGGCATTGGAATGTGCTGCCCAGGGAGGTGATGGAGTCTGTGTTGGGGTGAGCAGAGCTGAAAGCATCCCTGCTTCCAGAGGGAAAAAGATCACTTCAATGATTCAACAGAATGTGCTGCCCAGGGAGGTGGTGGAGTCCCCAAGCCTGGCTGTGTTTGCAGGTGGTTTGGATGTGGTGCTTGGGGCTCTGGTTTAGGGGTGAGCCTTGTAGAGCAGGGTTCTGGGTTGGCCTTGGTGATCCTGAGGCTCTTTTCCAACCTGAACCTTTCTGTGCTTCCATGTGCAGCTGGTTTACCCTGGCAGCAGTGCAGCCTGTAGGATGTGACCAGGGCCCAGCCCCACCTCTTGGCATGACCTTCTTTGCCTTTGTCTCCTGCCCCCGCACAGATGACCGACCGGAAGGTGCAGCGCAAGGCTGTGAACGAGCTGTTCAGCGTCCTGCAGAAGCTGATGGAGCCCTCGGCCTCCCGCAAAGCCAAGAGGAGCCACTCTCCCAGGAGGTGCAGATGCTACTGACGTCCTGTGACCCCTTTGTGCTGAGCTCCTGTGGCAGCCTTTGGGGGTGACGCACATTCCTTGTTCTGTCACGGTGTGGTCTCAGCCTTTGGCCTGAGATTTTTGTACATCTATTTATTGATATTTAATTATTTTACATACTTATTTATATAAAGGGAACACCAACTGAAGTAATTCTACCTCCTGCTACTACATGAGGCATGGCTTTGGCTTAAAATCTTCTGTATCTGTTATGTCTTTGTTGACCCGAAAATAGAGAATAAGGCTCTGAGCAACCTGCTGTAGTGTGAGGTGACCCTGCCCATGGCAGGGGGATTGGAACTGGCTGATCCTTGAGATCCCTTCCACCCTGACAATTCTGAGATTCTATTGTTTACCTATTTTCCATATGGAAAGCCTGAAGGGATGTGGTACTGCATTCAGATTTCCACCTGGTGCTGTCTTGAGGAAGGGATGTTGTAGCTTTAGCCTCCTTGTCCACCTACTTGGCACAGAGATGCAAGCAGCCCTGTGGGGGAAGTGTCTGTGCTCAGACAAACATAATAATGTCTGCTTACTTCTAAGCATATCTAGATCACAGGATCACAGGATATTAGGGGTTGGATGGAACCTCTGGAGATTTTCCAGTCCAACCCCCCTGCCAGAGCAGGACCGGAGAATCCAGCACAGGTCACACAGGAACACATCCACACAGGGCTGGAAAGGCTCCAGAGAAGGAGATTCCACAACCTCTCTGGGCAGCCTCTTCCAGTGTTCTGGGACCTTTACAGTAAAGAAGTTCTTCTTCATGTTGAGGTGCTACTTCCTGTGCTGGAGTTTCCATCCTTTGCCCCTTGTCCTATCCCAGGGCACAAGTGAGCAGAGCCTGTCTCTTCCTTTCCCTGACCCCTCAGATATTGACAGACATTGATCAGATCCCCTCTCAGTCTTCTCCTCTCCAGACTAACCAGCCCCAGGGCTCTCATCCTCTCCTCATCAGGCAGTGCTCCAGTCCCTTCAGCATCCCTGCTGCCCAAATCAAGCGAGCAGACATCCTTAAGGACAAGAAAATAGTCAAGCCCTTTTCTGAACTTTGGGACTGATGGCTAATTGCTGGTGATCATTCTTGTGCACTGAACTTATCCAGGAGGTCCAAGTACTTAGCAGCTCCAGAAAATGTGACTAACTTATTGCACTGACTTAACTTCAACTCACTGATTTTGAGAAGTTCTGTAGTGAAGGGTTGGGTTTTTTTTTGTTGCTAATGGATCATTTCAATGTGTCTGATGTAGTTTTATTTATTCACTGGTAGTAGTAGGGAAGATTTTATCTCAAGGACTGTTGTTTTTGCACTGAAATCATATTTAAAAGGTTGGATTTGTCAGGGGAAACTCTCTGAAATGTGGATGTCAAACAGCAAGCAAACAAATAAATAAAATGTGCTTCCATATTTATCCACCAGTGTCTCTGTGGAAAGAACAAATCACTTACTGCTCTGTGTTGTCACCAAAGCTGCCCCAAATCTCTCTGGCTGGGGTTGGAGTATCTGGGGAGCAGCCAGGCAGAAAGGGACCAGGGAGTTCTGGGTGACAGTAGCTGAACAGGAGCCAGCAGTGTGCCCAGGGGGCCAAGAAGGCCAATGGCATCCTGGCCTGCATCAGGAACAGTGTGGCCAGCAGGAGCAGGGAGGTCATTCTGCCCTGTGCTCAGCACTGGTTAGGCCACACCTTGAGTCCTGTGTCAGTTCTGGGATCCTCAATTTAAGAAGGACATTGAGACACTTGAACGTGTCCAAAGAAGGGCAACGAGGGTGGGGATGGGTCTGGAGCACAGCCCTGGGAGGAGAGGCTGAGGGAGCTGGGGTTGCTTAGCCTGGGAAGAGGGGGATCAGGGGAGACCTTCTTGCTCTCTACAACTCCCTGAAGGGGGTTGTAGCCAGGTGGGTGTTGGTCTCTTCTCCTGGGTGGCCAGCACCAGAACAAGAGGACACAGTCTCAAGCTGCACCAGGGGAAGTTCAGGCTGGAGGTGAGGAGAAGGTTCTTCCCAGCAAGAGAGCTTGGCCACTGGAATGTGCTGCCCAGGCAGGTGGTGGAGTCACCATCCCTGGAGGTGTTCAAAAAAGGCTTGGATGTGGCACTTGGAGCCATGGTTTAGCTGTCAGGTGTTAGGTGTTAGGTGCTAGGTTGGACTTGATCTCTGAGGTCTCTTCCAACCTTGTTGATTCTATGATTCTGGCAAAATACAGACACTAGCAAATTTCTCTGCCAAAGTTATGGCCTGCAGAGGAAGGCCAGCCCATCTGCTGGGCTCTCTGCAAGTGCCAGTCTCAGAGGCTTAGGTTTGGGGCTTGGGGAGGTAAATTGGTAGGACTTCCAAATTTTCAGCTCTTCAGAGGTTGTCCAAGCAAATTCTCTGGTGGCAAACTGGTTGGGCTAGCTGTGAGCAAGGAAGATTTTCCTTGGGATTCCTGCTGACACAGGCCCTCCAAATTCCCCCCCAGGAACACAACCAGGTGGGATTTCAATATCTCCTGGGAGGAAGACTCCATAAGCCCCCATGGCAGCTTGAAGCCATTGCCCCTCCTCCTGTTCCTGCAGGCCTTTGCAAACAGTCTCTCTCCATCCTTCTTGTAGCCCCCTTCAGGTACTGGCAGGCTGCTATTAGGTTTCCCTGGAGCCTTCTCTCCTCCAGGCTGAATACCCCCAGCTCCCTCAGCCTGTCCTTGTAGCAGAGGGGCTTCAATCCCCTGATCATTTTCATGGCCTTCATCAGGTCCATGCTCTTCTTATAGTGAGGGCTCCAGACCTGTACACAGGACTCCAGATGAATAGAATAGAAGAACAGGATAGAAATAGAAATAGAAATAGAAATAGAAATAGAAATAGAAATAGAAATAGAGAGAGAAGAGAAGAGAAGAGAAGAGAAGAGAAGAGAAGAGAAGAGAAGAGAAGAGAAGAGAAGAGAAGAGAAGAGAAGAGAAGAGAAGAGAAGAGAAGAGAAGAGAAGAGAAGAGAATTGGAATGGAATGGAATGGAATGGAATGGAATGGAATTAGCCAGGTTGGAAGAGACCTTTGAGATCATCAAGTCCAACCTATCACCCAACACCATCTCATCAATTAAACCATGGCACCAAGTACCTCATCCAGGCTCTTTTTAAACACCTCCCATGATGGTGACTCCACCACCTCCCTGGGCAGCACATTCCAATGGCCAATTACTCTTCCTGGGAAGAATTTCTTCCTCACCTCCAGCCTAAACCTCCCCTGGCACAGCTTGAGACTGTGTCCTCTTGTTCTGGTGCTGGTTGCCTGGGAGAAGAGACCAACCCCCACCTGGCTACAACCTCCCTTCAGGTAGTTGCAATGTGGTCTCCCCTGAGCCTCCTCTTCTCCAGGCTCAGCAACCCCAGCTCTTCAGCCTCTCCTCACAGGGCTGTGCTCCAGACCCCTCCCCAGCTTTGTTGCCCTCCTCTGGACACCTTCCAGCATCTCAACATCTTTCCTAAACTGAGGAGCCCAGAACGGGACACAGGACTCCAGGTGTGTCCTGACCAGTGCTGAGCACAGGGAAGTTCATGCTGCCTGCCTAGCAGCTGTGGTCTTTCCATAGTCTCTGTAAAAATGAGTTGCTTCTTGAACCCTCAATCATCACCACCTTGGCACACTCAAGCTGGTATTTATCACCAGTGGCTAGTGACAGGGAAATGAACAGAAAAAACTCTTCACTGTCAACCCTTGAGCTGGACTCAGGAAGCCAACAATTTGTCTTCAGAGAGTTCTTATGAATTCTAAAATTACCGACAGGCCAACCACATGAACATGACACCAGCACACTGTAGGAAAAGAAACGCTCATGCACTTTGTGCCTGCACCTCCAAGCTCAGCTGCACTCAGCCGGACAAGATAGGCATCTCTGAACAGAGAAAAGCCCAGGCTCAGAGGAAACATGAGAGTCACCTCAGCTGAGCAGCTTCTGGCCAGTGATACAAGTTGCCTCCCTATAAGCATTTCACTTGCCATTAAAAAACTTAGGGGAAAAGTGGTTACAAAGTCCAATCCAATTTCATCTCACAGAAGCACAGAACAGTAGAGGTTGGAAGGGACCTCCAGAGATCGTTGAGTCCAACCCCCCGGCCAAAAGCAGCATCACCCAGGGCAGTCCACACAGGAATGCATCCAGGTGGGGTTGGAAAGCCTCCAGAGAAGGAGACTCCACAACCTCTCTGGGCAGCCTGCTCCAGGGCTCTGGCACCCTCACACCAAAGAAGTTTCTCCTCATGCTGAGCTGAAACCTTCTCTGTTCAAGTTTGTCTCCATTGGTCCTTAGTCTTATTCCTGTGCACCACCCAAAAGAGCTTGGCCCCCTCCCCTTGACCCCCACCCCTCAGCTATTGATAGACATTGATCAGATCCCTCTCAGCCTTCTCTTCTCCAGACTCAACAGCCCCAGGGCTCTCAGTCTCTCTTCACAGGGGAGATGCTCAAGTCCCCTAAGCATCCTCCTGGCTCTCCCTTGGACTCTCTCCAGCAGGTCTCTGTCTCTCTTGAACTGGGGAGCCCCAAACTGGACACAGGATTGCAGCTGTGACTTCAGCAAGGCAGAGCAGAGGGGGAGCAGAACCTCCCTGGGCCTGCTGGCCACACTTTTTCTTGCTGCACCCCAGGATCCCATTGGCTCTCTTAGCCACCAGGGCACATTGCTGTCCCATGCAGAACTTGCTGTCCACCAGCACTCCAAGGTCTTCCTCCATGAAGCTGCTCTCCAGCAGGGCAGCCCCTAACCTATCCTGGTGCCTGCTGCTATTCCTCTCCAGATGCAGGACCCTGCACTGGTCCCTATCAAACTTCATGAGGTTTGCCTGCACCTAGCTCTCAGCCTGTCCAGATCTCATTGCATGGCTTCACAGCTTCTTTTAGTGCACTTTTTGACCTACTGAAAGGCCTGTCTCATACCAGAGGTGCTTTCTGAGCACCTAAGAGCACCATCTGCCACTTAGATTCTAAATAGAGCCCCAAAGTATTTCTAGCATGAAGGTCTGCCCTCCCCTTAGAATAGTTGAATGGCTCTAGGCACTCTTTTTATCCACACAGCACTCATTGCACATGCTCTTTTAAATTTTCTTAAACCATGCATAACATCAAATAATGTATTTTCAATATGTTAGGGCATTATGTACTCCAAAGGGGTTCTGACTATAACTTCCTTAATCTGTCTCAACCTTGAGTGTTGTGTCCAGGTCTGGGCACCTCAATCCAAGAGAGCTGTGGAGGTGCTGGAGCCAGGGCAGGGGAGGGCAAGGAAGCTGGGAAGGGCCTGGAGAAGAAATCTGATGAAGAGCAACTGAAGGAGCTGGGGATGGTTAGTGTGAAAGAGAGGAGGCTGAGGGGAGACCTCCTGGCTCTCTACAGCTCCCTGAAGGAGGTTGTGGAGAGGTTGGTGCTGGTCTCTGCTCCCAGGTCATTAGTGACAGAAACAGAGGGAATGACCTCAAGCTGCCCCTGGGGAGGTTCAGACTGGACATTAGGAAAGCTTTTTTGAGGCCAAGAGTGGTCAGGCATTGGAATGTGCTGCCCAGGGAGGTGGTGGAGTCCCCAAGCCTGGCTGTGTTTGAAGGTGTTTTGTCTGTGGTGCTTGGGGCTGTGGTTTAGGGGGTGAGCCTTGTAGAGTAGGGCTCTGGGTTGGCCTTGGAGATCCTGAGGCTCTTTTCCAACTCCCAGGAAAGTTCTCTGTTTTTTAACCCTGCTTGGCCCTTTCCAAACCACAGCCTTCCAGAGCCAATGATTAGGGCCACAAAAATGTGAAGGGGAACATCTTTCTCACGAGGAGAGCCTGAGGGAGCTGAGGGCTCTGGAGCTTGGACAGGACGAGCCTGAGAGGTGACCTCAGTCATGTTGATCAAGATGTGCAGGGTGAGTGCCCAGAGGCTGGAGCCAGGCTCTGCTGGGTGCTGCCCAATGCCAGCACAAGGGGCAGTGGTGGAAGCTGAGGCAGAGGAAGTGCCATGGAAACAGGAGGAAGAATTATTTCCCTGTGAGGGTGACAGAACACTGGAAGAGGCTGCCCGGGGGGCTGTGGAGTCTCCCTCTCTGGAGATATTCAAAACCTGCCTGGATGTGTTCCTGTGCTCTGGGTGCTCCTGCTCTGGCAGGGGGCTTGGACTGGATGAGCTTTTGAAGTCCCTTCCACCCCTTAACATTCTGTGATTCATCCTTTCTGACAGATCTCTTTTCAGGACCTACTGCTTCCCAGGAGGTGTTAGCCAACAAGGCACAAAGGCAGTGTCTCTGAGATGAATGTTGGGGTGTTTGTCTTAATGCATGCATGTCTACCACCCTTTCTTCAGCCTCAGCCCCCATAACTTATGGAGACTGAGTGCACATCATTCAGTCCTGCACTTTGGCAGTCTCTGCAAGTAATTATTTGACTTCTTTATGTCCATCCTCATCCTCTCTCTATTCTTTATTCTTTTCTCTTATCACTCACTGGGTTTGTGAAACTTAGCAGGACCTTGTGTGCCCTTATCAAATCCTGTTAGTTAATGCAGCTGAACAGATGCTGTCACACTCTGTCCCATTCAGCTTTTGTTGGTATCACTTACTTGTGGTGATTCTTCCTCACCCACATAAGAAGAAATGAGTGTAACAATGAAGTGTGGGAGTTTTAATTCTGATCTGGCTATTTCTTGCATGTAGCTAATTGCTGTTATCTTCACAGGAAAGTCTGTGGGGTTTGCTCCTTTTTACTGTTGTTGTTTTCTTCCTGGTAGTTATTTTTAGTTTGTCTCTATTCAAGTTAGAAGAGACATCCTCAGCCACAGGCTTATGCAAGGACCTTCATAACAAATGCAGCATCAGAGTAGCTTTTGCTATTCTGACATATCAGGAGCACTGGAACTATTTTGCTGTTTCCAGGGAGGAGTGAGAGAAGGTAGTTGGCCTGGAGATTCAAAATGTTTGGCTGAGGGTTAGCCCAAGAAGAAAAAGTAATTTCTTTTCACTGTAGCCCAGCATTGCCATCCTGAATCACAGCATTCAGGTTGGAAAAGAGCCTCAGGATCACCAAGGCCAACACAGAACCCTACTCTACAAGGCTCACCCTAAGCCCCAGCCCCAAGGACCACATCCAAACCACCTGCAAACACAGCCAGGCTTGGGGACTCCACCCACGGGCAGCACATTCCAATGCCTGACCACTCTTGACCTGAAAAAAGCTTTCCTGATGTCCAGTCTGAACCTCCCCAGGGGCAGCTTGAGGCCATTCCCTCTTGTTCTATCTCTAATTATGTGTGAGAAAAGACCAGCACCAACCTCTCCACACCTCCTTTCAGGTAGCTGTAGAGAGCCAGGAGGTCTCCCCTCAGCCTCCTCTTTTCCACACTAACCCTCCCCAGCTCCTTCAGTCTCTCCTCATCAGATTTCTTCTCCAGGCCCTTCCCAGCTTCCTCACCCTCCTCTGCCCTGGCTCCAGCACCTGGGGTACAGGGACGCAACCCTTTATCTTACTGAGAGTTTCACACAGCCATGCAACTGGGACAAAAAGCTAACTTTTCTGAAGCAGAATGAATTCATTTATACTTAGTGCTTGGACTGTACACTGGAGTTTAACTATTCAATAAAATCTTGAAAGGAAAATGGCAGCTTGCCTGTGTTTGGGAAGGCCACGGTGAGAAGCCAGCCTGCAATCAAATGGAAGAAAACATCCAGTGCAGTACTGCCATCTGATAGCCTTCTTTTGCATCACCACATCTGTCTGAGAGTGGCTCTTTGGAGTGGCAAATAGGAAGCAGAGTCACTAGTAAATGCAGATTTGAGGGACAGGAGGCTGAGGGGACACCTCACTGCTGTCTACAACTGCCTGAAAGGCTGTTGTAAAGAGGTTGGTACTGCCATCTGGCAGCTTGCTTTTGCATCACCACATCTGCCTCAGGGTGCTAGAGGCAAGCCAAAGGTTTTCTTCCCACCAGGGCACAGTTTTAAGAATTGCTGAGCTGTATGAAGAGAAATTCACCTCTGGGCTGAGCAGCAAAGTCCCTGCCAGGAGCACTGCATGCAGCTCAGCTCCCAGCTCTGCTGCCTTCAGCTTTGCACAGATGGCAAAACCAGCAGAAAACCAAACCACAGACCTCATGAAATGGAGGGTAGCTGCCACCACAGATCCTAGCAAGGTGAGGCTCTCAGGAGCCATAGATTCCCTGTGTCCAGCAGGAGCAGGGAGGGGATTGTCCCTTTGTACTGGGTTCTGATGAGGCCACACCTCAAGTACTGTGTCCAGTTTTGAGCACCTCAATCCAAGAGAGATGTGGAGGTGCTGGAGCCAGGGCAGAGGAGGGCAAGGAAGTTGGGAAGGGCCTGGGGAATAAATCTGATGAGGAGCAACTGAAGGAGTTGGGGATGGTTAATGTGAAAGAGAGGAGGCTGAGGGGAGACCTCCTGGCTCTTACAGCTACCTGCAAGGAGGTTGTGGAGAGGTTGGTGCTGGTCTCTTCTCCCAGGTCATTAGTGACAGAACAAGAGAAAATGACCTCAAGCTGCCCCTGGGAGGTTCAGACTGGACATTAGGAAAGCTTTTTTCATGGCAAGAGTGGTCAGGCATTGGAATGTGCTGCCCAGGGAGGTGGTGGAGTCCCCAAGCCTGGCTGTGTTTGAAGGTGGTTTGGATGTGGTCCTTGGGGCTCTGGTTTAGGGGTGAGCCTTGCAGAGTAGGGCTCTGGGTTGGCCTTGGTGATCCTGAGGCTCTTTTCCAATGTGAATATGGTTATCTGTGCATTGCATACCTGCTCTTGTTGGAGCCCACAGCAGCTGTAACAAGAGGAAGAATGAATCCTGTTGTGATCTTACTCAGCTGCGGTCGAGGCTAAGCAATGAGCACAGTTTGCAGCAAGGGAGAAAGAGTTCAAATGCAGGACACTAAAGCAGCATTGAAATCTTCTTATTTAGGTGCTCTTTGGCATAGCTGTTTGTTGATTTAAAAAAAGGCAGTAAATTAGTCACAGGGCTATCAAACAAGTTCACAGAATCACAGGATGCCAGGGGTTGGAAGGGACCTCCAGAGATCTTCCAGTCCAGGCCCCCTGCCAGAGCAGGACCATGCAATCTAGCTCAGGTCACACAGGAACACATTCAGACAGGCCTTGACACTCTCCAT
Source organism: Colaptes auratus (assembly GCA_015227895.2). Lineage (NCBI taxonomy): Eukaryota > Metazoa > Chordata > Aves > Piciformes > Picidae > Colaptes > Colaptes auratus. The sequence goes on from CM037632.1 coordinate 4,412,457, forward strand.
AGAAGGAGACTCCACAACCTCTCTGGGCAGTCTGTTCCAGTGCTCTGGGACCCTCACAGTGAAGAAATAAAATGTTTTACAGGCAAAAATATTAATGGTTTGTATTCCTTGAAATTCAGGGATATCACCCATGGTAATTACACATTGCTCAGACACATAGACTCATAGACTCATAGACTTGTCAGGGCTGGAAAGGACCTCAATGATCACCTAGTTCCAACCCCCTTGTCATGGGCAGGGACACCTCACACTAGATCAGGTTGTTCAGAGCTCCATCCAGCCTGGCCTTCAAAACCTCCAGGGATGAGGCTTCCACCATCTCCCTGGGCAACCTGTGCCAGTGTCTCCCCATCCTGTATTGCTGATTCAGAAAAGCAGGAGAAATAAACATTATGGAATTGGCTTCTCTCAGCTGAAGAATGAGAAGGAAAACGAAGCTGGAGATAAAAATGTTTAGGTACAAAGTGATTGAGATTGTTCACTTCACAGCCATGAGTGAACCCATCTCATAGAATCATAGGATGGTCTGGGTTGGAAGGGACCACCAAAGGTCATCCAGTCCAAACCCCCCGCAGTAGCAGGGACATCCTCAACTAGATCAAGTTGCCCAGAGCCTTGTTTGCCTCACCTCATCTCAAATGAGTCTACACAGGTATGGGCATCCATATGGCTCTCTACAGCTACCTGAAGGAGGTTGTAGCCAGGTGGGGGTTGGTCTCTTCTGCCAGGCAACCAGCACCAGAACAAGAGGACACAGTCTCAAGCTGTGCCAGGGGAAGTTTAGGATGGAGGTGAGGAGAAAGTTCTTCCCAGCAAGAGAGCTTGGCCATTGGAATGTGCTGCCCAGGGAGGTGGTGGAGTCACCATCCCTGGAAGTGTTCAGAAAAGGCTTGGATGTGGCACTTGGAGCCAGGGTTCAGTTGTCAGGAGGTGTTAGGTATTAGGTAATAGGTTGGACTTGACGATCTCTGAGGTCTTTTCCAACCTTATTGATTCTAAGATTCATCTGGAGCAGAAAGCCTTGCAGGGAGGAAAGCTGTGGTTCTTTCCCACAGCTGCCCCATCCTGGCACAGCTGCACAGCCTTGATGGACAAGGGAGCCCTTCACTGCCTGATCTAACCCAGGCCACAGGACACTGAGTCGTCACACACAGCACCCAGGAACTTCTGGGAGAGGACAAAGATCGAGCTGGTGCCCTGTGTGGCCACAGCCTCTCTGCTAGCCCCAAGGAGGGTGCAGGATCCCTGCCAGCTCTCAGATGAGGGCAGAAAGTGCACAGGGCTGGTGTGGTGCAAGCAGAGTGGTTAAACCCCACGCAGCTCTGCATCCCTTGCCGTCTCACACTGTTGCTTGAGCTGTATGTGGGATGTGTAAACAGATGGTTTGCAAAAGGTCACGCTGGAAAGACATCTAAAACATGAACAAATGCACTCAAGAAAAAGATACTCTGAATTGCTTGCTGCCTATCACCCTGCTTGAAAGGTTGTCAGAGCACTGGAACAGGCTGCCCAGAGAGGTTGTGGAGTCTCCTTCCCTGGAGAATTTCCAGCCCCATCTGGATGTGTTCCTGTGTGATCTGTGCTGGATTCTATGGTCTTGCTCTGGCAGGGGGGGTTGGACTCAATGACATTTGAAGGTCCCTTCCAACCCCTAACATCCTATGATCCTTTGTCCCATGACTTTCTGTTACCCTAAGCCACTAAGCAATCACCACTCTGTAAAGAAAATGTGCATCATTCCCAGGTACCTTCCTACTGCAGAAACAATTCCCTCCAAGCAAATCAAATGGCTCAGCAGAGATCACAGAATCACAGAATCAGCCAGGTTGGAAGAGACCTCTAAGATCACCAAGCCCAACCGATCACCCAACCCTATCTAATCAACCAGAGCTTGGCACTAAGTGCCTCACCCAGGCTTTTCTTAAACACCTCCAGGGATGGTGACTCCACCACCTCCCTGGGCAGCACATCCCAATGGCCAAGCTCTCTTGCTGGGAAGAACTTCTTTTCCAAGATGTGGGATTAAGCAGCACCATGCAGCTTGTTTCTGCAGCCACCTATGCAATGCCAAGGTGAAGCACATCCCACACAAGGCAGCACACTTCACACACTTTGGCCAAGCATGGCACAAAGCACTATGCCAAGCCAAAGGATGGGTCCTCAGATCCCTTTACATCAGCCAGCCTGAGGACAACCTGAACAGAGGCAATGCTGGTTGGATTCATCCCTCCAGGCAGGCAAGGTCCTCAGCTAGCCCGTGGCTGCAGGGCTCAGTAGTCTTTGCCTCCATTCTGGACCAGCACAGTGAGTGCTTCTCTTCATCTGCCTGATTATGAAATATGAGCTTGAGGAAAGCTTGTCAAATGAGGCAAAAAAGTTGCTGCACATTTCCTGGTGGGCAAAGGGTTGGACAAACTGAATCCTCCTCTCCTCTGGAAAGTGAACATAGAATCACAGAATCAACCAGGTTGGAAAAGACCTCAGAGATCATCAAGTCCAGCCTATACCTAATACCTAACACCCCCTGACAACTAAACCATGGCTCCAAGAGCCACATCCAAGCCTTTTTTGAACACCTCCAGGGATGGTGGTTCCACCACCTCCCTGGGCAGCACATTCCAATGGCCAGCTCTCTTTCTGGGAAGAACTTTCTCCTCACCTCCAGCCTCAACCTCCCCTGGCACAGCTTGAGACTGTGTCCTCTTGTTCTGGTGTTGGTTACCTGGGAGAAGAGACCAACCCCTCCTGGTTACAATCCCCCTTCAGGAGGTGTAGAGAGCAAGAAGGTCTCCCCTGAGCCTCCTCTTCTCTATGCTAAACACCCCCAGCTCCCCCAGACTTTCCACACAGAACATGGGGGCATAGGAAAGATGAACTAATAGAGGTGCTGCAAGTTGTGATCACCTTCATTTTTCTCTTGGAAAAGAGGAAATAAAAAACCCTAACAATTTCAATGACCAACATTATTCACAGGCTCACAGGATGTGAGAGGTTGGAAGGGACCTCCAAAGATCATCAAGTCCAACCCCCCTGCCAGAGCAAGACTAGAGCATCTAGCACAGGTCACATTCGTTATATGCATCACAGCAGGGATCTCCAGTCAGAGTTGAAGCACTACAGGATAAAGTTTCAGATACATGTCCTTCTGCTTATTCACACCTTGAGGTGTCAGGGAATGATAGGACTGGGGGGAATGGAAATAAATTAGAAATGGGCAAATTCAGGTTGGATGTTAGGAAGAAGTTCTTCCCCATGAGGGTGGTGAGAGACTGGCACAGGTTGCCCAGGGAGGTGGTGGAAGCCTCATGCCTGGAGGTTTTAGGCCAGGCTGGATGTGGCTGTGAGCAACCTGCTCTAGTGTGAGGTGTCCCTGCCTGTGGCAGGGGTTTGGAATTGGCTGATCCTTGAGGTCCCTTCCAATTCTATGCAACAATTCCATGATTCTATGATTCTTCTTCAACAAGAAGAGGTGGAGTGATGTGGGGGCTGCTTTTGCCTTTCCTGGTACCTTTCTATTTCTGTGAGTCTATGATTCTGTGATTCTGTAGTTCTATAATTCTGTGATTTGGTGATTCTGTGATTCTAGGACTCAATAGTTCTCTGATTCTATGATTCTCTGATTCTGTGATTCTGTGATTCTATGATTCTCTAATTTTGTGCTTCTATGATTCTGTGATTCTGTGATTCTATGATTCTATGACTTCTGTGATCAGAGGGCTGGAGCACCTCTTCTATGAGGAGAGACTGAAAGAGTTGGGGCTGTTCAGTCTGGAGAAAAGAAGGCTCTGAGGTGACCTTCTTGTGGGGCTACAAGAAGGCTGGGGAGGGACTTCTCAGATATCAGGTAGTGATAGGGCTAGGGGGAATGGAATGAAGCTGGAGGTGGGGAGATTCAGGCTGGAGGTGAGGAGGAAGTTCTTCCCATGAGAGTGGTGAAGCCCTGGAATGGGCTGTCCAGGGAGGTGGTTGAGGCCCCGTCCCTGGAGGTGTTTAAGCCCAGGCTGGATGAGGCTCTGGCCAGCCTGATCTAGTGAGAGGTGTCCCTGCCCATGGCAGGGGGGTTGGAACTAGCTGATCCTTGTGGTCCCTTCCAACCCTGATTGATCCTGTGATTCTATGACTCTGTGATTCTATGCCTGTATGACTATGCTTCTATGCTTCTATGACTCATGCATGGCACAAGCTGTGGCAGGGGCAGCGAGGCAGCCCAGCCATTGGCACCAAAAAACCCCCAAACCCAACACACAAACAAACAAACAAACACAAACCAAGCCAAGCAAACAAACAGGAACACATAATTCAACCCCAAGGCTGTTTGGTTGCTGAGTTTCATTTTGCATTGCTAGCCCACAGAAGGCTTACAGGAAATGTCAGCTGGTGAAGTGTAAACTTACCGTAATTGTGTATTAGGCACCAGATGCAGCTGACCACAAGATGTGCACTGAAGAAAAAGGAAAGATTTCAGACTAGCAGGGCAGTGTGTATGACAGGAAGCAAAGCTGGTGTGATGCTACCACAGGATTTTAAGCCTGTGGCTCTCTATTACCAAAAAAAATAATAAATAATGAAAGTATTAATATACCTCCAGACAACGCTGTGGGTGGCAATGAAATTCACACAAGGGGAAAGAAGAGGGATGGTAGGAAAAGCTAAAATGGAGTCACAGAATGTTAGGGGTTGGAAGGATTGGATGTAGCACTTAGGCCACACCTTGAGTCCTGTGTCCAGTTCTGGGCTCCTCGATTTAAGAAGGACTTTGAGATGCTGGAAGGTGTCCAGAGAAGGGCAACAAGCTGGGGAGGGGTCTGGAGCACAGCCCTGGGAGGAGAGGCTGAGGGAGCTGGGGTTGCTTAGCCTGGAGAAGAGGAGGCTCAGGGGAGACCTTCTTGCTCTCTCCAACTGCCTGAAGGGAGGTTGTAGCCAGGTGGGGGTTGGTCTCTTCTCCTGGATGGCCAACACCAGAACAAGAGGACACAGTCTCAAGCTGTGCCAGGGGAGGTTTAGGTTGGATGTGAGGAAGAAATTCTTCCCAGACAGAGAGATTGGCCATTGGGATGTGCTGCCCAGGGAGGTGGTGGAGTCCCCATCACTGGAGGTGTTTAAGAAGACACTGGATGGGGTGCTTGGTGCCATGGTTTAGTTGATTAGATGGTGTTGGGTTGGACTTGATGATCTCAAAGGTCTCTTCCAACCTGGTTAATTCTATTCTATTCTATTCTATTCTATTCTATTCTATTCTATTCTATTTTACTTGGAGCCATGGTTTAGTTGTCAGGAGGTGTTAGGTATTAGGTAATAGGTTGGGCTTGACGATCTCTGAGGTCTTTTCCAACCTGGTTGATTCCATGATTCTGTGAACACCAGCAAGCCCTACTGACCTGTTCTGTGCTTCACCTCCAGGGCTTCTGCCCATTATTTTGCATTTTTCAGTTTCCATTTCTCCTTCTAAAGGCAGCAGTTAGCAGTCCCTGCCATCCCCTGTAGCATGCTATGAAAGCTGACACAGGAAGCTGCAGTGCCTGAAGGGGAAGTTTCTATTTCCTAGGGCACGACTGCTTCAAGAAAAGCCCCACCTGTCAGGTGCTGGAGATTTAGTGTCTGATAAAGGCTGGCCCAAAGTGCCTGGAATTTCATGTGGTTCACCTTGAAAGAAATGCAGTGGCAGTAAAGCCAACCACACTTCAAGGTTTCCTGAACAAGAGTCAAACACTTGCTCTTTCAGGGATGAACTCTCAACCTATTCTGCTATGAGAATCTTCACACCTTCCCCTAAAAACAGAGATGTGCCTCAAGAGCTTACCTTGCCTGTTCAAATTGCCTGACCTAAGGGAGTGTTGGTCCAGCCTCTGATCATCCCTGGCGCTTTTAGACAGGGTCCTGTTAGCTTGGCTGTGGTTTTGTGTGCTGCAAGATCAGCTGGGGAGTTTTAAAAGGGGGTTGAAAGGAGGCCAAGAGAGTTGAGTAACTTGATGAAAGTGGAATTGGAATACTTTGTATCAGAGAATCACAGAGTTTAGGGGCTGGAAGGGACCTCGAGAGCTCATCCAGTCCAACCCCCCTGCCAGAGCAGGAGCACCGAGAGCAGGTCACACAGGAACACATCCAGGTGGGTTTTGGATATCTCAAGAGAGGGAGACTCCACAACCCCCCTGGGCAACTTGTTTCAGGGCTCTGACACTCACAGGGAACAAATCTCTCCTCCTGTTTCCATGGAACTTCCTCTGCCTCAGCTTCCACCACTGCCCCTTGTGCTGGCATTGGGCAGCCCCCAGCAGAGCCTGGCTCCAGCCTCTGGGCACTCACCCTGCACATCTTGATCAACATGACTGAGGTCACCTCTCAGGCTCCTCCTGTCCAAGCTACAGAGCCCTCAGCTCCCTCAGGCTCTCCTCATAAGGAAGATGTTTCACTCCCTTCATCATTTTTGTGTCTCTGTGCTGGACTCTTTCAAGCAGTTCCCTGAGGTCCTTCTTGAACTGAGAGGCCCAGAACTGGACACAAGATTCCAGATGTAGCCTCACCAGGGCAGAGTAGAAGGGGAGGAGAACTTCTCTGGACCTACTAACCACAGCCCTTCTAATGCCCCCCCCGAATGGCCTTGACCTTCCTGGCCACCAGAGCACATTGCTGGCTCATGGGCAACCTCCCATCCTGCAGGACCCCCAGGTCCTTTTCCCCTTTACTGCTCTCCACAGCTCAGTAACCAACCTATACTGTTCCATGGGGTTGTTTAAGCTCTCTGGCTCCTCCTGGGGAATAATGAGTGAAGAGATCTCTTCCTGCTTCCAGGAGTTAATTTATTTGCTTCTGCAAAGTTTCACAAAGCTTTGGGAGGAGATTTTTCTTTTTCTCCTCAGATTTGGGGAAGGGTGTGCTAGGAAAGGAGAACACAGAGTAGAAGTTGCAATCAAGCTGAACTGCTGAGAGTAAGTACACAGGAAAATTCACCTAGAGATGATTGAAGAGGCTTTGAAGGAGTTGTGTCAAAGCCATCAACTGGTGTCCTGCCAGCGTGGAGCTTGGCTGTGCAGCAACAGCAGAGCACTGTGCCCAGCATGGTGGTTCTCCCCTTCCACCTTGGGCACCCTCCAAAAAGCCCTGGGGCACAGAGCCATGGTGTAGAGCACCCTGATATCAATCAGATCCAGGAATTAATCAAAAAGATTTCCTGTCTGGAGTATTTCCTCCCCCCCCAGGAGATGATGACACTGCAAATGAGTTCTCAGGAGTGGGAAGTGGTGCTCTGGGCTATGCTGGAGGGCCTGGGTTGCCCTCAGGCCAACAGTAACCAACTTCCTCAGAATTTCAGTGGTTGAAAACTCCCTCACCTTTGCCAGAGTGACAGCTGGGTCATGAGAGGAGACTCTTACTGCTTAAGATGCTCCTTTTTGCTGCCAGAGGGAGAGAGCTGTATAGCAAACACCTGAGTGACAGAATCACACAATGCTAGGGGTTGGAAGGAACCTTAAAAATCATCCAGCCCAACCCTGCTGCCAGAGAAGGGGAGGTTGCAGAAGCAGCTAATAAATTTCTACCTCTAATAGCTATGAAATGTCAGTGAAATCCACTCAGTGGGGATTGACAGCTGAGTGGTGGGAAGCTAACTGAAAGACAGGAGGTAGCTGAGCAGCCTTGGGCCAGGATGGTGGTGCCTGGTGCTGCAGTTAGGTGAATGTGAAGGAAAGCATTTGCCAGTGGATGGCAGGCAGGGCTGAGGAGGTGGCAGGGACTGGCTGAGGAGGTGGCAGGGACTGGCTGAGGAGGTGGCAGGGACTGGCTGAGCAGCCTGCACTACAGCCTGGTAGGTTTTGTTCCCCCACACTGGGGAAAAGACCTGAAGATTTAATGTGGTGACTGCAAAGTCTTGATCTGAGGAAATTGGTTTTGGAAGCTCTCCATGCTGTGGGTAGCCAGAACTCTGCACCTCAGGCTTCAAATAAGCAATGCCTTTATTGCCCAGAATAGAATGGAATGGAATGGAATGGAATGGAATAGAATGAATGGAATAGAATAGAATGGAATAGAATAGAATAGAAAATAGAATAGATAGAATAGAATAGAATAGAATTAACCAGGTTGGAAGAGACCTTTGAGATCATCCAGTCCAACCTATCACCCAACACCATCTCATCAACTAAACCATGGCACCAAGCACCCCATCCAGTCTCATCCTAAACACCTCCCATGATGGTGACTCCACCACCTCCCTGGGCAGCACATTTCAATGGGCAACCACTCTCTATATGAAGAATTTCTTCCTAACATCCAGCCTAAACATCTCCTGGCACATCTTGAGACTGTGTCCTCTTGTTCTGCTGCTGGTTGCCTGGGAGAAGAGACCAACCCCCACCTGGCTACAACCTCCCTCCAGGTAGTTGTAGACAGCAAGAAGGTCTCCCCTGAGCCTCCTCCAGGCTAAGCAAGCCCAGCTCCCTCAGCCTCTCCTCCCAGGGCTGTGCTCCAGACCCCTCCCCAGCTTTGTTGCCCTTCTCTGGACACCTTCCAGCAGCTCAGCATCTTTCCTAAACTGAGAGGCCCAGAACTGGACACAGGACTCAAGAACCCTAACTCTGCACCTCAGGCTTCAAATAAGCAATGCCCTTATTCTCCTGAAGAACCCTAATGTCTGTGCACAATTGTGGCAATTAGGAATCATTTCCTTCTGCATGCTGCTGCTGCTTCATGTGTTGTCAAATGCTTTCACTTCTGTTAAAGTAAGAGCAGAGGGATAACCAAGAAGTGTAACTGCAGCAGCAGCTGAGGGCACAAGGGCAGGGCTTTGTTTTTCACAGCAGTTCCGATGGGTTAGGAATCCTTATTCCTGCTTTACTGTAAAATGAAACCCAGGGGGAAAGGGGTAGCCTCTGTTTTCCCCTCTGCCTTCCTTCTTCTACCTCCAGGTGCAGAAAGAATCAACTCTTAACGTGAAATGAGGAGCTTGCTTCCTGTGGTTAGGCATTTCTCTTTGTTGAGAAGCCCAGCAAAGTCATTTATATCTTTGTGTCTGCACCAGGTCGTGTATGACTGAGGTGTTTCCTTGAAACCTGCCTGCTTTCAGCTTACTCATCATCATCTTTTCACTGAAAAAAAAATGAAAAAAAGAGTTCCTGCCTCATCATCAAATCACTGCCCACACCTTCAAGGGCTGTGGACACAGCAAACTCCTGACCAAGCTGTCAGCCCCTGGCTTGCACAGCAGGGACAAGAACTGGCTGCAGGCTGTACCCAGAGAGTGGTGGTGAATGGTGCCACATGCAGCTGGCAGCCAGGCACCAGTGGTGTGCCCCAAGGATCAGTGCTGGGCCCCATGCTCTTCAACATCTTTATTGATGATCTGGATGAGGGCACTGAGTCCATCATCAGTAAATTTGCAGATGACACCAAGCTGGGGGCAGGAGTTGATCTGTTAGAAGGTAGGAGGGCTCTGCAGAGGGCAGACAGGTTGGACAGATGGGCAGAGCCCAACAGGATGGCATTCAACATGTCCAAGTGCCAGGTGCTGCACTTTAGCCACAACAACCCCATGCAGAGCTACAGGCTGGGGACAGAGTGGCTGAGAGCAGCCAGGCAGAAAAGGACCTGGGGGTAATGGTTGATAGTAGCTGCACATGAGCCAGCAGTGTGCCCAGGTGGCCAAGAAGGCCAATGGCATCCTGGCCTGCATCAGGAAGAGTGTGGCCAGCAGGAGCAGGGAAGTCATTCTGCCCCTGTGCTCAGCACTGGTTAGGCCACACCTTGAGTCCTGTGTCCAGTTCTGTAGGAAAGATGTTGAGATGCTGGAAGGTGTCCAGAGAAGGGCAACGAGGCTGGGGAGGGGTCTGGAGCACAGCCCTGTGAGGAGAGGCTGAGGGAGCTGGGGTTGCTTAGCCTGGAGAAGAGGAGGCTCAGGGGAGACTGCCTGGGGAGGTTGCAGCCAGGTGGGGGTTGGTCTCTTCTCCCAGGCAATCAGCACCAGAACAAGAGGACACAGTCTGAAGCTGTGCCAGGGGAAGTTTAGGCTGGAGGTTAGGAAGAAATTCTTCCCAGGAAGAGTAATTTGCCATTGGGATGTGCTGCCCAGGGAGGTGGTGGAGTCACCATCCCTGGAGGTGTTCAAGAGGGGACTGGATGTGTCACTTGGAGCCATGGTTTGGTTGTCAGGAGGTGTGGGGTGACAGGTTGGCTTGATGATCTCTGAGGTCTTTTCCAACCTGGTTGATTCTGTGATTCTATGACTAAAGCTACCCACAGGTCAGCAGCTGCAGAACTCAATCTTGCAGAAAGAGAGTAGCTGACTGCAAAATGCTGCTGCTGTTGTCATCATCATTGTCACTCTTACTGTTGTTACTTTTAAATGACTACCTGAATTCTCCTGCTTTTGCTTTGAAATAGGGCCAGGATGTGTGGGCAGCACAGCTTTCTAACCTTTTATTGTAGGCACAGGGAAGCACCTTGTGTACAGGAGACACATTCACTCCCCACAGGTTCCATTGTCACTCTGTTGTGGCATCATTGCACCACGAATCAAAGCCTACATGAAGCCAGCTGAAATCATAGAATCAATAAGGTTGGAAAAGACCTCAGAAATCATCATGTCCAACCTACCACCCAACACCTCATGACTAAGTAAGCCATGGTTTCAGGTGCCACATCCAATCCCTTTTTGAACAACTCTCTCTGTGAAGTACTTTCTCCTCACCTCCAGCCTAAACTTCCCCAGGCACAGCTTGAGACTGTGTCCTCTTGTTCTGGTGCTGCTTGCCTGGCAGAAGAGACCAACCCCCACCTGGCTACAACCTCCCTTCAGGGAGTTGTAGACAGCAAGAAGGTCTCCCTGAGCCTCCTCTTCTCCAGGCTAAGCAACCCCAGCTCCCTCAGCCTCTCCTCCCAGGGCTGTGCTCCAGACCCCTCCCCAGCCTCATTGCCCTTCTCTGGACAAGTTCAAGTGTCTCAATGTCCTTCTTAAACTGAGGAGCCCAGAACTGGACACAGGACTCAAGGTGTGGCCTAAGCAGTGCTGAGCACAGGGCAGAATGACTTCCCTGCTCCTGCTGGCCACACTCTTCCTGCTGCAGGCCAGGATGCTATCTTCAGATGATAGATTCATCATTTTTTTTCTGCAGGCAGTAGTTGTATGAAGTTATTCTGTGTAGAGATAGATAATGGTTGGAATCATTGACTTCAGATCTATTTCCAGATGATTTGTGACTAACATAATGATGTCATGTGTGAGACACACAGGTCTGGTATAACAGCAGAGGTGTGGGGAAGTGGGGACATGGGATGAGGTGCTGAGGAGTACAGGACTGGACTGTAACAGCTCTGGAGCTGGAGACCCTGCAATTGTAAGCAATGGTCAGATAAAGGAATGCAGACCCGGAGCTGGGCAAAACTGGCTTCGTGGATAGCCAAGACATGAGGAGAACTTCTTCACTGTGAGGGTTATGGAGCACTGGAATAGGGATCTGATGGAGAGAGTCCAACAGAGGGCTGCAAGGATGCTGAAGGGACTGCAGCACTGCCTGGTGAGGAGAGGCTGAGAGACCTGGAGCTGTTCAGTCTGGAGAGGAGAAGACTGAGAGGGGATCTGATCAATGTCTATCAATAGCTGAGGGCTGGGGGTCAGGAAGGGACAGGCTCTGCTCACTTGTGCCCTGGGATAGGACAAGGGGCAATGGATGGAAACTACAGCACAGGGAGTTGCACCTCAACATGAGGGGGAACTTCTCTATGGTGAGGGTCCCAGAGCCCTGGAGCAGGCTGCCCAGAGAGGTTGTGGAGTCTCCTTCTCTGGAGCCTTTCCAGCCCTGTCTGGATGTGTTCCTGTGTGACCTGTGCTGGATTCTGTGGTCCTGCTCTGGCAGGGGTGGACTCAAAGCTCTCCAGAGGTCCCTTCCAAACCCGAACATCCTCTGATCCTGTGAACTTCAATGTGGCAAACTGCTGACACCTGTTTTGGCACTGGTTACATCTTGGAAGAAAGACAAGTGCCCAGGGAGGTGGTGGAGTCACCGCCCCTGGAGGTGTTCAAGAGGGGATTGGATGTGGCACTTGGTGCCATGGTCTAGTCATGGGGTCTGTGGTGACAGGTTGGACTCGATGATCTTTGAGGTCTCTTCCAGCCTGGGTGATACTGTGATACAATAGCTGCACACAGCAGCCACTTTGAAGTGCAGATCACCTTCCTGCCACACTTCAGATGTTTGAGTGGACTGCTGAGCACCAGCCTGGCTGGTTTTGAGAGGCAGACACCGAAGCTCTTGCAAACTCCACTTCAAGCTGCTAAAACCGACTGGGGGATGTGCTTTCCCATTTCTGCCACTTATGACTCAAAGCATTATTACCTGCTTCTGCAGAAGTGGAAAAGGAGTTGGTTTGCTTGCTGTTTTTCACTTTTTCAGCAAAACCCCCTGCTGAGGTGTGAGTCCATGGGTGCAGCTTGTCTCTCCCACCACTTCCCTGGGGCAGGGCTGATGCCAGTGGCAGCCATGGCACCACATCATGCACTATGCAAACACAAGGTTCCAGGAAGGAGGGAGGCAACCAGGGGACTGGCAACAGCCTCCCGATGAGCCACGGATGGTCATGCTGGATGGGCAGGCAGAATCAGAGAATGTCAGGGGCTGGAAGGGACCTGGAAAGATCATCTGGATCATCCAAGCCCTGTGCCAGAGCAGGATCACCTGGAGCAGACCACACAGGAACTCATCCAGGCTGGTCTTGGGCAGAATCCAACGGCAGGAGATTGAACACATCCAAGTGCCGGGTTCTGCACATTGGCCACAGCAACCCCAGGCAGTGCTACAGGCTGGGGGCAGAGTGGCTGGAGAGCTGCCAGGCAGAGAGGGACCTGGGGGTGCTGGTTGATTGTAGGGTGAACATGAGCCTGCAGTGTGCCCAGGCAGCCAAGAGGGCCAATGGCATCCTGGTCTGCATCAGGAGCAGTGTGGCCAGCAGGAGCAGGGAGGTCATTCTGCCCCTGTACACTGCATTGGTTAGGCCACACCTTGAGTACTGTGTCCAGTTCTGGGCCCCTCAGTTTAGGAAGGAGGTTGTCTTGCTGGAGCGTGTCCAGAGAAGGGCAACAAGGTTGGTGAGGGGTTTGGAACACAGCCCTATGAGGAGAGGCTGAGGGAGCTGGGGTTGCTTAGCCTGGAGAAGAGGAGGCTCAGGGGTGACCTTATTGCTCTCTACAACTACCTGAAGGGAGATTGTAGACAGGCAGAGGTTGGTCTCTTCTCCCAGGCAGCCAGCAGCAGAACAAGAGGACACAGTCTCAGGCTGCGCCAGGGGAGGTTTAGGCTGGATGTTAGGAAGAAGTTCTATACAGAGAGAGTGATTGCCCATTGGAATGGGCTGCCCAGGGAGGTGGTGGAGTCACCTTCATTGGAGGTGTTCAGGAGGAGACTTGATGGGGTGCTTGGTGCCATGATCTAGTTGTTTAGGTGGGTTGGATTGGTTGATGGGTTGGACACGATGATCTTGAAGGTCTCTTCCAACCTGGATTTATTGTATTGTATTGTATTGTATTGTCTCCAGAGAGGGAGGCCATCCCCCTGATCTCAGCAAGGCTGGGTCTGACTCAGCTTATTCCGGCCCAGCGCAATGCTACTGCCAGGGACAGCCAACCATGCCCACTTCCCTCCCTTGGCACAGGCCCTCTGAAGTGCCAGCCCCTAGCACTGCCTACAGTCCTTTTCTTTGCTGCTGCATAGAATCATGGAATTGTTTAGGCTGGAAAAGGCCTTTAAGGTCATCAAGTCCAATGTTTAAGCTAACATTGCCAAGACCTCTGCTAGAACATATCCCTAAGCACCACGTCTGCATGTCTTTAAAGCATCTCCTGGGATGATGATTTAACCACTTCTCTGGGCAGCCTGTCCAGTGTTTAGCAACCCTTTCAGTGAAGAAACATTTTCTAATGGTCCCTGGCCCAACTTGAGAGTGTTTCCTCTTGTTCTATCAGAAAGAGCACCACACATATGCATAACAAATGACTAAATCCTCACAACTGCTCTGTTATCTGTAGGTAACACATCTAAGTGCCAGGTTCAACACACTGGCCACAACATCCCCAGGCAGTGCCACAGGCTGGGGTCAGAGTGGCTGGAGAGCAGCCAGGCAGAGAGAGACCTGGAGGTACTGGTTGGCTGTAGCTGAACATGAGCCAGCAGTGTGCCCAGGTGGCCAAGAAGGCCAAAGGCATCCTGGCCTGTATCAGGAAGAGTGTGGCCAGCAGGAGCAGGGAAGTCATTCTGCCCTGTCCTCAGCACTGGTTAGGCCACACCTGGAGTCCTGTGTCCAGTTCTGGGCCCCTCAATTTAGGAAAGATGTTGAGATGCTGGAAGACTGGAAAAGGGCAAACATTGCTCCCATTTTCAAGAAGGGTAAGAAGGAGGAACCAGGGAACTCCAGGCCAGGCAGTCTCACCTCTGTGCCTGGAAAGATCATGGAGCAGATCCTCCTGGAGGCACTACTGACTCAGAAGAGTAGTGAAGAGGTGATTGGGAGCAGTCAGCATGGCTTTGCCAAGGGCAAATCCTGCCTGACAAACCTGGTGGCCTTCTATGAACAGGTGACAGCATTAATAGATGAGGGGCGAGCAACTGATGTCGTTTACCTGGACCTGAGCAAAGCCTTTGACACTGTCCCACACCACATCCTGGTCTCCAAGCTGGTGACACACGGGTTTGATGGATGGACCACCAGATGGATACAGAACTGGCTTGATGGCCGCACCCAAAGAGTGGCTGTCAATGGGTCCATGTCCCAGTGGAGGCCAGGGACAAGCAGAGTCCCTCAGGGATCAGTCCTGGGACCAGGCTTGTTCAACATCTTTGTGGGTGACATGGACAGTGGCACTGAGTGCACCCTCAGCAAGGTTGCTGCTGACACCAAGCTGTGTGGTGCAGCAGACAGCTGGAGGGAAGGATGCCATCCAGAGGGACCTTGACAGGCTGGAGAGGTGGGCACAAGCCAACCTCATGAGCTTCAACAAGACCAAGTGCAGGGTCCTGCATCTGGGTCGAGGCAATCCCAGGCACAAATCCAGGCTGGGCAGTGACTGGCTGGGGAGCAGCCCTGAGGAGAGAGACTTGGGGGTGCTGGGGGACGAGAAGCTCACCAGGAGCTCTCAGTGTGCACTTGCAGCCCAGAAAGCCAATCAGAGCCTGGGCTGCATCAGGAGAAGTGTGGCCAGGATGCCTTTGGCCTTCTTGGCCACCTGGGCACACTGCTGGCTCATGTTCAGCTGCTGTCAACCAGTACCCCCAGGTCCCTTTCTGCCTGGTTGCTCTCCAGCCACTCTGACCCCAGCCTGCAGCACTGGAGCATTATGAGAACCAACCCCAATGTGGCACCAAACAGACCTTTGAAAAAGAAAATTTGAACTACTTATTTATTTATTTAGTCATAAGTTGAATCAAGCAGAAACTGCCACTATTCCATTTGGGTGGAGGGGAAGGGAGGCAGTGCAGCCCCAGCAGCTGTTCTCTGGTCTTCAAAGAAGTGAAGATGTCTAAACTTAGGTTTTGCTTGATGTGCAGTTTCTTAAAGCTGGGGATTTCTGAGCAGGATATCATGAGTGTGTGTGTGCACATGAGGCAAGTCAAGATATGAGATACAAAAAGTGTGAAAGATACAAATAAAAAACATTTCAGAATAATTGCACAGGATTAAAATAAAAATAATGGGGAAGGTAAACTTTGCACTTGGTAGATTAAATTGTTCTTTGCTTCTAAGCCTTCTATCCAACCTTTGTGGCTGGAGAGCTGTCTGGTAGAAAGGGACCTGGAGGTACTAATGGACAGGCAGCTGAACAGGGGCCAGCAGTGTGCCCAGGTGGGCAAGAAAGCCAAAGGCATCCTGGCTGGGATCAGCAATGCTGTGTCCAGCAGGAGCAGGGAGGGGATTGTCCCCTGGGACGCAGCTCTGGGGAGGCCACACCTGGAGGGTTGTGTCCAGTTTGGGGCACCTCAAGACAAGAGAGATGTGGAGGTGCTGGAGCCAGGGCAGAGGAGGGCAAGGAAGCTGGGAAAGGCCTGGAGAAGAAATCTGATGAAGAGCAACTGAAGGAGCTGGGGATGGTTAGTTTGGAAAAGAGGAGGCTGAGGGGAGACCTCCTGGCTCTCTACAGCTACCTGCAAGGAGGTTGTGGAGAGGTTGGTGCTGGTCTCTGCTCCCAGGTCATTAGTGACAGAACAAGAGGCAATGGCCTCAAGCTGCCCCTGGGGAGGTTTAGACTGGACATTAGGAAGGATTTTTTCATGGCAAGAGTGGTCAGGGATTGGAATGTGCTGCCCAGGGAGGTGGTGGAGTCCCCAAGCCTGGCTGTGTTTCAAAGTGGTTTGGCTGTGGTGCTTGGGGTTTAGGGCTAAGCCTTGCAGAGTAGGGTTCTGAGTTGGCCTTGGTGATCCTGAGGCTCTTTTCCAACCTGAATGTTTCCATGGACTCTCTCCAGCACATCCCTGTCCCTCTTGAACTGGGGAGCCCAGCACTGGATGCAATATTCCAGGTGAGGTCTCAGCAGGGCAGAGTAGAGGGGGAGGAGAACCTCCCTGGCTCTGCTGGACACACTGCTCTGATGCACCCCAGGATCCCATTGGCCTTCCTGGCCCCCAGGGCACATTGCTGTCCCGTGGGGAACTTTTCATCCATCGGGACTCCTCCCAGGTCCTTCTCCTTGGGGCTGCTCTCCAGCAGATCACCTCCTAACCTGTGCTGGTGCAGTTTATTCCTCTTTTCCAGGTGCAGGACTCCCCACATCCCTTGAGCTGTTTTCATCAGCAGGCTTTTATTGCTGTTTGGCAGACTAACCTGGCCTGGGGCATGTTCATGTTTGACAGCATTTCTGTTTTCTTCCTCTGTTCTTTTGCACTTATATAAAATAACCATTGAAACAAGAGAAAAAAACCTCCTCCTTCTGGATGACAAATAAGGGGACTGATACTGCTTTATCTGACAAAAAGAAAGTCAGCAAATTCAGTGGAAAACTAAAGAAACAAAAAAGGTCTTTGAGGCTTAATGAATTTTAATGATTTTTTGTTTTCCTGCAGGGCCTCAGACAGGGTCTGATAAGATACAGAGCGTGGCCTGCTTGCTGAGAATGACCACAGGAATTTCAGGTCTTCCTAGGGGGTCAGACTAAGTCAACCTTAGATCACATTTGAATGAAATGAACCCAGAGTCA
Organism: Colaptes auratus; assembly: GCA_015227895.2. Lineage (NCBI taxonomy): Eukaryota > Metazoa > Chordata > Aves > Piciformes > Picidae > Colaptes > Colaptes auratus. The sequence goes on from CM037632.1 coordinate 4,429,624, forward strand.
TCTGCAGAACTGCAGGGTGTTGGAGAATCACAGAATTGTCAGGGCTGGAAGGGACCTCAAGGAGCATCTAATTCCAACCCCCCTGCCATGGGCAGGGACACCTCACACTAGATCAAGCTCCTCACAGCCACATCCAGCCTGGCCTTAGAAACCTCCAGGGATGAGGCTTCCAGCACCTCCCTGGGCAGCCTGTGCCAGTCTCTCACCACCCTCATGGGGAACAACTTCTTCCTAACAGCCAATCTCCACCTACTTACCTGTAGTTTTGCTCCATTCCCCCCAGTCTATCACTCCCTGACACCCTCCAAAGTCCCTCCCCAGCTTTCTTGGAGCCCCCTTCAGATACTGCAAGGCCACAATGAGGTCTCCTCAGAGCCTTCTCTTCCCCAGACTGAACAACCCCAACTCCCTCACTCTGTCCTCATAGCAGAGCAGATCCAGCCCTCTGCTCATCCTCGTGGCCCTTCTCTGGACACCTTCCAGCACCTCCAGATCCTTACCATAATAGAAGCTCCAGAACTGGACACAGTGCTCCAGGTGGGGTCTCACCAGAGTGGAGTAGAGGGGAATAAATCACCTCCTCAACCTGCTGGCCACACTTCTTGTGATGCAGCCCAGGCTCTGGTTGGCTCTCTGGGCTGCAAGTGCTCACTGCTGGCTCATGCTGAGCTTCTCATCCCCCAGCACCCCCAAGTCCTTTTCTTCATGGCTGCTCTCAAGCCAGTCCCTGTCCAGCCCTGAAGCAGGTATGCAGACATAGCTGTGATGTTAATCATTATTTTCACCTTGAACTCAAGGGACTTGCCTCTTTGCCCCTCCTATCCCTATCCCTCTCTGTTCCATGCCAGCATCACTATTCTTCAGGACCTCCAGAGATCATTGAGTCCAAGCCCCCTGCCAGAGCAGCATCACCCAGGGTAGTCTGCACAGGAATGCATCCAGGTGGGTTTGAAAGCCTCCAGAGAAGGAGACTCCACAACCTCTCTGGGCAGCCTGCTCCAGGGCTCTGGCACCCTCACACCAAAGAAGTTTCTCCTCATGTTAAGCTGAAACCTTCTCTGTTCAAGTTTGTCTCCATTGTTCCTGGGCTTACTGCTGTGCACCACCCAAAAGAGCTTGGCCCCCTCCACTTGACCCCTACCCTCAGCTATTGATAGACATTGATCAGATCCCCTCTCAGCCTTCTCTTCTCCAGACTCGACAGCCCCAGGGCTCTCAGTCTCTCTTCACAGGGGAGATGCTCAAGTCCCCTAAGCATCCTCCTGGCTCTCTGTTTTCACCCTGTGGATCTTCTCTCCTTTTCCATATTCCTCTTCTCTGCTGGGGAGTGGTCCTCCAATGATGGACTAACTGCTGTAGTTTAATCCTGGATGTGGCCCAAGTGTAGATTATATAGGTTATGCAGATTATATAGACTACACCAATCTGTTTCACTGCAGAGAAATGAAATTGTAGAGTGGACATTAGGAAAGCTTTTTTTGAGGGCAAGAGTGGTCAGGCATTGGAATGTGCTGCCCAGGGAGGTGGTGGAGCCCCCAAGCCTGGCTGTGTTTGAAGGTGGTTTGTCTGTGGTGCTTGGGGCTGTGGTTTAGGGGTGAGCCTTGCAGAGCAGGGCTCTGGGTTGGCCTTGGTGACCCTGAGGCTCTTTTCCAAGCTGAATGTTTCTGTGCTTCTGTGCTTCTGTAAATTCCTGTCTTTTATAATGCTGATGGCAACTGAGTGTGTTGAAAAATCAGAATATCAGAGAGGATGTTTGTAACCTGCTGCAGAACTTGCAACCTGAAAAATAACTTGGGGAAGTAGAGCTTCACTGATTCACACTTTCCTCATTCTTACTGCATTTGATTGAAAACAGAAAATGAAATCAGTCTCCCTTGGTACCTCCAACATGCTCTTGACTACCTCTTGTTTCAAAGTAATTATCTAATATCTTGTGGTTACAGCTAAAATTTGTAATTTACCTCCTACCACCTTTTTATTAGCAACTTGTGGCTTTCTTGGTGTTTCTGTGTTGCTTGTAACCTCTGAAGCTTTATCTTCTAAGAATCTGTGTCATCAGCGTGCTCCACTGCATTGTGAGTGCTTGGGAGGGCTTGTGAGTGCTCTCCATGGACAGTGAAAGAGAAAGCTCTGCTGAAAACACAGCCAAGAGCTCACCTCTCCCTGTAGAGCTTTCTGCTCTGGGACCCTTGCAGCATAGAAGTTCTCCTCATGTTGAGATGGAACCTCCTGTGCCGTAGTTTCCATCCATTGCCCCTTGTCCTATCCCAGGGCACAAGTGAGCAGAGCCTGTCCCTTCCTTCCTAGCACTCATCCTCAGGTACTGATAGACATTGATCAGATCCCCTCTCAGTCTTCTCCTCTCCAGACTAAACAGCCCCAGGGCTCCAAGCCTCTCCTCATCAGGTAATGCTCCAGTCCCTTCAGCATCCTTGTAGCTCTCCCTTGGACTCTCTCCAGCAGATCCCTGTGCCTCTTGAGCTGGGGAGCCCAGAACTGGATGCCATGCTCAAGGTGAGGTCTCACTAGGGCACTGTAGAGGGGGAGGAGAACCTCATTAGGTCTGCTGGACACACGCTTCTTGGTGCACCCCATTGGCCTTCTTGGCACATTGGTGTCCCATACAGAACATGTTCTCCACCAGGACTCCTCCCAGGTCCTTCTCCACAGGGCTGCTCTCTAGCAGATCACCTCCTAACCTGTCCTGGTGCAGTTCATTCTTCCTTCCCAGGTGCAGGACTCTGCACTTGTCCTGGTTGAGCCTCATTAGGTTCCTCTGTGCCCAGCTCTCGCTCTGTCCAGGTCTCATTGAAAAGATCTCTGTTTGTGTGTAGACAGATACCTGCAGTGAGAATGTTGTGCACAAACAACACAGCACACTAAGAGCATTTGCAGAAGTGGTTTAACCAAAAGGTAAAATCCCTAACCCATCCATTTCTGTGGTTCCTAGCAAGGCCAAGTTGACTCCATCATACCCTCACCCTGTCGCTACCACTGTGGCCATGATCTCACCTGCAGGGTGTTGATTTTAGAGTTGACTAAACACTCAATGGATGTCAAATGGGTAACTGTGACATGTAAAGACCTCAAGGAAAGTGAGTGCTGGAGGAAGTGTCTGCTCCTGCCAGCAGCACAGCTGCTTGGGGGGAAAAAGCCACAGCTGGGCTGGGGGTGAAGGAGCTGAGTTTGGGGAATCACAGAATCACCCAGGTTGGAAAAGACCTCAGAGAGCATCAAGTCCAACCTATTACCTAACACCTCATGATCACTAAACCAGGGCTCCAAGTGCCACATCCAAGCCTTTTTTGAACACCTCCAGGGATGGTGACTCCACCACCTCCCTGGGCAGCACATTCCAGTGGCCAATTACTCTTTCTGGGAAGAGCTTTCTCCTCACCTCGAGCCTGAACTTCCCCTGGCACAGCTTGAGACTGTGTCTTCTTGTTCTGATGCTGGTTGCCTGGGAGAAGAGACCAACCCCCATACGTCTACAAGCTCCTTTCAGGAAGTTGTAAAGAGCAATAGGGTCTTCCCTGAGCCTCCTCTTCTCCAGGCTAAGCAACCCCAGCTCCCTCAGCCTCTCCTCACAGGGCTGTGCTCCAGACCCCTCACCAGTCTCATTGCCCTTCTCTGGATGTGTTCAAGTATCCCAATGTCCTTGATCATGGAGCTATGTGGGGAGGAGAAGGAGGTGGTTGTCAAAACAGGGAGCAGAGATGCATCTGTGCAGCTATTCAGGTTTGGGCCCTGAAGTGAGGAGTCAGGAGATGCTCCCTCTGTTCCCTCCTCACAAGACAAGCTTGAGGTGTTGCATGTCCTGGTAGGGCCCCAAGAGCTGTAATGGGAACTCTGCTTAACTTAAGGCTTATCCCATTTGAAGATGACTGCACGTCCAGATGCTCTGTGCAAAGAAAAGGCCTCAACTATGAAGTTGTCTTTGCACCTTTGCCAAGCATTGCTCTCTTGCAATGAGAAAGAGCATTTCTCTTTTGGTTACCCAAACCATGAGAAAGTTTGGAAACAGCATCAGAGTTAAATTCATCTAGCAGGGCTTCAAGAAAAGGAAAAAAGCAGACCATGCACAGATGCAGAAAGCAGTACCAGTGCCTCATGCTTCAGGTTTGCTAACGCACTGTGAAGCATAAAGAGGGATGGAAAGAAAGTCATGCTTGAGTGCTTAAATACCCCATGGAGCAGTATAGGTTGGGGATTGACCTACATGTTGGAGAGCAGTGAAGGGGAAAAGGACCTGGGGTTCCTGGTGGGTGGAAAGTTGACCATGAGCCAGCAATGTGCTCTTGTGGCCAAGAAGGCCAAGGCCATTCAGGGGTGGATCAGAAGAGCTGTGCTAGGTAGGTCAAGAGAGGTTCTTCTCCCTCTCTACTCTGCTCCTTGTGAGGCCACAACTGGAATCTTGTGTCCAGTTCTGGGCCCCTCAGCACAAGAAGGACCTCAGGGAAGTGCTTGAAAGAGTCCAGCACAGAGACACAAAAAATGATGAAGGGAGAGGAACATCTTTCTTAGGAGGAGAGCCTGAGGGAGCTGAGGGCTCTGTAGCTTGGAGAGGAGGAGCCTGAGAGGTGACCTCATTCATGTTGATCAAGATGTGCAGGGTGAGTGGAAAGAGGCTGGAGCCAGGCTCTGCTGGGTGCTGCCCAATGCCAGCACAAGGGGCAGTGGTGGAAACAGAGGCACAGGAAATTCCATCGAAACATGAAGAGAGAATTTTCTTCCCTGTGAGGGTGACAGAGCCCTGGAGCAGGCTGCCCAGGGGGGTTGTGGAGTCTCTCTCTCTGGAGATATTCAAACCCCACCTGGCTGTGTTCCTGTGTGATCTGCTCTAGGTGCTCCTGCTCTGGCAGGGGGGGTTGGACTGGATGAGCTCTCGAGGTCCCTTCCAGCCCCTAACACTCTGTGATTCTGTGATTGATTCTGGGATTTTGGGTGCTGCTTCACGGGCAAGCTGTTGCCAACTCGACTTCATCTGATGCAGCCAAAGACAACTATTCACATCAGATTATTCAGCAGTGTTTACTGTTCTGCACCTTCCAAAACCTGCTGATTACCCTCTCTTGTTTCAGTTGAGAGACCCACTGCAAAGTCTCTTACGAGTCTTTGATTACAATGAAGCTTTCAGAAATGAGTGAGCAGTTGCTCACCAGTATGCATTTGGTTGCAGCCTTATCTCACTAAAGAGATTGATGTCTTGCAACTGCATTTGACTTAGAAGAGATTCTTTTTCTGGTGTGTGTGTCCCTCAGCTATGTATTTATCTCCTGGAAGCTTACAGAAAAGCTCCTTCTTCCACACACATTTCAAGTGGGGTTTTAAATTGCATTTGCTATTTGCATTTCCTGCTCGTGTTGAGATGTTGCCCCTTCAGGAGGGAAAATAAGCCTGGGGCTAGGAAGTGTCACTGGTTCAATGGAGGGTACAGAGCTATGAAACAGTGACCCTAGAGAGGCAAAGGATCCACTCTTCTAAATATAAAGATTCGGAATTAAGTGACACTTGATGGCATCTAGTGAAAGCTGGGTCTGGAGCACAGCCCTGGGAGGAGAGGCTGAGGGAGCTGGGGGTCTTTAGCCTGGAGAAGAGGAGGCTCAGGGGAGACCTTCTTGCTCTCTACAGCTTCCTGAAAGGAGGTTGTAGCCAGCTGGGGGTTGGTCTCTTCTCCCAGGCAACCAGCACCAGAACAAGAGGACACAGTCCCAAGCCCTGCAGGGGGAAGTTTAGGCTGGATCTTAGAAAGAAGTTCTTCCCAGCAAGAGAGATTGGCCATTGGAATGTGCTGCCCTGGGGGGTGGTGGAGTCACCATCCCTGGAGGTGTTTAAGAAAAGCCTGGAGCCTGGAGGAAGTGCCATGGTCTGGTGATTAGTTGGGCTTGGCTGATTGGTTGGACTTGATGATCTTGGAGGTCTCTTCCAACATGATTGATTCTGTGAAGTTGATGAACATAGGCAGCAACTGTAACATTTCCAGAGAGGGTGTCCAGTGTGTTCAAAAGGGGAGCGCTCTTTCTTCCTCCTCTTTTCATGTAAAGTCCTGACCATAACCGAACACAGATAGACTCTTGTTCTTGCAGAAACACTCCCTGATGCTTTGATCAGGCCACACCTTGAGTCCTGTGTCCAGTTCTGGGCTCCTCAGTTTAAGTAAGATATTGAGACGCTGGAAGGTGTCCAGAGAAGGGCAACAAAGCTGGGGAAGGGTCTGGAGCACAGCCCTGTGAGGAGAGGCTGAGGGATCTGGGCTTGCTTAGCCTGGAGAAGAGGAGGCTCAGGGGAGACCTTCTTGCTGTCTACAACTGCCTGAAGGGAGGTTGTAGCCAGGTGGGCGTTGGGCTCTTCTGCCAGGCAACCATCACCAGCACAAGAGGACACAGTCTCAAGTTGCGCCAGGGGAGGTTTAGGCTGGATGTGAGTAGCAAATTCTTCCTAGAATGAGAGCTTGGCCACTGGAATGTGCTGCCCAGGGAGGTGATGGGGTGAACGTCCCTGGAGGTGTCTAAGAAAAGCCTGCATGAGGCATTTAGTGCCATGGTCTGGTTGATGAGTTAGGGTTGGCTGATTGGTTGGACTTGATGATCTTGGAGGTCTCTTCCCAGCCGGCTGCTTCTGTGGTGCTGTGATGTGCCAGCTGCTGTGCAGAGACATCGTGGCTCTTGGTGTGAGCGACGTGCGGACAACGCTTTCTGGTGAAGCTGCACTAAACCAGCTGCACTTTCAGCACTGCTGCCTTTAAGGAAACCCAGCACACATGCCTGAGTGGCTTAACCTCCGCTGCTGCTTCGAGCCCAGACCACAGAGAGAATTGTTTTATGGTGGTTTGTTTAAGAGCAGTAGAGCTTCTCAGGAACCAGTCTTCAAATGCCGAACCGCAAGCCACAGGCAATTAAATTGGGTCAAGTGGATTATGATTTTTCTTTCCTTTCATACATGTAGATACATAAGACAACAAATAACCAGGCTTCACTTCAGTAAACCATGGCTTGTGTAAGCACTGTATCTCCCCCTTCAATCTGTCTCAGTGTTTTATCCTCCAACCGATCATGATCGTATCTGAGTAGCTTCAGAGGAAATAGATTTAGCAGCAGGAAGCACTTGGACACCAACTGCATGAGGAGGGCTCCCTGGAATCTCTGCAACTTGCTCTAGGGCAAAGCTCACCTTAGGAAGTGTGCTCGTGTCTGCACCTCTGTGTGCAAAGCTGTAGCTTGCCTCTTTCTTTCTTTC